>CALNVZ010000674.1:11098842-11139169 GCA_940671915.1 Paracentrotus lividus
ATTCATTTTAAGGACTAGAACATTTCATTTTCTTCCCTTCGTTAGTTTTCCTTTGAAAGTACACGTGAAGTAAATTTAGGTGTTTTCAATCTTTGAAAACGCCCTTTTATTGCATTAATAACACTTGATAGATCAAATTATTGATTGTGATTTTAATATTTAAACAGAATCTTTCTTTTGCTCTTTTTATCTGAGGAGCTCGTGGTGTTTGCCACTTCCTATATCGCGCTAGTATCAAGAGGAATCCATTGATCTCGAGAAGACGTCGACATTCACTTTAGATGCGCCGACTTTGATTCCTGTTACATAATTTGGTAATTTGAAATGTCCGACAATAGGTATGGAAAACATGCTGTTCATCTTTTTGTTCGTTGAAAATATCTTGATAGTTCCTACTTCCACTAAAATTTTTGTATTTGGTAGGGCTACAGCTCCTAGTTTTGATCTCTCATTATGTATTATCGTTGTAAAATTTGCTTTGGTGTCCTTTCACACAAATCGATCAGACCGTTCTTATTTTGTTGGTTTTTACATCTAAATATTATGTTCTGAGCACATAAGATGTTATTGGTTCCTCCACGCTATTACTGAGATATTTTAAAACGTGTGACGATTTGCTTATTTCGAAATGGGAAGGGGGGGGGCAGTCCCAAAATTTAAAGAATAGGGGCGCTCACAGTGAGTTGGTTTTTCAAAATAATAGAGGAACCATACCTGTTTTGTGCCCGTTTTTTGGATCCGCCAACTGTAAATAGACATAGACGAAGAGGGCATGCTACCATATGGCGCGTGGCACTCATCACCACTCAAAAGTATCTAGTCAGTCACTGTGCTGAAAAGTCAATTTTCTGATTACTTAGTGCCATTTCTTCTATTTTTACATTTGTGTATCTATGTTATACATAATTCATTAATAAGCATGTGTTCAGACATTTTGTATCTGAGTTGCTCCTTTAATTCCAATACGAGCACCTAATGACCATTATCGATAATTCTTAACTTACAAAAGGGGAGATAAAGAACAAGTGCCAGCCACATCCGAAATTTTGGAGGATGGGCACATTCATCAGGAATGGAAATCAAAAATGATGAGTTTTAATATATCTGTATGTTTTGTCATTTATCCTTTATTGCAAATGCATAATTGCAATAGATCACGGTATTAACTGGAAAAGGCTAAAGCACCAAGACTCTAGAGCAGAATAAATATTCTTTCCTGTCCTCTTGGACCAAGGGATATTCAGTCTGTTATTGACAAAAGCCAGTTGCTCAATTTATACAACACCTCGAAATTATCTCTTCTTATTACATATTGTTTATCATAATCATGACCTCGCTTGGATCTTTTGGCGAGCATCAATCCTTCTAAGCCAACGGCAGCGCTACTGCATATGGGGCGCGAATAAAAAATTATTTTTTTTTCTCGGAGGTGTTGGTTTGATTTTGTTTGGTTTTTCTCAATCTGTACTCAGTATCTTTTTGGCGATTCGTTAATTTGAAAACAAAAACTGTATATAAACGAAACCGCAAAAAAAAAAAGATTAGGAGGAATGGAAACATATATGATTTCATTGACTGATAATCCTCATCTCATCACAATTTTATTTTGAGATTTGTTCTTGTGTCCTCCCCGTTGGTTTTCAGAAAATGGACCGGTTGGTCATTTACGCCATCAGAGAAAATAGAAGAACAAATTTCCCTTCAAATAAAATGTTCGACAATCATATCTCTCTTACAAACCTAAATAAAACAACTACAAAGACTTGCAAATTAGAAAAAAAAAAAGAATCATGCATCTGTTTTAGCTATGATATGACTATAACTTATCTGCTGGTAATGTGGTACAATGGTATACACATATTTATCTGTAGTCACGATGTGTCTATGCCTGGTTATCTTAAAAATGATATCTGAATCTGGCCTTTTACTACTGACTTTGGCTGACATTTTAATTTCCGGTTCTGTAGGGTGCAAATACATGTTTTGGAACATAAAAAACTCTTTGCCCAATTTAATTATTGCTTTTAACCGTAAATATTAAATTGTTGTATAGTCAACAATGTTGAATAATGTTGAAATAAAACTGTTGCCAATCTTAGATTATCTTTACCGTAAATATCTAAATTGTATGTATTCACATGTTGTCTTTATCTAAATGTTTTTCATACCTTGTAGTATTCTTCCAGTAGTATCCATAAACTTAGTGCTATCAGATGAATTACATGCATTAACTTACAATTAGGCCTAAAACCCTATATCCACGATTGAGTGACATATAGACTGAATGCATTTTTAAAAAACACTGCGTTGATTTGTTATAACCGAGCTATGTACAATATTATTATTGCCTCTTTGTAAACTGTTACATAATGTAGCCATAGAAATATCAGCAACAAATTTGAGTGTCATCAAGTTCTAGCCTCAAAGTGGATGTAAACATGTTATTCATAGGCAACAAATTTGAGTGTCATAAAGTTGTAGCCTCAAAAGTAGGACAGTTTTATTTCATTATTTTTTTTTTGAGGAGGGGGGGGGTGGTATAGCAACAAGCCCATGTATTTTCTTGCCTTTTTAAACTTATAGTCATGACAAATAAATGAGTTCTTTGAAATTATCGTTGAAACAGAATGCCTTCAAATAAGTTATGTTATTAAGCATATCGTAACTCTGTCAATTTTTGTATGTATAATTTACAATGAAATGGCTGGAATATTGAGTGGGAAATTAAAATAATAACTTGATGAATTTCACTAAGTTCCAGGTTTATTATACGTTTTCTACACACTCTATGCGTAAATTGATTTGTATGTGCATATTGGTTGGACTGTAAGCGTGTAGGTGTGCATGGGGTATGTGCATCAGGTTGAGTGTATGTTTCTGTTGTAGCACCCATGACTAGCCGCGAAGTGCAATATTCGATCTATGGTGCAACTTTCACTCAATTGGTGTAGGATTGCACCCTCGTGCAGATTGAACTAGGGGTGCAATCTTGAACCCTATACGGTGCATCTTAGCCACCCAGAAAGGGTCAATTTGCACCCATATGGCTTAATTCTGCACCCCGAGGTGAAATCCTGCACCGCAAGGGTGCAGAAATTGAACCCTAAGGGTGCATTTTGCACCCTAGGGTTTTAGACTGCACCCATGGGTGCTGAATTGAACTTAGGGTGCAATCTTGACGCCGAATGGTCATCTCTGCACCCAATAGGTTCAGGATGCACCCATGGGTTGCTGAATTTGAACCTTAGGGTGCAATTCTTGAACCCTAATGGTGCACTTTGCACCAAAATAGGGTCAGGACTCCACCCCATGTGACTGAAATTGAACCTTAGGGGTGCAATCTTCTTCACCCTATAGGTGCATAACTTGCACCAACAGGGTTCTGGATGCACCCCCTGGTGCAGAATTGACTTAGGTGTAATCTTGAACCCTAATGGTCATCTTTGCACCCAATAAGGTTCCGGACTGCACCTATGGTGCCTGAAAATTGAACCGTAGGGGCAGGGTTGCACCCGTTGGTGCAGAATCGAACCTTAGGGGTGCACTCTGAAACCCTAGAGCTAGAGGTGTATCTTTGCACCCAAACGGGTGCATGGCTGCACCCCTTGGTGCAGATTGAACCCTAAAAGGGTGCATTACACCCATAAGTGGCAGTAAGGTATGAAAATGGGGTGTAAAGTTGCCCCCCAAAAGGTTAATATTGCCTATGGCCGTATTCTGTTACGTGTTTAGAGTTGTACGGCAATTGACAATAGAATTCGACAATAGCACGTACGAGAAAAACTCCCGCACGAAAACTCCCAAACGTGTACAACTTCCGTACAGCGGCAAGTTTCTCGTGCACTGAAATGCCACAAGATAAAACCGGAAAATTCCATTGAAATAAAATGAACGCAACAATGATTGTTTTGTACCGCTTTTATCCTTTGAACTGCCGAGTGTGTGCATTGTCGCTTGTCATGCATTTTTAATACAACGTCTATCTCATTACATCAAGTGCTCTGGAAGGGAACAATTACCAGGAGGTGGAAAGGAGTTTTATTCTTTTGAATTAATCTCTCTAAATAGTCCACGAATTTTTCTTCACAAATGTGAAGTGTCATATTGGTCCAAAAGCAATGAAACGTTGAATTTGCTTCCGATATCAACGCTACATGCATGCAGCAAAATCTCACGTTTAGGTGCATGCGCACCAAATCTTTCCTATTAAACTATTTTGTATGTTTTTTTTTCTTCTTTATCTTTTTTTTCTTACTGGAAGGGGCAAAAGTTGTATAATGGAAGGGTGAATGTAAATTTTCCATATTTAAATACTCACTCTTTACAGAGCCAACAATAACATAAAACGTCAATGTTCAATTTTTAACAATATCCACTCGGCGTCGAATCCCCTAATCTATCAATAATTATAAATAATATGAGCTTTGAAGATGTGGAATTTGTTTCATTCTTTGTGTGTATTTTCTGTACATGTGTATGTATTATGCTCGCTATTTTTGAAATGGAGCGGAAATTTCTTTATTGTGAGAAAATGTAACCATGCTAACAAATATATTATCAAAAGCACATATCTTTTCTTGAGAGCTTACGGTTCCAGTTATGGCGACATGGCACAATGACAACGACAAAGGTTCAGATTCAGGGCGGAAACCAATTGCCTGAATGAACTATCGTAGTATTTTGAATCAATTTCATAACTGTTGTTGCATCACGACAAACACGTTTCTGTCCTCACAATAGCAACACATAATATTAAAAGGAAAATTTGAGTGGGCCTACTTTTATGACAAGTGCATTAATAATTCAGTAGTCTTGAAGAAAACATTAGTTTAACATTTTCAGTTGACAATGATAATTGGTGTTTTTCTCCTCTGTAGAAATTATGGACGTATAGGTGGTATCTGACGTCCGCGGAATGTCTCTGAACTCGAAACTAGGAGACGTCTCCGATAATGTTTTTGTATCATCAGAGACGATCCACGACAGAAAAAAAACCAACACAGATTCGTAAGAATGTTTCTAGTTTCCCTCACTCATGAGATCATCGCGAGGAATTCATGGACTCTGTGCGACCATTTGATCTTTTCCCGAAAATCAAAAACCGTTCAAACCGTCCCAAAGTCAGTCCAAATCAGTCTCATGGAATACTTGAGATACCCACCATAAAGGTGGTATCTCATTTGTCCCGCACTTGGATCTCCAGACGTCTCCGAATAAATTATTTTTTTTTCTTCGCGAGCCAATCGCGGCGATCCCGGGGAGACGGGGGGGTGGACGTTCCCCTCCTCGTTTTTAGGGGATCGTCCCCTTCGATTTTTAAAAAATGAACAAATTTTTAATGTAGTGATTAGCTTGTGAAGCAATAAAGAGGTAAAATGAGCAAATACAATGCAAGTTATTATAAGGCAGAATTTCGGCTCGCGTCGCGCTCGCAATCATTTCATTAAGTTTCTGCATAATGTGCGAAGTACAAATTTTCAAGTGTATTAATTTTTCAACTTTGGGTGTTTCTGTTCCCCCCCCCGCCCCCTCCCCCGTCGTGACATGAAATCGCCGCCGCTTGGCGTGGATACCGAGACGTCTCTGAAGACGTCTCGACAAACATCCTAAACATTTTCAAACCTTCTCAAATTAGTATCAACAACTAGTTCAATCCGTTTTTTCCAGTGTAATGACAAGGACTTGCCACCATTAGTTTAATTGTTGGTTTGCGTCATTGTTCCTTTCTACAAAATGTCAGGTCAACAAACTGTCAATCGTTCGGAAAATGTAATTTTTGATGATTAACATCATAATCGATGTGAGAGTTCTATAATGCACCTCATTTATTAAACAAGTTTTAACAACATTTAACTCAAGTACGAGAACAATAATAAATTAGCCTTCCTCCGACATAAACCCGCAAAGCATATCAAATTCTAAACCACCTATACCCTATTTAGAATTCTTTAGAAATGTGTTACATAAATGATCCCAATACGCATCTGAATCTACTTCGTACGATAGACCACGCTTCACTGACGCTTCATAGAGAAGCGTGCAAATCAGCGTGCATTCTCGTCTCATACCCTACTATTTCGCTGCGACAGCACAACTCTAAACGCAAACAGAATCGGCTATGGTCAACTTTGCACCCTCCAGGGGGTGCAATTGCCAACCCATCGGTGGGGTCACACTTGCACCTTAGGGGTAATAGGATAGCGGACAAAGCTGTCACCCTGTTAGGGGCTAAGTTGAACCTCATTTCTAGTCGTGGCAAATGGTCCTTTTGTCTTATTTTGAATTTTAGCGTACTTTTGACATCAACAATTTTCTTCATATCAATGGTCTTTGTATGAATTAGGTCCAGCTTTGAAGTAAACGCTCGTGTATTTCCAATCCATAGAACCGTCAATTCCAGAAGCCTTACTTTGTGGTGAAAGAACAGATCAGTTGCTCACATATTTATCGATCCTTTTTAAAAAATAAAGTAAAACCAATGTAAGCGCTAGCAAGTTGGAGAAATTTATAGGTTTTCAAGAATGATTTTTGGAGTGACTTTGTCTGATTCCTTTTTAATGCAACCATGGATGAAATTTATAGATGGTTTCAATTCAAGGATTTAAACAGAATACTTTATATGAAAGCTCCTGTTGATTTGGATAGTAACGGATTATGAAATGTACCTTTTGTAACGATAATGATGAAAATATCATGCACATATTTTGCTTATGTAACTTTTCCAACACGATTGGTCCAAATTTGAGTCCTGGATTTTCAGAATACGCAATAAAAGAAATCATATTACGATGTAATAAATTATTTGGTTTTTGTGGAAGCAATAATAAAGCTCTAACTGTATTAAACATCAATACGAAAAGAAAATTTCAATCAAAAATAAAAGAAACTCTTCATATGATAAAATTCTATTTTACGGTAAAACTTATTATGACATGGAATATATAATCGATCTTTTAGAGAAATAAATTCAAAAAGAATGGTTACTTTAGGACCTTTTTTGATCATTGATCAATTATTACATATCTGAGGAAAGCTAATACATCTGTTTCTTACATTGAAATAATTTAAAAAATAAGTGTTCTTGTCCTTAATGACATGACTTTGCTGTTCATTTATTGAATGTAATATAATGCAAGTAATTTCCAAATTGTTTGTATGTATACATTAATATTATTATGTCTTAACAAAACTCATATTGAATTACTGTCTTGCATGTTTTGTATAATAATTTGATATGTATGCATTGTTACTGTTTCTTTGAAAAATAAAGAACCCTGTGGAAGGGGGAAAAAAAAAATAATAAATAAATAAATAAATGAAATAAATAAATGATTAAAAACATTTGCCTTGAAAAGTGAATTCGGGTTTGCAACTCAAGCCCAATCGCCTCAACAATAACATATACCGATGAGTTTTAAGCTGTCCTTTTACTATTAAATATAATCAAAAGCGGTATCCATGACCTGAACTTTTCACTGCCTGGAGTCGAGGACTAGGGTGCTGATATAAGCCTAGAATTATTATAATTTGCGCCATAATGTTTGCTAGTATGTTTACAAAGATCGATATACTCGATGGCGAGAAATTAATAAATTAGTCGGCTTTTACTCAATAACGGAGAATTTGCTGATCGTGTTTACGAATTTGGCTAATACACGACTATAGCCAGCTCATTCATTAAAAATACTTATTTAAGCATCCTTTAACTACTGAGTTAATTGGTGGGCATACATTTCATTATATTGCATGCATAAAGTATGTAAGCCTATACACAGCTTAACCAGATGACTAGATAATGAAAACAAATCGCAATATCTTCAATTGAAATATGTTAATCTATTTGTTTCTACTGCTTATTTTCCAAAGACGTATCCGTTCCGATCTCCTTTCTCTCAATGAATTATTCTATGATTTCCTGCATTGATGTCGTAATCTAAACCAAATACACAGTCAAACCCATTTATTAAGGCCACCCAGAGGAAACATCAAAAATGCAGTAGAGGTTAATGTTTTTAAAAAAAAAATATCAATTTTCCCTCCTCACAAACTTTGACTCCATACAGATCAAATCAAATCAAATCAAATGTATTAACATTAAATATACAATTTTGGATTATCATCAAAATAATCAAATACAAAGCATACATAATTAAGGCAAAAGGTATATTTGACTACATCATTTTAATAATAAGTTGAACCCCCCCCCCCACCCCCCCCAAAAAAAGAGCGTTTAATTAATTTCTATTTTATAGAGACGTATATACTATTAATGGCTAATAACGTGTGGCTCCTACCGTATTCCTCTCTTTATCTGCAAAAATATCTATGTAAAAAAAAAATAATTAAAAAGAAATAAAAAAAAACAGGGGGAAAAATGCAGCCAAAATGTTAGAGTCTGAATACATGTACTATGGTTCAACCTGCTTAATCTTTCCCTATAATACATGTTATCAATGGATGATGCACATATTTTTGTCATAATTATCATACCCGTTAGTTTTTTAGTAAATTTTTTTTATAGGAATTTTCGAGACTACGTTTTTATCCTTAAAGATGGGTACTAAATTGCTTATGTTTTTGGAATAGACTTTTTTTTTTTTAAACTAAGGTATATGGACTACATATATAATTCAAATGGAATTCTGTCTCGACATTTTATTTGGGACATTGACATAGGTCCTAAAAGGTTCTAAGTTTGCTATAGTATATACCTCACTGTTTTTGTCTAAAGTTCTCTTCCAATGTCTGATATATCTTTCTTGAATTTTATTGCCAATATATTTTGTAAGCTGTCGTTTAGAGGTTGTATTTTGATTGTCCCACTGATGATAACCGATATCTTTCAAAAATACTTCTAAGTGTTTGCAAAATTCAGCTGGAATCGATCGCGGAGAAAGTAATTTTTGCAACCTGAGATTCAAAATGAATAACAGCTCTGGGGGTCATTGAGTCAAGCTATGTCACTATTATTCTCTCTCATCCAATTTCTTTTACTGTATATATAATAGATATATATATCAGACAATAAATAAAGCCATATTGTTCTAATCTCATGTATTTTTAACAAACAAGCAGTTACATGCAAACGTCCCTGGCTTGCGGCTCGCGGATACCATAACTGCATTTATCTACCAATATAATAATATCATTTTTATATGATTCGTTATTCATAATACATAGAAAAAATATATATGAATATCATTTTAACACAAACCGCTAGCCACGAAAATACAGGCTTATATATATATTGCAAGACACACAATCTATTGTAATCGCGAAAGCAAAAATATGTCCTTTGAAAATGGTGTTGTATATACATCTTCCGAGGTAAGCATATTTAATAAAAAACGTTTAACCTATGATGTCCGACAATAATTTATTTATTTATCTATTAATTAGTCTTATTTTCATAGTAGGGTAGCTCCATCAATGAGTAATGCATTTTCATGGAGGCCCTTTCGACTACCAGCATTATTCTGGGGAAAAAAAAAGAGAGACAAAAATGATTATGCAGTAGGCCTTATTGTAATGAAGAATTTAATCGACTAGAAATAATTAATTCATATAGATTAGAATGCACATTTTCTGAATTGGCAATTACCGATCTATAATCATGATGATTTGATATAATTATATATAATCTTTGAATTTCGGTGATATAATATAGGCATAGAGACGTTTGCCTCAAAGTGTTACGTGCGCTGTTATATATTAGTATTAATAAAATTAAGCTTTCGATCCAAATGCAATATGAATTTCGATATAAACAAATTATATTGCATTTGAATCAAAAGCTTAATTTTATTGATGTTTCACCAATGCAGTTTACCTTTCATTTGAAATATTGATATTATTTTTTCAACTTTTTTATCTAAATCAAGAAATTTTTAATGAATAATAGAACACAATTATATTCCCCATCACAATTGACTGTCATTTGAATAATTAATTGTGTCTTTACATTGTGAATAGCCAGTATGATTTCATTCAGTGTGTGTATATACCGTCAAAAGTCTCTTCCTTGTTGAATGGCATCCCATTAGGAAAACATGATTGCAGAACTTGTAAGGGACACCACCTGCCTAGAGTGGTCACTTTTAAAGCTCCATTATTCCCTTAATGATGTCAATAGACAGGTAACTCTCTTTCCATTGTGAATGCATGAGACTATCCCATATTAATTATAATTTCCATCTTGGGATTTTGTACGTGAAAACACAGTGTGACCCTTTAATGTCCGAATGGATGTGAATAAAGCAATATTGTTTTTCCCTCTCTGTATGGGCATGTATGCCTAGGCATATATTGATAAACCACCATCACGAACAACGTCTTTATACTTTCAGCAATCGCATCTCACTGATACAAAATATACCCACTTATAAATTGTAATTTTTAAAAAGCTGAAAATGTATATGATTGAAATCTTATATGCACAATATAACCAAAACACAGTAAATATTTACTCACGTTCATAGCATACAACATCCGACATCATAGCTACTGCATTTGCGTACAAAACAGTGCTCCACTCTCAGCAGAAGCATCATCTCATTTAAGATCCCGCTGTCGTATGTTGATTCGCCTCATTAACAATCAAACCTCGGTCCCTCGACATCCGATGCTATTATATTCAGTCAGGCTGATAATAAGCGATGGATGCATGGTAGGTCCGCAGCCGAAATGAAAAATGCTGGTGTCGCCAGCCGCCGCCCGCATCAAATTTTCACTTTATATCCATGGGGAAATGCATTTTGATTTCTAGTTTACAGTGCATTATGCGTTTACATATCGGCTATTATGTTTAGCATTTCATGTTGGGATGTTCTCTCTCTCTCTCTGTAAAAAAAAAATAAAATAAAATAATGGTCGAAATTACCCGTTTCCGGGTCCAGTGGACCCCCCCCTCTCTCTTATTTAATTCCTCTTTCTCAACACTACGTATTATCCTCTTACCTCCCTCTTCTTTCTCAACCTCTTCTTTTTCTATCTGGCTTTCTCCTATCTACCCATCCCATTTCTTACGTTTTCACTCTCACCTCTCTCTCTCTCTCTCTCTCTTTCTTTCCCCTTCTCTCTTTCAGCTCTCCAAACCCTTTCTCTGTTCGCATGTCTTTTATTCTTCATTTATTACCAATATCATATAAACACGATATTAAAAAACACAACATTTAGATCATTATCGTATTTAAAGCTGTATCAAAGAGGGAAATAGGTTTATTTTAAGGTGAGGTTCAAATCCAAAAATCTCTAACATTTCCAATATCATGCAAGGTTCTTTTTTTTTTATTACAAGAAATACTTCATAAAGTTACTAAAAGATGAAAATATATTTCTCTACACACATAAGATCTACACTCTATAATCCAATAATCATTTCCTATGCTTATGCATGTACATTTCATATTGTCAACCTTATTGTTATCAATATACACAGAAAATGTAATATATAAAATTATGAGTCACATGATCATCATGAGATTTGTAAACAAATAGTTATACATTGGAAACCCGATATACTTGTAAAATGTTCAGATATTTCAAACACGATACTTGGGGCCTTATTCATAAAACCTTGACAAGTCTACTAAGCAACTTAAATGCATGGAGAGTGAGTGGACCATAGTTGCTTAGTGAACTTATTAAGGTTTACTTAATATACCCCATGATAAATATAACAAGCAAAATTTCTCCAGTCAAAATAAGATGATTTTTTTTTTCATAATGCTTTTTTTTTAATACCGATATAACAAGACTCCTGATATAAAAAGCAAAATTTTACGGTTTCAAGGACCTCAATGCGACATGTATGAAGTGTATTAACTGTACCCTAAACAAGCGATCATCAATAACCTCTAATCTGTCATTCCTCCTTTCCAAATAAAAAGTTGCACAAATGCATCAATTGTATTCAATGTTACCGGACAATTGCCCGTTTTACCGATGGAAGATAATTTCTGTACATCAAAACAATGTGATGATCTAATGTTTATGACCAAAAAAAACACGAAAATATTCACAAAATCTAGATGTAAGATTGGAGGGCAGCAAAAAATATCAAAGCAAGCAAAAGACAAAGGCTGTTATTATCAAAGGGTGATTAAAGTTAGTAGGTCTGCTAAATACGTATTTAGTTAGGCCTACTAACTTTATTCAATTCACCCTTCGAGAAACGGCCAAAAAACGCAATTCAGTTAACAATTACATAAATCTTAACTTCCAATAACCTTTCTCCTTTAACCTGAATAAAATTTCTATTGCCATTTAAAATTGGCTGTATCCATCTATATGTGAATAATAGTAATAATAATAGCTACATTTATATAGCGCTTAATACATATATCCCCTTGGTGTTTCTAAGCGCTTATAGTGTCAACTAATTATTACCCGGCTTAGCTAGGCAACCCCAAAAGGTGCTCACAGCATTCAAGGAATTGCTTCCTACCGGTACCCATTCACCTCACTTGGGTCAAGTACGGCAAATTTGCAGGTTAACACCTTGCCGAAGGATGCTAGTGGTATGGACGGGATTCGAACCGCGTACCTTGTGATCGCAAGTCCGCCGACTTATCCACTCGACCACACCACTCCCATGGTGAACTGAAAATATTTCCAAAATTTGAAAGGGAGGGGGGGGGAGATGAGGGACAACTGTACTTTGAACAGGAATGGATTTGATATAAAATAGCACCATTAAATTACAAGACATTAGATTGTAGCCTATATTATATTAATATAAATATTAATCACGCATTCAAAATTTAATGTCAGAAAAAATATCCTCATTTAGGTAATTCATGATAAGACTAATGCCAAACAAATGTATGTTAAAGACTTCATACTAACGAAACATACCAATGGATATTGATAGAAGCGTATAATTACAAAATAAATTTAGTATATTTTTAATCATCAGCCTGATCAATAGAATACAAATTCCTGTTTGTGTATATCTATGTTGGTGCTTTTCACTAAATAGAATTGCTAGCCAAATTTTGCGTCATTGTCTATAATTTGTTGATCTGCGTAGTCAATTTACTGCATGAAAAAAAAAATACTGATATCTAGCTATTTACTATTGAACAGTAGTTTGTCTTCTGGAACTACAATTTTATCCAAAAAAATATTCGGTGGTTATTGATTGACAAAAATATACTAGGAAATCTTCATTATAACATGGCAGTTCTCCCAATCACAATCTCAAACATATTCGTTATCATTTTCAATAAAATGGATGTTAAAAGAAAAATTGCCCCAACTTATGGAATGACCCATATGTTTTATAGCCCTTTTAATGCTTGTTTACAAGTAATAAGAAACGTGTTATCCACAACACAGTTTCATGTTCATACCAGTATATATAATGATGCATCATTGTAAAGTCACCGGCACTTTCATTTTTATGACCAATTTTTTTTTACTTTTTGGAATTGACCTGGATTCTTTAGATTCCTAGACTGCAGTATTGATACTGGTAACTTCACTTCAGACGTTACTCATGATCAGTGGCCTTTTAAAATTCCCCTTGTGCAAAAATGACTGAGAACACGATTATCATGATTGTTCAATTTAAATGTAGAATTGTGCACAGGTGCCTCTTGAGCAAGCACAGGATTAAATAGAAATATTGTTATAATTTAAACTGGAACAGGAAATTGCAGCCTGAAATTTTATGAATTGTTCACCCTGGAATTTTATTGGTTTTAGAAAATGCAGAAAAATAAAAGTAAAATATGAGTGAAGGTTTGGAGATAATTGACCAAAAAATAACGAAGTTATGAATATCTAAAGTTTTGATTTTGTGACGTCACATGCGAGCAAGTCTCCTATGTGTTATGTAGTGTAAATTCCATAAAGTGTCATTTTTTTCAGAAGAAAATTATTTATTTCACATCTGCCGTCGATACATCATCAAACATATGTTAATATAAATGCCTCTATCAAATTGACCCATTCCTTTATCAAGAACCATGAAAAAAGACATATTTATGGAATTTACATGCACAACACATGGGAGAGCTGCTCGCACGTGACGTCACAGAATCAAAACTTTAAATATTAATAACTTCGCTATTTTGGGGACGATTTTCTTCAAACTTTCATTCATATTTTTCTTTTAATTTTCTTCATTTTTTAAAACCAATAAAATTCCAGGGTGAACTTCCCCTTTAATAAACTGGAAATATTCAAAGCTGCAGTTAATTACTCCAAAGGAACTGTACATGTATCTCGTTCTGGAAGCGGATCTGATACGATTACAGAATTTCGAGTTTTACAGCATGTCCAAAATAATTTTTACAAACAAAATTAAACAACAACACACAATTGACAAATAATAATATAGAGCTTATATCACTATAATCTAAAGCTGTTTTACAACTCTATAATAAAGCAGGCATACCTATAATTACAGCAAATGAAAATAAATATTACTGGCATATTGTCATTATTACATCATGAATTCAAAACTGAGTCTTTACAGTGAATAGTCAAAATACAAAAACTGAATATATATTCAATTCCAATAAAATAATATTGATATATATTCATAATTATACTCATGCATGTATGAATATCAATATTCTATCTATATACATGTACATCACTATCAAGAAAAATAAGTCTCAAAATAAACAGCTGAGATCAGACACGATGTTAATGAATATATGGTTTTTAAAGAGTTGATGCACGCTCTTAAGAGATGCAATACAATACACATGTCCATACCTATGTTTTCTATATTCTATATGTTTTCTAAGATTGCAAAATAAGGTCATTTAGGAGAAAGCAACCTCATTGTGTAACACAAGAAAATAAAATACCAGATGTCAAATTAAAAGATATGGCTTGAATGACACTAAGCAAATACAACGATATATTTGAAGGGGGAACAAAAGTTAAGGGGATGGGGGAAGGGGTGGTGGGGGAAAAATCCTTTAAAATAATAATACCTTCTCTCATAATTACATCACTCTCGGCAAACAAAATAAATTGAAAAAAAGAAAAAGACAAATCATACACATTTTCAGGGCACCATGTTGAAGGTTGTATACAATAAAATCCCATGATTTGATAGCTCAGTCTTTTTGAGCTACAATTACGATTATTGAAGAAACTTTCCAGTTTGTCAAGGCTTGCCAAGATCGACGATACTTTTACTTTTTTTTAAATATAGAATAATCATAAAACAGCCTGATCTCTGATACACAAAGGTTGTGGATGTGTTAGAAGCTATAATTGGAGTTACCCGCAATACTGCCCTCTATGTCAAGAATCAGAACTGTCTGTTAACATTATACTAACAATGATCCATGACTGTGCAGACAAGTAAAAAAGTTGATATTGGGACAATAGCTCTGCAGCACAAATTTTCTATACATTGTCAAAATTCTCAAAAAAATTTCCTGTCCAACGCAGAGATAATTTTGATCATTATTTAGAAAAATATCTTGCAATCATTACATGTAGCCTGAGTTTATTATATAGGCAGTATAGAGTCAAGTTCTAGACTACATATACAATGCTAGAATGTAATACATTTCTGTTCTATTTAAATACTTACATTGTCAGAATATTAAATTTTGTCGTCAGATTCTGTTTTTTGTTAAAATTGTTGATGTTTTCATAATTTCAAGTTACATCACAAATATCGGTGGTATATCTTATGATACGCGTAAAATGCTTATAATGTTCATCAAAACAGAATGATGTTCACATGCTTGTATTTATCGTAATAAATGTTGCCTTATACTTTTAATAGACAGGGAGCGTTTAGGCTAAGAATCGCAGATTGCCATTACTCCTGTTTATAAACTTACTATGGCATTCCTTAAAGAGTGGTATTCCTCTTTGTAAGTGTAATTTTGCATACATGTATCTAAGCAGATTTAGAGAAAATAACACTATGAGAGGACATGGTAAAGATTCAAAGTTATATTAGCTCTGAATATGTGATGCATCACATTGAAATCAGACACAAGTCACCGAACAAATTCAAAACGGTGTTAACCCTAATCAGACTGGGGGGGGGGCCATCATGGCCCCCCCCTCGACATTTTCCGCGACCACTCCGTCGCACAAAATTTTCTGATCGCGCCGCTTGCTGACTTTTTACTTTCAAGTCTCGCGCATCTTTTGAAACCATTTTCGCAAAAATCGGTCATACCGTTACGACGCTGCATGATTTTCAAAAATATCCGTCAGACCGAAAATGGCTCAAAAACGTGATTTTGTGTACAAAGTCAATGCAAATTGAGTTTTCTCACCTAATTCATAAAGATATGATTATTTTCACTTTCATTGGCTGAAATCAATTTATTTTAGCATATTTATGCTTAAAAATGGTTCTTAAATGATTTTTGTGTAAAAAAAAAGAAAAACAAAAGGTCGAAAAAACAAAGAAATACATAAGAAATTCATAAAACAATAAAATACATAAGAAATTAATTTTGAAACGAGAATCTTTTTCTAGTACAATTGTTAGGAATGCTATAAGGAATAATAATACACAAAATTAGCATTCTAGGAGCTTTATTTTTTCAATTAGAGCAAAAAGTATGATTTCATGCATAAATTAGCATAATTAATTCATATAAAAAAAAATCATATTATTTTGGAAAAATTAACAGCGCAGTCTTGTAGATTACATGGCTCACTACCATCGTGCAAATTTTCGGCGCGATCGCGCGATCTGCGGCCGAGATCTTAGGGGGGGGCCATCATGGCCCCCCCCCAGTCTTGACAGCTACCAAAACACCCCAGTCTGATTAGGGTTAAGGAAATCGACAAAATAATAAAAATTGTCTTATTTGTGAGGAAATATTTTTTTGATGATCTCAAATGTCAATGTTTCTTGTATGATCTGTAAAAAAATTGAGTAGAAATAATTAGGGAAAGGCCTTTAAAAATAGATTGTTTTGTTACAATTTTTTACTCTTTTCTGGCGACTTGTGTCTGATTTTGATACGATGAGTCACATATTTGAAATTTATTTCTGAAAGAGTAACATAAGTAAACAAAATATACTACTTCCGTTAAGCATAAATACATAAGAAAATTAAGTCAACTAAAAGTAGCATATCCAGATATGGATTTATATTAATAATTAAAATGATTACAATGAGATATACAATAGATGAGATGTGGCTAGCTAGGCTAAATGGGGCCGTTTTCTCACTTCTCATTTTTGCCAAATTTTTTGCTTGCCATTTCCGTCTTTTTCTGCCTTCTCTTGAGCTCGTTGGGGAAGCGGTCGTAGCATCGTTTGCAGACAGGCTTGAGATCAAACTCAATGAATTTGCTCCTGTGAAGGAATAGAGCAGAGATGTCATTTCATTTACTAAATATCAATATCATCATCATCATCAACATCCTTACTATCATTATCATAATTATCATCCTCATCATTGCCATCATAATCACAGCAGTCATCATCATCATACATTCATTATTATCACCACCACCACCACCACCACCACAATCATCATCCCTAATCCCATGATCATCATCATCCTTACTATCATTATCATTATCACCATCATGATCTTCATCCATAACCCCACCATCATCATCATCCCCATCATCATCATGAACATCCTTAATACTATCATTATCATAATCATCATCATCATCATCATCATCATCACTGCTATCTCGATAATGATGATGATGATCATCACTGCAATCATCATCACCAATTGTCATCTTCCCCATCATCATCATCATTATCATCATCATCATCATCATCATCACCTGCATTATAATCATCAATCAACAAGACTATCATCATCATTTATGAAAATCATCCTAATTATGATCATCATCTTCATCATCCCCAACATTATTGTCATCTTCATCATCATCATCTTCACCATCATCCTCATCATTGTCATCATCATCATCATCATCATCACCATAACCAGCAGCATCATCATCACCATCATCATCATTCTCATGATCATCATCCCACCATCATCATCATCATCCCCACCATCACATTTGTCATCATCATCATCATCATCATCATCATCATCTTCACCATCATCCTCATCATTCTCATCATCATCATCATCATTATCATCATCATCACCATCATCATCACCATCATTATATCCAGCAGCATCATCATCATCATCACCATCATCATCATTCTCAGCATCATCATCATAACCAACATCACCGCCATCATAATCATCATCATTGTTAACGTCATCATGATCATCATTTTCATCATCATCATCCCCATCACAATTACCAATCACCATCATAATCATGATCATCATCCCCACCATCATCATCATAAACAACATCACTGCCATCACCATCATCATCATTAACTTACTTGGTGGTTAAAAGACTATCGCAGCACATACAGAAGAAATGTTCGTCGCACCAAGTCTTACTCATAGTACACATCACTGAGGGGAAAAAACAAAACAAAGGCAACATGATTTACATGTAACCTCAACCTTAGGACATAAAAAGGAGTATGGCACACCCGATTAAGGTGTTTAAGGGTGATTCCACGCGGTTGTGGCAATTTTGGTGACATACCACAACTCCAAATCCATATTTTTTTCAAACCAGGCAAATATATTCTAATAATGGCATGAGCAAAAAAATTGGGTCCCATCCAGTATTATTTCTCTCAGACTATGGCATATTGCAATTTGACTCATGAAAATTTCTTATCCATGTAAAAACTATATGATGTCCCTGTAACGATGGTAGATATTTTGTATGCCTGTTGCTTGAAATCCATAAAAGATTTCCAATTTTAATGTCTACCACTGAGAAAAGAGAGCAATTTTTCATTGATAGCTCAAAACTTAACCACATCTAAATTGATCTTCATGGTGAACTGCAAAAGTTGATACCTCCATTACATGAAAAATTTGCCCTAACCCCATGGAGTGACCCTTAAAGGGACGTATAATTGATAAAACAAGGGGAAAGCACCTTATCTCGGATGAAAAGATAACATTCCAATCAGAGCCTGAGGCGTGTTGCATAATCTTTAGCGACAACGCATCTGGAGTTAATCCGGTTAATCCTTCATGGCTAGACTAACTAACCAGAATTCTGAAGTAAATCTAGCCTATGTTTCGGTTTTTGAAATGGAGCATTATACAAGTCCTCACTTTGAATTTATACGAAGAGACCCGTTGAAAGTCTGTAAACTAAAAATTGTTGAGGACTCTAGAATCCGAAGCTATTGACCCTATTTACTGACTGAATTCGGTCAACTTCGTTATGTTCGTGCTGTCCGAATGTTAATCCCCAGTAGTCCGACCCATGCGTAAGCCACTGTCGATTGTGTACGAGTCAATGGAGCTCTGGAAAAACGCGCATTCCCCACGATCTGCGAGTTGCGAGCGCCTTTAATCTAAGGGAGTTACCCGATTATGATAATGGGATATTTTACGTACTGATCCACATGGTCATATTCTGATCTACACACCTTCCAATAAATACTACTTCTGTGAATGCATCTCATAGATCCAACATTAAAAATTGCCTACATTTTTTTTTTTTTTTTTTTAATTGTCTGTGTGTATCTATCATATGTTTGGGAAAGAAGGTGAAAAATTATGAAATAATGTGACTTTTGTAATGATCTAAAAATGAAGCTGAAAAGGGAATTACCATTTTTTTTTCTCAAATCATTCAATATCATACTCATTATTTCAAGTAAATGCTACAAAAGATTTAGTATCATTTCTACTTACTCTCTGATGTGATTGCCTTGTTGCAGAAGAAGCACATGTTTCCAAAGAGCTATAAAAGAGAATGATCAAAATAAAATCAATTCAAGGAAAAATTACGTGTAAACATCAGTTTTAAAAAAAAAATGTAAAATAATATTGAGAAACTTCATATGTATGGTACTGCTGTTTGGACGATTCCCAATCATGGCAAGGTTCACAATATACAAGGGAAAACATTATATTTTAAGCCATATTTTAGACAGTCGGATTGAAGAGAATAATATTTGTCTCGTGAAAAAAAAAGGAAGATTTATAAAAACAAAGGAACCATTGTATTTGACAGAGTAGAATTTTAACCATCTTCATCGAAGAAAAGATTTGAGTTACTAGGTTTGAGCTTTAGAATACTGTCTAAAAACTTTGATAGTTTGTAACATGAGGTTCCATTTTTATCTTTCCATTTTATTGCTATCATTTTTTTTTTTTTGGTTATCAATTTGTAATGTACAATAAAATTGTGTAACAATATAAATAGGCCTACTTCTAGCATTATCTCTATTAACTGCCTACCACGTCATCACTACATATGATATCGTAACTATCATCACGAACTGGCATTTTACCCATTCAGTTGCACGCCGTCACCATGAACCAGCAATGCAAAATTAAATGGTGATAATTCAATTCGTGGTAACAACTGAACGAGTAAAATACAAGTTCGTGGTGACAGCGACAATATGAACAAATAAAATACCATACATACAGCCGTATGAATGGAATATCATTTTCTTTTTAAAGATAAAAGCACCATTATTTTAATATTCTTACCTGGTTATAATGAGTTTCACAGTAGGCCTTGCCATTCTTCTCGTAATGCTTATGACCCAAGAAAGGCTTCTCACATCGAGCACACACAAAATGCTTGAAAAATGAATGAAAACAAGTCAATTGTAGTAATGTAACATTTCATGTTGGAACCAAAATCGATTGTAATTCTTTCTTTACAAATATATGTCTACAGCGACCTTTTGGAAATTTACAAGCTGTGTAAATTACATGAATGAAAACAATTGTATTTATGTCATATTTTCATATAACAACTTAAAATGAATTTCAATATTTATTATTAAACAAACATTACATACGCTTAAATTTCCACATAACTTTAGTGCTAACATTTAACAAAAGTTATCATATAAAATACTCAATATTTATCTTAGCATGTTAACATACTATATAATTTTGGGCAAGTTTTGAAAATTGAACTACATTCCCTGTCCAAATGTTATAAAAAAAGCATCTTGTGTCAAACACATGTGCCAGATTGGACTTAGTCTGATACATGTAATTATCATCATCAGACTTTCCCACTTATGTCGGAGCACCAGGAGTGTCAAATCTAACAAACATGGTGCAGTTCAAATGGCCATTATCATTATTAACCATTTAGCACCTAAACTGCCCGACACTGCCCTTCAGATTACTCACTAGACCCGCCCCAAACCGCCCTTCGTTTTTTTGCACCTTTTGGTCATGCAGTATCCAGAACACCTGGTCAAAATGCCCATACTTGTTGTGCGGTTACTTTATGCAGTATGTGCTATCTGATTCTGCCCAAAAAAGCAGAGAAATACAAGAATTCTCCATTGAAATAATTTGATAGGTACAGCCAAACACTTTCCATTAGGGGATAAGCTGATGCTTTTCAGTTTCTAGGTTCTAAAGGGTTAAGCAGTACACTTACCTCGACATGCCAGTGTTTTCCAAGAGCAGTAACAATTCTCTCCTCAATGGGTCGATGGCATGCCTGACATATCGGTATACCCATCTTGTCATGGCAAGGAAGGCAGTAGAGTTCACCTCTCAGCTCTCGCGCTGTTCCATTCAACTCCTCACTAAGAGACAAAAGGGTAAAGAATTACAAGTAGTTTGTTAACCCTAATTGGTCCCCTCCACAGTTTTTGCACTAAAAATGTAAAATAAGAAGCTGTGGCCAAAGTGTTTCATGAAGCTTTTTTCTTATTCTTTGAAGTCTTATGCATCTTTTAAGATGAAACTTGTTGGTTCTACACAATCTGCTGTTGAGGAACAGCAACATGATCACAAGACGTGCCTTAGTCCACAATAAGGCTAAACCTCATGTACACCCTTTAATGTTAAACCAAGACATCATCTCTTTGGTACTCTACATATGGGGGTAGACACAGGTGCGAATCCAGGATTCCCAATTTGAATAGATTGTGCAGGCCCAATTGTCTGGGGACAATAGCACCTCTTTTATGCTTGGGCATGGGCCGATACTTTTTAATTGTGATGTCATGCTGGGTCCGCTAGTGAGTCAAATCATTGACTTCCATGACCCATGTTGTATCTACTTTCAAACCTACCTCGAACCCTTCTCGGTCCCTTCACAGGTAGCAATCGTCCATTTACTTTGCAGAAATCTTTTCTCACCGAGATAGATTTGCGCTGACTTCTGTTTGCCAGGAAAGTCTAATTTACAGGCACCCATGTCCGTTTTATCTTGCGTAATGCAGGGTCTGATTAAGTTTTGTACTGTGGCAGTTCCAGACAATATATTGTTTATAAGTAAATACGGGACAGGAGTCTAGTATTCCCCTCAAATATCATGTAATTTGTCAAAACGTCATAAAGTCTTTGCCGGCAGACTAGGCGCATATAACGGAAAGTTACCCAAGAAATGTTTGAAGTAGTTTACCGTTTACATAAAAACCAAACCTACCTATGAAGCGATGGAGATGGGTTCGAGACTACTTCACGAGGTGGCCTCCTTGGAAAGGGACTTGGGTCAAAACCACACCTACCTATGAAGCGATGAAGATGGGTTCGAGAATACTTCACGAGGTGGCCTCCTTTTAAGGGGACTTGGGTCAAAAGAGGGTAGGAAGCTAGCTGCGTCTATATCTATCTTCAAACCTACATGTGCCTTTGAAGTGACTAAGATGGGTTTGAGGTAGTTTGAATATGTAGATGTTACAAGGGTCCATGTTGAGTAACCTTGTGGAGGCTTGCAAAAATCTGAGCTGTGGCCGCTCTAAATGCTGTCAGTGCATACCATGTCAAGAGGAAACCCTGACAAATCCATTTCCTAAGCATCATGCTTCAAAATGAGATTTTAAAATGTGATTATTTTCCCTCCATAGACAGCAGTGTTAACTAAAGCGTACCCAGGTAATCTATGGTGATATTCAGTCATCAATATATCAGCAACTGAATGACCGATTAGTTTCCATATATCAGGCGACTCCTGTCTGACCTAAAGGTTTGGAATTACATGTAAGAGTAGCTGGAAGATCTCTTTTTTTTTTAGATCAGGAACGAAGTTAAACAATCCTTTTAAACTAACCTGCAGTGAGTGCAGTTGAAGTGATAGGCATGGTAAGGCTCCCGTTTGTATTTAATCAGCATATCATCCTCTACAACACCGTGGCAACGGTAACAGATGTGCTTGCCACTGCTAGCTGCTTTCTCCTTCAAGTGGCATGGATGGCACAAGGCCCTGTGAGAAAAGAATTGGGACATGTCAAGGTCATTGTCAATGTCAATTTGAGTGTCATTGACATTGTTTGGATTTGATCAGCATATCATCCTATACAACACAGTGGCAGTGGTATTTTTTTTCTTGCTGCTTTCTCCTTCAAGTGGCATGGATGGCACAAGGCCCTGTGAGCAGAGAAATTGGACAAGTCAAGGTCATTTTCAATGTCAATATGAGTCTTTTAAAGTGTCATTGCGAGTGTCATTGTGTGGCGTCCGGCTACTGGCTGTTTCTCCTTTATGTTGCAATGGTAGGCATAAAGACGGTTGCAACTCAATGGAATTTTTCATTTTAATTGCACTGTAAATGCCAGTTGTGAGTCAGAATAAAAAAGAAAGTGTTAATTCCATTTTGACAGGGTCATTGGCAGGTGACGTTTATTGTAGATCCAGCCTAGACACAATACATGTAGTTTTGAGTGCCTTCTACATCCTCCACCCCCCCCCAAAAAAGAAGATAAGTAAACATAGATGGCTTCAAAGATACTAAATTACATGTACTTCTAGTAGGAGTGGGCTATAAATGGGTGATTTTTTGTTTTGCCCTGGTAACAGTTTTTTTCTGTTCCATATATCCTACCTCAACAAAAAAGTGTGCAGGGCCAAAATCCAAGATGGCCGCCGTTTTCCTGAAAAGTCACATTTTCAGCCATAATTTTTCCATTTTGGGGTCTTTTTAGCTGGTTTTGGTGTCTAATCATATATATTGGAGGGCAGGAAATCTGTTTATGCAACAAGAAGTAGTGTCAACCCTTCACATGTAGAAATAATCCTCAATAAACCTGCATTGGGGGCTAAATTAGCCCCGCCCCTCTTGACATTTTTCTTGATAATCTGTCAATGCAAAAATATTTCGGACAAAAATGTTCTGGACTATTTCAATTGACATTTCACACACATTTTAAGACCCTATTTGTGAAAATCGGGGGTACGGTTGCAGAGATATAGCACATTTCATGACCAATCATTGAAAAATAAAAGCGGTTTCCAATGCTTTTGTGTGTACAATGTATTGGTGCAAGTGCATGTACATTGATCCAATTTACTAATTTTCCTCGTTCCACCCCGAGATCTCAATTATTTATCAACTGACTGTGACCAAACTTGGTGTGTCTAAATCTCATCATGTATTTTACAAGAATACATAGTCAAATTTATGATATCTTTTGTTATTCTTCAATAAAACACATTCTTCTGACAACATTTATGGTAAAGGCCATATACATTATACACACATAAGCATTGGAAACCTGCCTATTTTTTGTGATATTGGTCACAAAAACGTGCTATATCTCTGCAACCCTACCCCTGATTTTTATGAATAGGGTCTTAAAAAGTGTGTGAGATGTAAAATAAAAAAGTTATGAAATTTTAGCACAATATATTTTTGTCCTGAAAAATTATAGCGGAAAAAGTTAAGAGGGGCGGGGCAAGTTTAGCCTCCAATGCAGGGATATTGAGGAATATTTCTACAGGTGAAGGGCTGACACTAATTCTTGTTGCATAAACAGATTGCCTGCCCTCCAATACATGTACATAGGATTAGACACCAAAACCAGCTAAAAAGACCCCAAAATGGCAAAATTATGCCTAAAAATGTGATTTTTCAGGAAAATGGCGGCCATCTTGGATTTTTGCCCTGCACACTTTTTTGTGGGACGCAAGGTTAAAAGTTTTGTCATTTCATGTTGAGATATGATATATGGAACAGAAAAAAACTGTTACCAGGGGAAAATAACAAAAAACACATTTTTTACCTACTTATAGCCCACTCCTACTTCTAGCAATATTTTGATCAATCTCTGAATACACCATCCCAAAATAAAATTGAAAACCACAGTCAAGCTTAGAAAGTCTTGTTCATTAATTCAATCCTTTACCACAAATACAACGAACATACAATACATCATATATATGTTATTAAAACATAGCAAATAGAATTTACTGTGTATTCCTACCTTCCTCGATTCTTCACAAAACCTGTATCCGCCAGCTCACAGTTGCACAGCTCACAGAGAAAGCACTGAGGATGCCAGTTATTATTCATAGCCTTGATCACACGACCTATCACAAACTCATCTGAAAATAGATAAGATCATAAAAGATTATACAAACTGTATGATCATATTTTGAATCACCTGCACGTGGGAAGTGAAAAGCTAACTGAATCACTGTTACCAACGGATTTCTCCTTTATTGTATGGTGAAAGTTCTTGAGATATCATGATGGCGGATCCCCCCCCCAAAAAAAAACAAAAACAAAAACAAAACAAAACAAAACAAAAAACAAAACAAAACAACAACAAAACAACAACAAAAACACACACACACACACACACACAAACACAGCAATAAAAAAAAACAGGCAAACAAACAACAAAATGATGGCTCAGGCACCACCTTAAATGACAGTGGCATGATCCATGAAGATGATTTAGTTGCAATTTCAATCTCTTTTTAGTGAAAAAAATGCAAGCTGACAGGAAGTCACATTGATACATGTACCTACACAGAAAATATTGTTTTTCATAATCTATATTGGGACATTAAGGAAATGATATATCTATTTGTATATGGATTATTTTCTACATAAGGACTTTTCCTCAGTGAAACAAGGAAATATTTCAGACTTCACAGGTTCAATATATACAATATATCGAATTATAGTTAACACTACAAAGTGCTTAGAAACACTAAGGTGGATATCGTATTAAGCGCTGTATAAATGCAACTATTATTATTATTATTATAACAAATTAAAAGGTCATCTAGGTAACAAGTATACAGAGATTCATTCCAATATTTTACACAACAATGAATAAATTTAGCATGCATCATTAAGGTCCCTATCTCTTGAATAACAAAGATACATTAATTAAGTACCTTGTGACACAGCATGGTAAGTATTATTTTCAACAACATGCATCATCATTAGATAATACAATCAGTTTCTGTCTTCTGTTTATTAGGAAGAGTTCATCATCAGCATCATGTTGAAGATCATAAACCAATTGTTCTTTAAAAATTCTTGAACAGCTAATAGGAGAAAACTAACCAAGTACCTGTAAGTATGTATGAAGAGAAGTATTAGTTATTTTCAACAAGCATGCTTCATCATTTAGATTAGGCCTACATTTTTGCTTTCAGTCCTCTCTTTATATGTATGTAGATAATGGGGGATCATACAGCTATTTAATGCATTCAAGCAGACATTTGAATATATTCTGAATGGCAATGCCATTTTCACTTTCTGTTCTCGGCTGATGAGCGTATGAGTAGTGTCTAAAAGTGTCCTTGCCATTCATCATTTAACAAATGACCTACTACAGTAACACTCGAGGTGGCTGAAACAAGGAGACTACATGTATCTGACAGTTTTAAGAGAATCTCAACAAAGGTGTGCCACTTATTTGCATTCACAGGACTTCAATGTCATGAATAGAGACAGGCCTCTTTGGTATGTCCAGAGGCGTAAATGTAGAGGCTACAATGTACATGTACCAGTATGTAGCAAAATATTGGGAAAGGATTTGCTAGTGGCGGATCCAGGATTTCAATAAGGGGGGGGGGGGGCAAAATTTGATCTTAAATTTTAAATGTCTATCTGGGCTAGCAAAAAGTTAGCGGGGGGGGGGTAGGCATGAAAAAATTGTCTGCCTTTGGCCATCACGAGGTCATGGCATATCGGCCATAGGGTAGAGTTCAGTCAGTCATCCTTCAATGATTTTCTTATTATTATTGGGGGGTGGGGGCTTTGCAAATCCCCCCCCCCCTGGATCTGCACCTGGGCTAAAAAGAGCACCGTAGAATGTTCACAAGCATTACAATTCTTAGATGGGCATGACAGGCTTTTGATGGGGTTACATGATGTATGCACTAGTAAAATGTTTTGTTTTTTTGCCTGTGGCTGTATTTTCAAGGGCACCGAGTTGTTTAGTTGCTCAGTGATTAGCCTACATACATGTATACATTCCAGCGGTTACACTAGTAGCGTTCACACGGTAGGCCTTAACTCCAAGTTAACTCCAAGTTATCCTTAAGAACATAGTCCTTAAGGATAACTTGGAGTTAACTTAGAGTTGAGGCCCGTGTGAACGATCTTGGTGTTTATGTTCTCGAGGACAACTTGGTGTTTATGTTCTCGACCGATCTTAGGGTTAAGACTCTTAACTCCAAGTTAACTCCAAGCGGTGGGTGGTCCCCGATCGCGCGTTTGACCGTGTGGACGGGATTTCAGCTTAGAGTTAGTGTTCTCGAGGACAAGAGTGACCCCTTGCATAGGTTAAACTTCCGGCCCCACTGGAGCGACGTAGGGGGAAATGAATTGCGCGCGCTACCTACAACTTGTACTTCCGGTCATCGAGCCGCTCGCTTGTCCTCGAGGACACTGTTCTCGAGGACAAGCACCCCGTGTGAACGTAACTCGGGAACAAGCCGTCGGTGTTTAAATTCTTAAGGATACTGTTCTCGAGGACTAAAACCCCGATGGTCCCGTGTGAACATAACTATTGTTTGATGATTCCTTTAAAGTGAAATCGTTGTTCTGGTTATGAGATTGAAATGTGGAAAATACTGTCTAAAAGGGATTTGGAAAGGTTGATGACATTTTACCTAAGCATTATTGGAAAGGTTGATGACATTTTACCTAAGCATTATTGTATGCTGTGAGGTTTTGGAATTGCCAAAATGATAAGAAATTAACTTAATTTGCTTATAGTCGCATGCACTAACACAGAAATGCATGTATGGGACAACAAAAAATATTTGGAACCAAACATTTCAGCTGTTTGGGTATATTTTGTGTCATATTATGACAATTGAAGAGCAATCCTTTACAGTGGACCTTTTTAATATGATATTCATCCTACATTCATTCAGATCAGATTCAGATTTATTTTATGGGTCCTTTTAGGAAATTCATTTTGTCGGCATTACATTGAAACATTCAGATATAACACAAAATTGACAACTACCAAGATACAGACGGAACTAAAACAAACACAAGAATTGTACATAAAAATATGGCAACAAGTTTACAAGAAAATAGAACATATAACGTGAAAGTGAAAGTGAAAGTCATATGAGGACGCATATAAATAACTTTTATAAAGTGTTATTAAATATAAATTATAAATTCATGATGTTGACAAAAGTACTTGTCAGGATAGATCAATGTTTCAAATTTGAATTATTATGTGATGTTGATACAAAATACAAACTAATATAAATTAAGTTAAACGGTATGACATATAATTATTATATCCAAATTATTTCAGCAATTATGAAAACTTAGGTAACATACGGTGTTAAGTTGTTAAATTGGTCGTGATACGGATGATTGAATAGCAAAAAAAGGAACTACAGAGATGATGAAAAAGCGAAGTGGCAAGATATAGGCTAATTAACTTCGGTTGGATCTGATCATTGCATTTGCGGATCGAAAGCGGGACAAAAGAATTAAGGAAGCGAGAAGTTCGAGCCCTCATTGATCTGTACCGTTTACCTGATCTCATTAAGGTATAGCATGAATGAAGGGGGTGACTAGGGTTGTTCAAAATTTGTGAGACCTGATTCAGGATCGCATTAGTGCATTCGTTCTTCAGATCTGTAACTTCTTTTGTCATCTTGCCAGCGTGATTTGCTATTCTCTGCAATTTCCTTAAGTCCTCTTGTCTGCACCCTCCGTACCAGACCACACAACTGAAAAGCATTACACTTTCTATTATTGACTTATAGAATAGTCTCAAAATGGTTATATCGACATGAAAGGAATTCATTTTCCTTAGAAAGTACATACGTTGCTGTGCCTTAGCATATACAGACTGGCATTGGTCTTTCCAAGATAGTTTGAATATCGATTACTGTACCCAAGTATTTAAAATTTCTTGACAACCTGTATATCGTTTTCCTTCAGTTTGATTGGATAAGCTTCATTCTTGTTTAAGCGAAAGTCAAATGTCATCTCTTTCATTTTGGTTGTGTTTAATTCCAAGAAATTTACTTCACAGCAATTCTCCAACATTAATAACTCTTCTCGATATTTGTTTTCATCATTGTTGCGGATCATACCAACGAAAGCAGTGTCATCGGCATATTTGATAATTGAAACCTTGTCATTTGATGAGACGCAATCATTTGTGTACAATAAGAACAATGGTGCCGAAAGCACGCAGACCTGGGGGGAACCTGTGTTCGTTGTGACTTTTTCTGATAAAACATCCTGTAGTTTTACTCTTTGAATTCTTCCTGTCAGAAAATCATTAAACCAGAGTATCAGGGAGGGCTTTACATTCATAGCAGTAAGCTTATTCATCAAAAGATGGGGAAGAATTGTATTAAAAGCCGATGAAAAATCGACGAACATGTAAATGGCAATATAATAACAAGAAAGCTCACAATAATTTTCTTCATCTTTCCCACTAAATTAGATTCCCTTTAAACTGAACATTATACTTACTGCATTTGCCACAGCAGGGCGCAAACAGGACATGGAAGTCATGCTCACAGTATTTCCTTCCCTCAAACTTAACATCAAAGAAAAAGATGAGAAAGAGACGATTGTTATTAATATCATGATCCAAGGGATCTAGAACATTAATATGGTAAAAAAGAAAAAAAAAGTCACATCCTTCCTGTTCTGCATGAATCTGGATATGTACAGAAGCATTGTGGTATACTGCACCAGAAAGAGAGAGAGAGAGAGCTGGGCAAATACTAGCAGTAGAAGAGAAACTGGTCTTCTATCGTATAGAATAGGATGGGGGAAAAAAGTTTGGCATGAAAATGTTATGGGACACATTATTTAGACAATACATACAGTTGCACTTTTAACTGATGAGAAATGTCTTTAAAGCCAAGTATTTTAAATTACTGTGCATCATTTTCTGGAAATAAATTATATGTAATATATTTCTATACCAGGATATATAATAAATAAATCAGATAAAAATGTTATCTTCATTGTAGATTCATATAGAAAGAGAGTATTCAGTCTACTCTAGAGGGTCACTCCTTCACCAATTTTCCCTTTTTCTCTAGTCTGAATATTTCAGACTCATTCCCATACACTTTTTTCTTAAGAATAACACTTTGAGCTTGGAAGCGAAGCTAAAATCAACTTACCTCAAAGAAAACACCTTCAGGGAAAGGTCTGAAGCACTGGGCACAGCTGTGAATGAGAAGGCAAATATAATTACACTTTCATTAGAATTTCATTAACTTTTCATTATGGTAGACCATGGACCTATACAACAGAGCTTATTCCGAAAGGGATTAAACCCATGTTTTGAGAAAATTGAATTATTGACATTTAGGTCGAAGAATCATACCTGTCTTTGAATAAAAACATACCCTAAATTTTGAGAGTCTACATGCACATATCACTTTCCCATTAGAGAATTTGACAAACAAATTATATTTTCTCAGAAGTTAGGGTGGATTTAGGGCCTTTTAGAAAATAAACTCTTCATGTACTCCTCCTACATGTACTAGTAGATTGATATTCATCAATTATTTTGTCAATTTGTAATATTACATTTTATCACCCTTTTTTTCTTACATTTACTTATTATTTCACATCCTCTTTTATTAATTTTGTAGTAATTCAAGATATTAGAGTGAAATACAGAATTAAAAAAAAATGAAAATTAAGATGTTATCTTCAATTTTTTAATGTCACTCTAAATGTTTTGCATATTCTTGCACACAACCCCCCCCCCCCCTTTCAGAGGGTTTTTTTTGGGGGGGGGGAATTGCATGAGTATATTATTTACAGTGCTATTTGATTGACTTTTATTTGTAATACTTTTAAGTTGTTTTGGAAAAAGTAATAAAATGATCTCAGTCTGTTCATCCCTCATGCATATTGACTTTGTACAAACAAATATGCAGGGCGATAAGAGATGATTTTGTAGACAGAGCTGGCATGGGATGCGCACAACACTTATCTATATTTAGACATGTGTTTATATGGAATTTGAGTGAACTTTGAATCCTTTCACTTGAACAGTATTAAAATGTGCAATGCATTGCATGTTCATAACCGTCTTTATGCAGTCTTAAAATGTGTATGAGATGTCAAATAAAAACCTCTTAAATTTCAGCACTTATTTTTGCCCTGAAAGATTATCAAGAAAAACGTCAAGAGGGGCAGGCTAATTTAGCCCCAACACCTGGATATTGAGGGTTATTTCTACAGGTAAAGGGTTGAAACAGATGGCCTGACATCCAATACTCAGACACCACAACTAGCTACATGTACATGTACATAAATTTGTAAAGAGACCCCAAAATAACAAAATTATGGCTAAAAATGTGATTTTTAAGGAAACTGTCGGCCATCTTGGATTTTTGCCCGGCACACTTTTTTGTTGGGCGCAAGGTCAAAAATTTTGTCATTTCATGTTGAGGTAGGATAAATGAAACAGAAAAATGTTAACCTGGAAAAATATCAAAAAATGTATTTTTTACCTACATGTACATGTATGTATGGCCCACTCTACTAGTAGGGGTTTGACATTGAAATCTACAACACCTCCACCTACACGTACAAGCATACATGCAGGCCTACTGTAACATTTGCCTATATAGTCTTCCTGTGTTTGACTACATTACATGATACTACTCCCTGTGATACAAGGGACAACTCCATCAAACAAAATTGGTTCGTTAGGCAACTCTTCATCTGCCTGGAGTAGGGAAATAGCCCAATTCAATGTGGATCAGGTAGAAAAGTCTAAATCAGGTGAATTACACGTATGGATTTGCTCACTTCAGTTCACCATGTTCACACAGCTCAAGCTACAATGTAGGCTACATGTATTACTGTATTAAGTCAATGTGAGTTTAAATTGCAAACTTAAGGGGACCAATACCCAAGGAGATAATCATTTTTATATGAAAGGGCACAATGAGAGGAGCAATTTAAAAAGAAAGTTTCAGCAAAATCGGTTATAAAATAAGAGAGTTATGGAAGTTTGAAAAGTCTCGCTGTGCGCTTTATGGGGATCCTCAAATTGGCAACATCGGCTTCAAAATAGCCGATTTTATGGACAACTCTCCATTTTTTTTAACACAAATTTTCAGATTTTCCTCTTTTTCTTTTAAAATATGTCTTACTTACCTCTGAGCTCAAAAGTATGTTTCACACAACATATGTTGGGCTCAGAAGGAGAAGATATATTTTGAAAGAAAATGGGGAAAAGCTGAAAATTTGAGTACAAAACAAATGGAGAGTTGTCCATAAAATCGGCCATGTTGAAGCCGATATTGCCAATTTGAGGATCCCCATAGAAAGTACAGCGAGACTATTCAAACTTCCATAACTTTCTTATTTTAGAACCGATTTTGATGAAACTTCTTTTAAATTGCTCCTCTCATTATGCTCTTTACTATAAAAGTGATTATTTTCTTCGGTATTGGTTTCCTTTAAATGATATTGGGTCCTCCTTGGATGGTTTCAACTCTACATTCTCCGCTCTGCATCATACTATAGCTTTGGGATGTGGTTTAACTTCGAGCTAAAATGAAAAATACAGTGTAGTTGGCTATATGGCAAATTAAGTCCTATAGTTTTGCGCAATTTAGCGCTTTGAGAGGAAATGCTTGAAATTCTCTAATGAAAAAGCTAATTCATGGTATCAGGATTAACGAGCTATCTCTCAATTTCTGGCTGGTGAAGGATCGCCTAGGCCTAACATGCCCTGGCTGATTAATGAGGAGGAGATTACATCAATCTACAGCACCTCTGCTACGCTCCCAGTAATCACCAACTAGGCTTCGATTGATACTCTTGCTATTATATTTTCCATCCCCTCATCTCCCCACCCCGTTATCAAAAAGTGTGTGGATTAACCCATGATAGTACAGAATTTTCCTTATTGTTTAAAACAAACTTTTCTTCTTCAAATTGACAGTGATTATAATTTTCTTTTAATATTTCAGCAAATCAATGTTGCTTGTAAATTACAGTAAACTTCAAAAAACAAAATAAGAATAAATGCTGGTACTTGATTCTAATTTTTCTATTTGAGAATGGCAATTGAGAGTTTCATAATTATTTCCCTTTCAAAATGTTCTTTTTCAAGAAAAGGCATTCATTTTTAACGATAATGAGATGAAAAATAAATTGTGATTAATTTTTTTTTTTTTTTTTTTTTTAATTATTATTCTAGCTGGGCAATGCTTTATTGCCTACATGTACATGTTGCACTTTAAAATTACATTTTATGTTGGCCTGTAAGCAAGACTACATCGTATGCTGAAATCTCAATTGATATTTTGTGTACATGGTAAATGAATGAGTCAAACAGTCATTCATTCTTTCATACTTCGTCAAACACACGTATACAATGTAGTAGAGGGTGTGCCCAAAGCTAGCTCTAGACTATAAATGTCGTTTTACAATTTACATACATGTAGTAAATTGTTTTTATTTCATTTTTAATGTGTACACACTCACAGAATTCAACTTTGAAGAGACTATTTTAAACATACAAATAAAACATTAAAGTTTACTGTAGGGCCTACATAAGAGTACATGTACAGTATGTTCTACAAATAATTTAAAGCAATATAAAATACATATGAACTTTATACATTGCAGTTGTCAGGGGGAGAAAAAAAAAACTCTTACAAAAAAAACAACATAAAAACATTATGAAATGATTATTATTTCATTACAACTACATGTACAATGTAAGGGCAAGTCCAAGATAATGTCCCTAGAGAAGACAAAATTTCATCTCTATATTTACAGAGTAATCATCTTCTGTGGAATTAGGAAGCCCAAATGTCATTACAAAAATGATGATATGCCAATTTATGCTAATTTTGGGCACCTTATTTGCATTTCTTCGTAAACAAAGCATTGCATACATGTACATGGTACAACCCTACATTGTATTATGAAAATTAGGTCATGTCCAAGGATGAAATGTCCCATATACTGTACGTACATTAAAGGGGAAGTTCACCCTGGTATTTTATTGGTTTTAAAAAATGCAGAAAAATAAACGAAAATAGCGAAGTTATGATTATTTAAAATTTTTATGGAATTTACATACACAACATATGGGAGAGCTGCTCGCACGTGAAGTCACAGAATCAAAACTTTAAATATTCATAACTTCGCTATTTTTTGGTTGATTTTCTTCAAACTTTCATTCATATTTTTCTTTTATTTTTCTGCATTTTCTAAAACCAATAAAATTCCAGGGTGAGCTTCCCCTTTAAAAGACATTTGTTAAGTTATTTCCCAAAATACAACACTGACAGCTCTTTGGCTTGAGAAAGTCCAAAGGTGTGGACGAAAGCTAACCCCCTTCTACAAATAAGAGGTTGGTAAAAACTTGAACTTTCTTACTCAACAGCTGTATTGTTGCAACTCTTGGAAGTTTCAAATTAAGTAAAAATCATAATACAAAAAAAAAAAAAAAATGTAATTCATTGTTAATTAAAACATTGTTACATATGGGCAATTCCATAATTACAGACGTACATTTCAGACACTTTAAAAAGCTCTCACAATTAGAGTTCAGTTCCTTCATGAGTTTTAATACAAAACTACTAACATCCATCAAGGGTAAAGTAATCACAAAGTTTTGTTTAATATGATTAATATTTTGACCTTGAAATGATAGAAAAACAGTGCCATTACGGACGTACTCAGAAAAATGGGATTTTCTGACATCTAAATTTGAATTGAAAAACTCTGTGAAATTTGGGCTAATTTCCAGTAAATTGATTCCTTATTACTTTAATTAGATGTAAAATGACACAAAACCATAGGAATAAAAAATCAGATTCTATTCTAATTTATAGTCATTAATTACATAATTTCTTTGTTACGGACGTACAGTTACGGACATACAAATTTTCAGTGTTATTGCAATGGTGCATCTGATACAAAAGTAGTGTTTTAAATCATTTGTATAAAGTTAATCTTGGAATAATTTCCATTAAATTAATTCTTTAATGTACTTCTTTATCTTTATATTTATGAATGAAGTGTAATGTAACTGCCGTTTAGATCTCTGCTGAGAGTTTCGCACGCAACGATCTGTGTGTAACACGCACACAAGAGAATCCCCATTGGTTTTCCACGTAAGCGCTAACATGAGTCGGATCCCCGACTTAGCTTTTTTTATACTTATATTATGAAATAAAGACACTAAAACGAGATTTCAAGAACTATAATTTGCTTTTTTATTGTTATTGGATTCAATCTATCATAATTTATCTAAATTCGAATCAAAATTATTTTTTCTTACTCCCGAAACTATACACCAGCTTTAACCACTATAAAGAAGAAATCGTTCATTCTTTTTTAAAACTATTTGGTATTACTGTATTGCTCTCATCATAAGCTTTATTTTGACACCAAATACAACTTCATCTAGCTAGTATATCAGCTGAGAAAATGAAAGGAATGCACCCAAAAATGTCGCGCGGATGTCACAGATCCACCTAGTTACCGGCCTAATTCAAACGCTTGTCCACATTTGTACTTCCTCTCCAACTTCCACCACAAACAAGTAACAAATATGACACAAAAAATACAAAAGTAATGAATAGTAATACATGTATTAAACCGTTCTTCACACACACAATCTTCAATTATAATATATTTGTGAAATATATTCAGAGAGTTCTTTTTTTCAGTTGGTCTTATTCTCAGATTGCCTAATACTAGTATCACATGGGCTAAACATATAATTTGGTGTTACAACATGTATTTTCCCTTGGTCTAATACATACTTGGTCTAATGACCACTTGGTAAAATTGTTAATTCTTCTAATTTTACTTTTTGGTCTAAATGCATATTTATCTAATTCAAAAATGAACAATTAATCTACCTGACTGTTTGTTACAAGAATTGACCAAGTGGTGTTAGACCAAGTGGAAATTAGACGAAATGGACATAACATGGGAATAAGACAAAATGGTACAGGTGAAGTGACAATAAGACCAAATGGCAATTACACAATGTGGGTTTAGACCAATTGGCAATACCCATGCATTTACATACTTACACAAAGCACTGCTCATGCCAGACTTCACCGTGCGAGTTGACAATTCGCTCGTCCTGTCTGAAGCCACCGTGGCATCGGACGCACACAGAATTCAACAGCGACATATCAGTACTGAAGAAAATAGAAAAGAAATGGATTATTTAGTCTCTTCTTCTTTATTCAATTTAATCACACATTTAATATATTAGAAATTATACATTTCTGGCAACAGTTCATAAAACTAAAGAAAGATCATAAAATAAGACATAAGAAAATGTGACAAATAAAATGAATGAATCAGTTTTGCAATACAAAATACCAGTATTAACAGTAGATCTAAATTATCTTGTGATTTGCCGTTTTTAAATATTTCTGATTTAGTTTGGAAATTGTTCTCTATATCCAGTATCTGCCTGCCTGCAAGGCTAAATAATAGTGATATCAGTCAGTGTACAGTGATAACCACATACAGCTGCAAACCAACATTAGTCAGTACTGTAAAATGGCTGTCTGTCGCCCTCTTGGTTGATGAGGAAACTTCTCAATAATAATTAGCGAAACCAGCTTTAAACCTACCTCAAAATAAATTAAGATAATCTATAGTCTCATTGCAATATAATACTTCCATTAGATTTTTAAAATTTTGTTAGTAGAATTTTTACACCCTTTCTGGATATGCCACCTTGACTTGGCTGTAGGTGCTCAAGACACTTTTCTGCATTGACTTTCCATTGGAAGAAAACTGCTGCAATAAGGTACTTCCCAGTGCAAGGTCAATTATGAATTGACCATGCATAAGTGTAAGTGAGTGATAGACAATAGTGATAACAGCATACTTTTTCATAAACCCCGTACTACACTACAGGGTATACCCAGTTGTTGTATGTCCGGACGGGTTGTTTGTCCGGACAAGACGGCAATTTTAGGACTTTTGAGATCAATATATCATTAATCAATTGAAAGTAATATCAGATAATATATAACAAAGCACAAATATTCACAGATATTTTTGCTATTTACTGCACAAATTTTGAATAAATCCAGAGCATAAAATGATGTTTTTATCTGCTTAAGTGTCCGTACAATGGACCCCCCCCCATCCTACATGTACAATGTACCCAGTTATTGGGTGTCCGGACACTCCATTTTTATCAGCCATTTGAAAAGGTTTACAAGTAAAGTCTTTGTAGGTCTAGTTCTTTTTAGCACAAAATGTACGTTGTCGTTAGACGTTGTCGTTGGATCTTTCGTTTCAGTGTCGACAATGATGAAGATATTGTCTTATTGATGAGCACAATAGATCCTAAACATTATAGCTTTGGCTTACCCTTAACAGTTAAGTTAGATCTAACGTTTAATAATCCAAAGACAAAAACATGGCTACAGTGTTGTAGTGTGTGGACACCCAACCCCCCCCCCCCATCCTATTGTATTGTACCATTCAATGAAAAATAAATAACAAAAAGGTTTTTAAAAATCATTTTGAAATTGGAATGAAAATTGAATTTGCCTTTAATATGCCGTTTCTCCCTAATCATGATACATGACACAATCACATGTCATTGTCATTGCCAAACTGGTCAATTAAAATTAGCAATCATAAATCATTATTTTCACATTGTGGAATATCATGATCATTATATCTCATTCACACATCAACATGTAAAAACACTCTCATTCACATAGACGTCGACCCACATCTTTTCCAACCTCCAGTGAATCTGCAATCAGATATCGCTGCCTCCAGGATTTGACCTCTTGCTCACAGACGTGCACGGGGGCACCCTCCGGTATGCGAAGCATGCAGAGTCCGCTACATTCATTAGCTGCTTTTTGCCTGACTCACGCCGAGCCAGAAACAATTTTCCCTTTATAAATCCAATCTACGCCTGCACCCTTGTATACTTTCGACACAAATATACGGAAATATTGGTGATTTTTAAGCAATCAAAATCAGGAAATCATGCAAGATCAATTTTAAAGATACAATGTACAAATCGCACTTACGTTTTTGTCATCGGTATTCGATCGAACTTCCAAAAAGCCACTCCTAAAAATTACAAGCCGCTCAATTTAGCGGAAGTCAACAAGATGTGTAAAAAATTCACTGAGACCACACTCTCGTGCTCTGTGCTGTGTCTCATGCACAATTTGTAGGGTCAGCGAAATAATTATTGTTGTTTTGTAGCGCCATCTCATGTTTTTAAATGGGAAAGGCGGGTGAGGATTTCCTTTGGGTTTTGGTTATAGCTGCATTTTTGTATAAGATGGGGGAAAAATATATAATAAGACTACAAAGGAAAGTAATTTGACCATGGATTACGATCCATGATTTGACACTCTGGCTTGTTGGCAAGATAACTATCTTTTTACTTTTATACAGATAGTCAGTAATGAGTATAGTACTTTTGGGGTAAAGTGGCACCATAATTGGAAAGGAACTAAAGGGTAAGCGGTCGGAGAGAATTGGGACAAGACTCGAAAGAAACTTTTTAAAAATCTCGTCATCATGTTCTGATATTCATTCAAAATTTAGTGTTTTAGCAATTTTAAATTTAAGTGAAAAGCAAACTGGGAAACTAATTAACTTGTGTTTCAAAGATACATATTAAGATTAATAAGAGAAATGAGAATATGCACATTTTATATTAGATCATGCACGGCTACGCAGCCCCACCCCCCCCCCCCCAATCCAATGACAATTACGACGCAATATTTGCAATCATGTCGTAAATGGCCGATGAAGGCCTATACGAACAACTTTCCCATTGGATGGATGAAATAAAATAAAAAATAAACAAACAAGCAAACAAAACAACGCGCCGGCCTTCATTGGAAAGGTCAGTTCGCCTAATATTTTATATTCAGAGGCAGACTCAGAACAGTTATAAATATCCCCGGTAAATATCATGGTAATACCACCGCATGTCCCTCCTAGTCGGGAGCTTCGAACGCCTATTGTTGAGAAGAAAAAAAACTATTGAATATAATAACCATGGTGTTGATGACACTAACTTATTGATGTCCCGAGTACTTGGCTCTCCCCGTAAATCAGAAGAATGAAATGAATTACATTCTTAGTCAAACTGATAAGGCCTAAAATACTGGCTCCCCTGGTTGTGCTAGAAATCATCGCCATCTCAACTAACAAAAATGAGGGCGCTTTTCCCCGGCCTCCCGGGATGAGTGAGCACATCAAGAGTAAAATAGTCCCTTTAGTAGAGTCAACTTGTGTAGACCCCGTGGATATTTTTCGGGGACAAAGGTTTGAAAGTGGTTTTGGGTTGCTTAGAGGTCACTGATGAAAATTAGCTTGGTTAGTCCCCTGCTAACCCCCGGCAACTCTTTGTAGGGGTCAGAATAGGGTCAAATTGGGGCCAATAGGGGTCAAATTCTTAAAATGCCCCAATTATCTCAAAAGACAGTGCAAACTGTTTGTCTTCTTCTACTGAACAAGAAAGTGTACAGAATCATATACCTCTGAACTTTCAGTAAAAAGTTATGGCGGGAAAAGTCAAAAGGTCAACGAACTTTCACATGAAGGCATATTAAGCCTACACAAGCTAAAATTGGTTGGAATGACAATTCTTTTGCGTTTTTTGTGGCTATCTATATTTGTTATGATTAAGAAAATTAATTGAGACTATTCCTATATAAGAAAATTTTATTTAGTAGATATAAGGGGTCAACCTAAGGTCATTTGGGGTCAAATTAGTTAATTTGGGATAAGAGTATGGTAAAGGGGTTAAATCAGTTCCATTTTTGGTGGGATATTGTCAAGTTATGTGCAAATTGATGATTAAAACTAACAGTTTTGTATTTCTAATCCAGAAACCACATTCAGTAAATGTAAGGGGTCAGTATGGTCGAAGGGTCAGTCGATCATTTAGGGTCAAAATGTTACATTGACATACATGTATAGAGATATTGTGCTGCAATATGCACACTTCAACCACTTGAGATATGAACTTCAAATTTGAAAGTATTATGTACTATCATAAGAGGACGATCTAATTTGATCTTAAAGAATGTAGGTGAAAGGTCAAGGGTCA
>CALNVZ010000674.1:11140104-11166373 GCA_940671915.1 Paracentrotus lividus
ACATGGTCCAACTTAGATTTGACTTCGCTGGTTTAATTTTTTACAGCGCTGTCATTAATGAATTGAATATTACGTCACAATAATTCACCTCATTATTGCATTATTTTAGAAAAGCTTGATATGTATATTAACTTTGATCTGATGATAATGGTATCATCATTTAAGCCAATCTCATACAATTTTGGAGAATGAAGTCAAAGTTCAACACTTAGGGAGACCGGTAGGACGTTACAAATTCACATTGGGCCAGATAATTTCTAATGAAAAACTCACGCACTCCATATTGGCGTCGTAGTTAGACCTATTATGTTGGCTAAAACCTGAGGTATATAAAACTTGAAAACATGTAAACACTAATTAACTACAGCTTAATTAGTGAAGACATTTTTTTGTAACAACCTACCCATACGGTAGGTTCGTTACACCATACGGGGTCAATTGTTACAATATGATAACATACGGGGTAAGTTGACAATTGTAAATCTCTTTTATACCATACTTTAATTTCAACTTTCCAGTTTCTTGACATCGTTAACAGTAGATCAAGTAGAGCCTAGAATAGACAAAAGTAATAATAGAAAAATAAAAATATTAACACCTGAAAATTGAGACAAAATGTAATTTTACATATGTAATGTAATTGGGGTAAGTTGTTACACAACATGGGGTGGTTGTTGTAACAACCTACCCCATGGGTGATTTTAAACATAGAAATCAACTGTAGCACAGTCATTAGGCAGAATTACAGGGCATGGCTAGGGTATATTAGGACACACATGTACTATATTAACAATACCAGACTATCATCATGTGCCTTCAGTTGTGAGAGCTATTACAAATTTCAAATTTTGTCAAAAATTTACCTTGAACTGTAAAAAATGGTTTTGTTGATTTACTTTTAATAAAAAAAACGGAGAAACCTCACGGATCGGCAGATCATACACAGCTATGTGTGGCCTGATAATGATGCCAGTTAGCACATCCTCTCTTGTTCCATCGTAGCACACTGAGAACTGTAACAACTGACCCGTGTAACTTCCATACCGGTCTCCCTACTTTAAAAATAACCGAAATTTGACTGATGAACGGAAATTAGAACTTATTAAGATATGAATTTCACATGACAGTTAGAAGGTATCACTATAAAAATAAAATAAGGATGAGATTAGATTGGCAAATTTAGGTCAAATGTCAAATGTCAAAGGTACAGAGGTCAACTTAAGCATACACGTATTTGCCAGGGCCGCGGAGCATTTTTGAAAGGTGGAGGGGCAGCCGAAGGAGGGGGGGCCTGAACAGGCTAAAAACACAAATGATGGTCATTCTTGTGTTTTGTACACGTTGCTGAAAAAAGTGGCTGAAGTCCCCGTCCCCCCCCCCCGGCTCCACGGCCCTGTTGCCTCAAGCTCATTATTGGAATATCTCAAAAACACTTTGAGATATGAACTATGATGAGGTCCATATGAAAAGAATTCATTGATGTGAAGACTAAATCTCTAGATCAAATACATTTTGTAGATCATATTCATGTACGATACAATCATTACACTGTCATCAAATTTAAGTCCATATCCAAACAATTTACAATCAAAATTTTGAGCTGAGTGCATATTTACAGCATTTAGGTCAATGTAAACTTTTGATGCTTAATGACTGATTTACCCTTTTGACCATATCATGATGACCCCTTGCAGTTATTTAAGTGGTTTCGATTAGAAATACAAAACTTTTCTCTAACTAATATAAATTTACACTTAAATTGGAAATTACACAAAAATGGAGCTGTAACCCCTTTACCATATTTTTACTCCAAATTACTAATTTGACCCCAATGCCTTAGGTTGACCCCTTATGTCTACTAATATAAATTTAGTATAGGAAGTCATCGATTTAATTTCTTATCATAACAAATATAAGATAGCCACAAAAAAACGCAAAAGAATTGTCATTCCAACCAATTTTAGCTTGTGTAGGCTAATATGCCTTCATGTGAAAGTTCGTTGACCTTTGACTTTTCCCGCCATAACTTTTTACTGAAAGTTCAGAGGTATATGATTCTGTCACTTTCTTGTTCAGTAGAAGAAGAGAACAATTTGCACTGTCTTTTGAGATAATTAGGCATTTAAGATTTGACCCCTATTGGCCCCAATTGACCCTATTCTGACCCTACAAAGAGTGCGGGGTTAGCAGGGACTTACCAAGCTAATTTTGATCAGTGACCTCTAAGCAACCAAAACCCTTTCAAACCTTTGTCCCCGAAAAATATCCACGGGTCTACACAAGTTGACTCTACTACTTATCCTAAAAAAGGTCTGTAAATTTTTGTTCAGTTATAATTAGTATTTATTGCGTGCTTACACTGAAACCTAAACGCGGGTAGACCGACTAGCTTAAAGCTAGTCGTAGTGATGATAAACTTACATGAAATATACATTGAAAATATTTGTAAGATAAATCTCAAAATATAGGAGATGAATAAGCTAAAATACACATTTCCTCAAAGGTTCTTTTATCATTTTTATACCTACCTTGGTATTACCATACCTTAATTACGGGATTTTATCCTGGGGAAACAGTGCTTCATACTTATTAGAAAGAATTTTATTACTACAGAAAAAGCCTATGCGAGTTATCAGTAACGTCCATTTCCGTCACCATACTGATACACTGTTTTTTTCTAATAATGTTTTAAAAGTTCCTATGACTTATATAAACTTAACCTTGCAGTACTCATGTTCAGAAACAAATATGGAATTGCCCCCAGCGCTTGGCAACATGTTTACTCTAATAATGAAATACATCAGTATCCTACCAGGCAATTAACCATTACCACTTACCAAGAACGCGTACAGTGCTCACACAAACACTTTATATTTACTGCCGATCAGTGACCTCTAAGCAACCCAAAACCACTTTCAAACCTTTGTCCCCGAAAAATATCCACGGGGTCTACACAAGTTGACTCTACTACTTATCCTAAAAAAGGTCTGTAAATTTTTGTTCAGTTATAATTAGTATTTGGTGCGTGCTTACACTGAAAACCTAAACGCGGGTAGACCGACTAGCTTAAAGCTAGTCGTAGTGATGATAAACTTACATGGAAATATCACATTGAAAATATTTGTAAGATAATCTCAAGAAATATAGGAATGATGAATAAGCTAAAATACACATTTCCCTCAAAGGTTCTTTTATCATTTTTATACTCTACCTTGGTATTACCATACCTTAATTACGGGATTTTATCCTGGGGAAACAGTGCTTCATACTTATTCCAAAAAGATGTTGGTATTGATTACTACAATAGAAAAAAGCTATGCGAGTTATCAGTAACGTCCATTTCCGTCACCATACTGATACACTGTTTTTTTCTAATAATGTTTAAAAGTTCATGACTTATTAAACTTAACCTTGCAGTACTCATGTTGCCAGAAACAAATCAGGAATTGCCCCAGCGCTTGGCAACATGTTTACTCTAAATAATGAAATATCATCAGTATCCTACCCAGGCAAATTAACGCATTACCACTATACCAAGAACGCGTACAGTGCTCACACAAAACACTTTTATATTTACTGCACGCCCTAAATTTGGAATTCTCTACCCAGAGACATGCGTGAGATAAGAGGCATATTTTTATTAAAAACACAACTTAAATTATTATTGTTATCATCTATAATAACCAACTAATATCACTCTTGTTTCTCTAATGACAGACGGATATCACAAGAGATCATAATAACACAGCCAAAGAGCAAACTATTACTTTTCATTCACACTATATAAAAAAAAATCATTATCTAAATCTCGACACCCACCCCCCCCCCCCTTCCCCCTAAGTCCCCTCCCGGGTATTTTTTTGTCTCTCTAAGTTTGTTTGTTTTTTTCCTTCTTTTTGATATATTGTAAATATTATTTCTTGCCTCATCCGGCATGATGTCGTAGCTCGGTTGAACTAGTGGCGTGCGCTGTAGTCGCAGTTTTTTGTCCGTGTGGGATGGGGCAAGAATTATTCAATTAAGATTTATTCAATATGAATTATTTCATGAATATGTTTCAGTTAGAAAAAATAAAAATAAAAAAAATTGGCTTACTTTTGTATTCTATTTATATTAAGGGACCAGCGCCTTACAAGCTTTGCTTCTTGCTGGTTCCTGAATTTTCTTTATAATTGTTTTCTCTGTTACTTTTGAACAAAATGTTCTATGTTACATACTGATGTTGTTATTTTGATTATTTATTTTGTTAACTTTTGAAAACATGAAAGAAAATCAATAAAGTAATCTTGAATCTTGAATCTTGAATCTTGATGCCCAGACTGACTAGCTTTAAAACTAGTCGGTCATGACGGACTATAGCTTTCCTTCAACACAACCCGGTTATTACGGACTAGCTTTAAAACTCGTCCGTCTCTATACGGACTAGCTTGAAAGCTAGTCCGTCAAGTTAGTCCGTCATGACAGACTAGCTTTAAAGCTAGTCGGTCACGACAGACTAATTTTAAAGCTCGTCCGTCGTGACCGACTATAGTTTGACGGAATAGCATAAAAGCTAGTCGTAGTGATGCCCAGACGAGCTTTTGAGCAGGACTAGCTTTACAGCTATATAGTCGGTCATGGTGTGAAAGCTAGTCAGTCGCGCTTTTCTGCCGCGATGTTCTTGCTGCTGTCTTGACAGACTAAAGCATGACGGACGAGGTTAATATGGCTTCACCAGCTTGTCAGAGACGTCAAATCTGAAATATTAGAAAACATTATAAAGATACAATTAAAACATGCATTTTGTCACAAGAATTTGAGCGAAAAAAAAAAAAATTATTACTCAGAAGACAGGAATTTATACAGGCCCGGCACAATTAGTTAACATTATGGCAATTATCAAATAATGGGGGCACGGGGCCAAGGGGGCGCCGCCATGGCTTGCATCATCATGACTTTTTGTTGTAGGCCTACCTCATTTGGCAAGACATAATTTTTCGCATTGGTGATTATAGCATTATAATCTATGTGAAAAAATAACGCTATCTGTGAACTGAAACAAAAGGAATTTAAAAAGAGTACTCACACAGTCATGTCACAGGAAAGAGATCGCCATTATAATCAAAATCTTAAAGACCGTTGACGGAGTAAATACAACCTTACATCGAGTAGGCGTATATCATAAATACCCCCAAAATAAATTCAATTTTCATAACAGTATTCATAAAAAGGTGATCGAACCTCAACCAGGCCATCCCTCCCAAATACTCGAAAAGTTACCCCTATTTTAATGGCGCGGTTGATGACGTCAAAGAAGTTTAAGGGAATGCTACTGCCTGGCATGATTGGGTTTCGCCTTTAGAAAACACGTTTGTATTGCTATGTCAAAACAATAGACCTCATGTGTGCTAGAATTATATTGTTATGAAATGAAAGGGCAAATTCATTCAGCATTTAGCATGTAGCATTCCGTTAACATATTTTGACGTCATCAGCCGCGCCATTATAAAAGGGGTACCTTTTCGAGTACTTAGGAGGGATGGCCTGGTTGAGGTTCGATCACCTTTTTAATGAAATACTCTCTAGATGGAAGATAAAAATGCTTAAATTGGGAATTGTTGTATTATGGAGAAATATTAGTTTTCGTTTTATATGTAATTTTGGTTTTCATTTCTCGGTCCGGTCTGGGACTTTAAGCTTTACGGGGTATATCAAGACAGTGTGCGTCTGTACAGTTTGCTCATCAAATGGAATTCACATACAAATACATGTAATGCAACTATAATTATAGTGATGTCCTTTTCGCAATGCGCATGTTATTGTACCACCTTCTATTCACTGCTGTTGCTAAGCCGGGCATTCACCAGCAATCTATAAGAATAGACGGTTCATGGGTTCTATAGCAACGAAGTATTCAATTAGCCTGCATTTTGTAATATTTATTAAAGAATGGAAAATATTTCTAACCTATAATAATACTCGTGAATGGCATACTATTCACGATTGATGTTATTTCGGCTATCGTATTGCTCTCAGATTGTCAAGCCAAAACAACCTTTATTTGAGAATGTTCGTCCGTCAAGTTGAACTAGTTGAGAGATGTAGATTCAGTTGTATGCTAGTCCGTCTCGAAGGACTAACATGACAGACTAGCTTTAAACTAGTCCATCTTGACCGACTAGCTTTAAAGCTAGTCGGTCCATTGACGGACGAGGTTAGGTTTTCAGTGTATATGCAGTTCACTCTAATACAGATCTATCTCATTTTCATAATGCAGTATAAAAAAAAAAAACAACAACAAAAATCGTAGGGCTCAGTGATATCAAATCCCCCTCACCTTAGTTGAGCCCCAACCGAGCCATAATACCACTTATTCCCATTTTGAAAATAACGTAAAGACATCCGAGTTAAAAGTTTTGTAAAAAGAGAACTGATACGAGCGTTTTAAAACAAATTTGGAGCAGAGAGGGGCGGGGGAGACTCAATGATATCGACCCATCCAAACACCGCTCGGAGAAGGAGGGGCTCAGTGTTTGAGCCCCAACCAATATAATAAGGGACCCCTAGTTTAAACCGATCCCTCTAGTGAGCAGCATGAACTTAAAATGTTATCAATAGAAATTTGAATTATGAGCATTGTAAAACAAATTATGAGCAGAAGGGGGACTCAAAAATATTGAAGCTCCCCTCAAACACCGGGGGGGGGGGCTCAATGGCTGAGCTCCAAGCTAGATAGCATTTCCTATGTTCCTAAAAAAAAATTAAAAAAAAAAAAAAAAATGCACCTGTCAAGTTATTTGGCTAGATTGAATATTATATTCATTAAATGTGCTTGATCAAGCATTAACACATACAGTACCACACAAAAAATGGTACTAGAAGATGTGGGAGACGTTACCCTTTCAGAACATGTATAATAATTTGGGATTCATGAATATTGGTATTTTGTTTTAATGAGTTAGTGTTTAGTTATTTTATTATTTTTTTTATTTATTTTATTTATTTATTTATTTTTTGGTTTCTATATCTTAATCTGCTCTCCAGAGGAAGCCAGCTTTTACATATAGGGTAGGTAGGCCTACCGCTTAATTTTGTGAGGGAGGGCCTGGGGGATCGGAGGAAAAGAAATGGGGGGGGGGGGAATCGTTTATGCGACGATATAAAATGCATGCCCTTGGAATTCGGATTTCGGTCGATAACTTCAGTTTCTACAGCACGATTGCCCCACGCGCGTGTCTTGAACTTGGTCCTAAAATGATGGGTTTCGTCGCTCCAATACAACCTCCACAGGCTCCTGTAAGATGGCAAAAGGAGGAAACCACTGCATTTGTCGAAAAGCAAGACCTGTCAAAGGGGACATTATACATAGCTGAGAGGTAAGACAAAGAAAAAGGCTCCAAGGAATTTTGCCCGTGAAATAGGGCCTAAGCTCAGGTCCTTTCATCGGGGGACTGTCGGCCTGTGTGGGTAGTCCAAATTACGCGTCAGCCACCGCTACATCATCTACACGGATTCTACGTCGACATCGAACTTCGAGTCTCATTTTATTGCATTGCCCATTGGCTTGACGGTTGTGTATTGTTATTGCACGAGACCACTAGCTAAACTAGTCTACCGTAATTCAATTAATTTGTTCAAATTTCTAAGGATCAAACACTGCAAACACAGTCGTCAGTGCAGTGTGAAGCCTAAGTAACATTTAGTTTTTCATGAATGAGATTGACATTCATGATTGAGAAGGACTAACGTTAGACCTATAGTAATCATGGTAATGGATTCTATATCTAATTTAAAGATTCAAGTCTTATACTGTATCTGTAGAATAATGGCATACCCATCCATATTTTGACTTTTCAAAAAAGGATGATGAACCAGGCTTCGCACTAATTTGAGAAAACAAGGAGGTCAGAAATCTAGCCACCCCCTCCTTTTTCTCTTCTCCCCCCCCCCCAAAAAAAAAAACCCAAACAAACAAACAAAAAGAAAAAAAGAAATACCATCTAAAAATTCTAGTCTGGAATTCAAGATCAATATTGATACAGTAGTCTATGGTTCGCAAAAGTTGGTTAAAAGTTTATTGTTCTCTGACCGTATTAAGGTACTCTCCCATTCTCTTTAACTCCCAACTCTCTTTTCTCTCCTTTCAGCCATGTTGCATGGATCAACCCCAGTGGTCAAGGTTTCAACATCCCTTACCGAGCCATCACGGTTCATGCCATCTCCAGAGACCTGTCGTCGTTCCCCCACGAGTGCCTCTACCTCATGATAGACTCCGACGTCATGGGGGAGCTGAGGGACGTCCCAGGACAAGGCGGCGACGGGCAGCAAGACAACAACAGTGATGATGGTTTCGAGGAAGAAGAGGGCAATGAAGTCAGAGAGATCCGTCTTGTTCCACAGGATAACACAACGTGTAAGTCAAGAAAAAAGAGTGTTAGCAGGGGGGGGGGGATAATAAATATAAAGAGTTGTGCACTTTTGTTCAAAAAAGATCAAACACATCGTACTTGTATTTACAAGAAATTTTGGTATCACAACATGGCCAATAAAAACAAGTATATGATTTTGGGAAATGTATAGTAGAGATTTTTTATTGGATAGCATTTAGTTGGCAACTGGGAAATCCAAAGGTTTAAGGTTACAGGACTCATGTAAAATATCAAGTACAAGAACTGACTTTGTCATTTCTGCAGGCAGCAGTTGGTATTCCACTGCTTATTGCTTTTCACACTTCCAATATAATGATAATAATAACATTTATAAGGTGCTTAATACTGATGTTTCTAAGCCCTCAATATTCTGCTTAAAGATGTACGTTCCCCATAGTGTAGAGGGAGTTCAAAATACGTACGCGGTAACGAACTTTGCAAGCTGCCCATTCATACCAACGATGTGCGACTCTTACGCAGTGGTCCAAAAACCGAAAGCTAGAACACCCGAACGATTGCCGAAGTCATGAGCCGATTTCTTATCGGCAATGATTCGCGTGCAAGCGAGAAGGTGATATTATAGTAATACACATGATATAGGGTCTGTTACATATCGCGATCCGAATACTGCAATGCATTCGGCCCAGGTATTAACTCATGCATTGATACAGTGCTTTATACACACAAACAGAATCCACACACACACGCTTGTATATCGCGAATCGCTCTAACAGCGCGATCGTGATTGGCTGGCGTGTTACCGTATGCAAATTAAGTCGTGCTCTAAGCTTCGTGAACAAAATGGCAGCGAGCACACTAGCGCATCTTGATTCCTCGTTTTGGTTTAGCAATGCTCGTGAAGGACCACCTTTAATGTAACAAGGACTTATAATACTAATAAGCTATAAAGAAAATTCAGATTTTCTTTGGCAGTTACCATAAAACCTACATGTACAGTCAACTCTGCATATAAAGTCGACCTTCCATAAGTCGAATAATCACATAAGACAAAGCAATTTTTCAGTCCAGATTATACAAGACGTGTTATTCAGCTCTCAAGTCGAATTTCTTAAGTCGAACAGATTTCTATGGTCCCATAAGATTTGACTTAGGCAGAGTTTACCTGTTTTTACAGTTGTCTCCATTTTTCTTTCTTGGCTTACAGTACAGAGCATGTTTGATGCCATGTCGCAATGTCAGGCATTGCATCCTGATCCAGATGACTCAGACCATTCAGATCCATATGACCAGGGTGGTAAGTGAAGCTCTTTGATATAATTCACTTCCCAAATGACTTCCTAAACAGACTAACTCTTGGCCATTTAATCGGTTTTAATTATATCCACTTGGTCTAACAACAGTTGGCCCAATTGTTGGGTTGTCTAAAGCCAGTTGGTCTACTGAAATGTGTCTAATTTCCACTTGGTGTAATGACTACTTGGTCAAATTGCCAATTCATCTATTAGCCAAATGGTCTAAATTATGAAATTTAGTCTAAGCCCCAAATGATTATTTGGTCTATTACCTGTTTGATATAGGAATCAACTGAATGATGTTAGACCGAGTGGACATTAGATGAAATTGACATAAGATGAATTGGTAAATAGGGATTGTTCTTTCCTCAGATGAAAAAAAAATTATACAAATAAAGAAATAAATTCAATGTAAAGTCATATGTATTTTCTTTCTGAAGTTTGACATTTTTTTCTTCATGTTTTTTCTTTCCTCAGATGATGACGAGGAGGTTGATGATGGAGAGGAGGATCCAGAGATGGGGGTCGAGTTAATAATACGGGATGGGGGTGATGGTGACGCCATGGATACCGGCCAGTTTGACGATGCTGATAATAACCTTCCACAGCACTGATCATCATTTCCCCTAAACCCATTCCATGTAGGCTAATCTCCTCTACTTTGACAACAGAGACAAGTGACAAAAGTTACAAGGCACGGGTACCTGTACAGTGCGTATCAAAATAAACGCAACAAGATTTGATGTCAAAGTTGTGAAGATTGTGTTAGTTTTACACCAAAGTGAGTAGTAGCACGTTAAAGCCACATATCTCCTCTTTCCAATGATATCTTATTTATTCATACCAGGTCAGGGATGGTTATCATTACCGAGTTCTCATTCTTTTTGTTATCTCAAGAGCAAAGTGTTTATTACCCCTCCACCTGACATTGCAACTCTCTGACAAAGAATCATTTATTACATGTAGTTTGATCCTCGAGGCCGTGTCTGAAACTTGGCCCCATGTCCACTTTGACCCATTGTTCAAAAAGAATGATTACTCAGCCACCCCTGACCATGTATGAAAAAAATAAGATATCATTGGAAAGAGGAGATATGTGGCTTTAAAGGGATTAAGTAACTTACAAAAACAAGTGCAAAAGAGATCGAAATGAATAGAATTCTATCGCTCTGACCGTATAAACAAACTACTGCAAGTTTCAGATCAAATGCAAGTCATTTACTATCTTAAAACAGTGAAATTTCAAATGCGGCCGAGGATACGCTGCGCATGATTAATGTATACCGCTCCGTTGAACAGGCTTAGCCGCCCGGTAGGCAGCGGCGACTTGACAACAGGAAATGCGGTGAAAACCAGCGTGCGCTGAAACGCACGCGTTTTGTAAAGCGTTACTCGAGGCGGGTAGAAATAAATTTGAGTATAAAGATTCTTAGATATCTCGAAAGTAAAGCAGCAAGCTAGACTGCAATTTTTAAGGAGTACCAGAACTGACCTATTGTTTCATAATCATGATGGAAAGAATGAGCTAAATCCAAAGTTTTGCAATTTGAATATCATTCAAGTGATACTGCATGCCCTTTAACGTGTTACTACTACTTTGGTGTAAAGCTAACACATCTTACTAGCAACTATTGAAATGAAAATCTTGTTGGCGTTATTGATACGCCACTGTATTACATTTGTTCGTCGTCATCTCCATCATTGGGAAGGGATTGTTTTATAGAAACTGTTATACAGTGTAGATGTGGTATGTAATTACTGTTTTATCCTTGTTGAAATATAATTCTTTCTCCAACCCTGCAAGGCTTGCAGATAAAACCATAGAAATACCAATTTGTGTTTGATTGACAGTGACTCTTATATTGATGCACAGAAATATTGTAAATTAAAGCTTTTATTTTTGCCATCTAGAATTTTCAAAGTCATTAATTTATTAAAATTTGCTAAAAGGGATATACAGTCTGTACTTTATACAAAAACTTTTGCAAGTCAAATTATCATGGTACAAATCCTCAAAATTTTGAATGATTACAAATCATTTGGTTATAAAAAAGATTACTTAATCATAATATTCTTAGTTTATGGTTTTCTTGAGGCTGGACAAAGGGGTTCAGTGTATTTCTGATACCGTCATATATGTATGACTTGTGCGACATATTAAAGAAAAATATTATTCCTCGTCATATAAGAAGTTCTTATGATTTATATTTTCTTGACACACTTGAAAAGAAGGTCTTACATTTTTTAGGAAGAGAGAAAAGGGGCTAATAATATATGGCCAAGAGAAATACAGTTTAGAAATATAATATGGTTCATGTTTAGGTATTTTCACTCTGTGGTTGCGCGTATAGACAAGATGATGAAACAATTCTGTCGTAAAAATGTGTGATAATTCAGCAACTGATTTCTCTGGCAAGAGAGTACTTTGTACAGAGATATGAGGTAACTTGTTTTGTTTAAATATAAATCTTTGAAATAAATATTTGATTTCCTCTCTGATTATTCCACTGATTGTTCATGTACAAAATTACAGGCTCGACCTTCTGGTTCTCGAAATCATAAGCAGGCTCGCTCCCCGGGACAATTCCCACCTGAGAAGAGCCCATAAAGAGACTGCTACTCCAGAAACTCCAGGGGACTGTCTGTGGGAGTTGTCCTGTTACATTGTCAACTTGGTCTAAAACCCACTTTGACTACCAGTAATGTCCATTTGGTCTCATCCCAAGCATGGTCTAATTCTGTTTTTGTCTATTATCTTTTGGTCTCATTATTCTTTGCCTATTTGCCAATTTGTTTCATTCCCATTTCGTCTAATGCCCATGGCCAGTCATCCAACATACACTTGTCTATCACCACTAGGTCAATGCTGGTAACAATGTAACTGGTTTAAGACGAAATTATTACATTTTGGGTAATGATGAAATTCAATTAGGCCTATGTGGCTATTAGACAAAATGGCAATTAGACCAATGGGTGTATTAGACGCAAAGGGTAATTAGACGCACATGTGGCTTTAGATGAATATAGAGAATTTGTGTCACTGGCTGTTAGACCAAAATATACTGTTGTCTCTGGGAAGGAGCTGCCCTCCACAGGAAGCCTGCCCTCACAGGAGCTGTCTAGAACCCGTGGAAAGATATGTTGCATGTCGGTCCTACAGTGGATTTATGTGCATGCTTGTATTGTAATTATAAATAAATAATAATATAAATAATAAATGATAAATAATACCATAACGCATGTTATGCAGGGCGCCGCTGGGAGAACTGTTGTTAAGACTGAGTGGGTACCGGGGGTTGAATAAATATGATTTAATTTTATTAGAATAATTTGGATGGCCTTGAGGTTGATGACTTTAATGGAATATTGGACGAAGCTTTGCAACACAAATATTAGACGAGTCGAAGACGAGTCCAATATTTTGAAAAGCGAGTTCAATATATCCTTGTATTGACCGAAAATAAGGAACATCTAAATATTAAAATCATTATTATCTATAACAGAGGATTTTACGAATAGGCCCCCCCCCCGCCAATTTTTTTTATGATAATTTTTTTTTTGTTTTCGGGGTTTACGATTCTAGCTTTACAACTTGAGAAAAAAAAAATTTTAAAAAAATTGGTATCCGCCCGAAAACAACAACTGCCCCCCCTATTTTTTTTTTGGGTTTTTTTGTTTGTTTTGTGTGATTCTGGAAGAGAGAGAAAAAATCCGACCCCGCCCCCCCCAAAAAACAAAAAAAAAAAAAATAATTTTTAAAATTATTGTTTTTTTTGGTTGAGATTCTGAGAAAAAAAAATTGGGCCCCACAAAAAAAAAAATGCCCCCCCCCAAAAAAAAATGACCCACTAATTTTTGTTTTGATTCTGGAAAAAAAAGAATTGCCCCCCCCGCTATATAGAAAGAAAAATGTCCCCCCCCCTCAGCAAAAAAAAAAAAGGGTCTCCCGACCCCCTAAAGAAAATTATTTGTTCTCCCTCAAAAAGCAAAACACAAATATTAATCTCTCTGTTTATCTCACTTTCAACTTTGGGGATTCCCCCTCTTGCTGCCCAATATTATTAATATTGGGCAGCGAGGCCACAATATTGGGCGAGTTCATGAACTTTGTAAAGTAGGTCAAGTTTATGAAGTGCATCCACAAAATAACACTTGTATTTGGCCTCTAAAACCCTCTGTATGGATAATAATATTATTTATTGTAATACTCCAATCCTGTTATACCACATGATATTATAACAAGGCAATCAGCTTCATCTCAAGCTGGAGTGGACTGTACATTGTCAATAACGTTTGTTGGACTCTAAAATACTTGTTGGGAAATATAAACACTTCTTAAGTTAAAACATTTTAGCAGGCCTATGCCATAATCATGTTATGAGACTTTTTCGGGATCTTAAACTTCTAAATGGAAATGGCTCCAGAGTCCTGGAATTCGCTTTATAAAAATATGACTGCATGGATTATACATAAAACAAGGTCATCTTCTTGATTTTTTTGTTTTATTCAAGTCCATAACAAATGTGCATACAGTCCACTCCTGTTCTAATGAGCATGGACGCAAGATTTCTTATCTAACAAATTTGGATTCAATGACCCTAAGTTCTACTCCCATTATCCAGGGCCTGATGCACAAAAAGTGCTGCATGATTTAAAGTTGAGCTTCAAGTCAAAGCGCATCCTGTATTAAACATGTAATCTGACTTACGGACTTCCTAATGATGCACATCCCCCAAGCACGATTTGAAAAATGTGGTGATGTGTAAAATATAGGTCATGCGTAACTATTCGTGAAACGGGTCCCAGAAGGTGATCGGGACCAAAACCAATCTGTTGCAGCTTGTTGTTTCGAAGGTTCACTTGTCCCAAGGTTTGTTGTTCTGAAGGTTCATATGTTTAGAATACGTTTGTCCGAAATTACGATCGGGTCGATTCCTCCAAAAAAAAATTGAATGATCCCGATTGAATTTTAAGACAAAGGTTTAATGAACCTTCCAAACATGTAATTCTATTTCATTTTCGGACAAATGAGCTTTCACACTAATGCATCAAATGTTTGGACGAAAGAAACTTATTTCATTTTCAGACAAACGAACATCTAAGTACAGGAAATTTACGTGTTCGGACCAACTGACCAATCAACTAGTTAGTATGAGAGAAGAATATAAAACATGTGCTTAGACATTGTACTTAAAGAAATGCATCTCCATAAAGAAATGTGGCATCCATTCTTATTATATGGGGAGTTGACTGTATAACATCTTGTTATAACAAGGCGCATCAGGACAACTACCCCCAGGAAATTTCCCCCACCCCCGAACAATTATCTCCGAGAAATAGGGTTAGGTGTAGAGTTGGGGGTAGATATTTGAAGGGGTAGTTGTCCTGGGGTAAGTGTCTAGAAGATAGTTGTCCGAGAACCATAAGAAGGAAAATTTGGCTTTGTCATGTGCACTCCCTTATAACAGGTAAAGACTGTACATGTATGTACCAAATCGAAAAAGACACGAAAGAATGACAAACCAGAAGAAAAAGGTTTGGTTTTTATAACCATGCATTTATCATCATGTTTTTTTCTCAAACTACATCCTGTTAATACATCAACATTTTTTTTCGTTGGTTTTCTCTCCTTTCCTCGATCATTTCAAACTTATGTAGAACGGTAACAATGGTTATACTCTTGATAAAAACCTATCTACCTAGCTAACAATGTGCATGAATGAATATATAAAATGACACATAACATCATAAACTCTACACACTCAAACTAACATACTCTTTTTATAATTTCACACAACCGTACATGTACCTCGCTTTGAACAGTTAACCAATTTCGATTTATCTGCTGAGACCAAGGATGATATTTTAAAATAAATTTTATGAGTGTCTCATTCTGACCTTCAACAAAGCAAACTTTAGATTATTTAACCCACAAAGCAAACAGAACTCTCTACACTATGGAGATTTAAAAATCAATGGACTTAATAAAATAAGAAAAACACAGTCCTTCATGACAATTTTTGGTTAAAAAAGAAAAAAAAAGTTCCAATCATGACAGAAAAGTCTGTTGTCCTGAGCAATTTTTTTATATTAGTGTAGTTGAAATAATCTTATAAAGATAACTACAGTTGTATATTCCATTGAAGTATCTTAAAATGATCAAACGATAAACTGACACCAGTATTATTTTACCCCAAAACATCAACTCGAGACATCACCTATAACAAATTATCTAAGGTCTTGGCCTGCATAGCATAAACCAATGGCTAATGCCAGTTGCGTTAATAATCGTAATAATTGAAGTGTAAAATTTCATAGAAAAGACAGTTAACCATTGTGAGAATCGTCAAATACATCGAATATCAAACACACATAGGTAGATTAAATAACATAAGTAAAGAAATAAGGCAACTCTTTGTAATCAAGTGTACCAATAATGGGAAAAACCACCAGAATGTAAAAAAGAAGAAAAGAAACATGCATATTTGTCTAAAACAAACTAAAAACGCCTATTTACAAGGGCAAGACATTGTGTGGATATACACTCAAAGTTGAATAGTTGATATAATTTTTTAAGATGTAGATATAATCACATTCTCGTCCCATGAATAAAATAAAGTAATGACATTACTGAACCTTTTTTTTTCTTTTTAATTCATTACTACTTGATATTTCAGATCCCATTCTATACTTGTATTGATTTAAATGTTTGATTTGTCGAAATGTTATATGTATATCACGTCTGAGGCACCCTTTATCTCGCATTGGTCAGAGAATCTCTTTATAACAAGAAGGGACTGTATTTCAGAGATGCCAACCCTACGGAATAATTATAACATTAGAAATTAGAACGTGAATAGCGCAAATGTTTGAAAAAGCTGACCCAAATGACTTCTCATGAAAGAAAGCATGAATAATAAACTTTTTGCTCTGTCATTCAATTTTGGGAATGAATTGAAATCAATAGATCTCTTTCTCTTGTGACCAAGACATTTGTTTTAGCTATTTAAACTATTTGCATTACTCGCGTTCTTATTCCTAATGGTATAATTATCCTATAATGTTGGCATATCTGGTATTCCATACAGCATTCTTTATATAAAGCCTGGGTGGAGTTAATCCAATATTGCCTTTAATTAGACGTGTTAGTTCTGAGCAAAGAATAACAAGTTTTCCCTCAGCTGAAAGGTCCGTACAATTCGCTGAGCAAAAACCTTGCTAATAAACTAAATGAGGGCCCAAATCAAAGTAACCTATTTAGTACGATTACTGCAATACAAGTGATAACACCCCTACATGTACATGCACAGTTAGTCTTGTGTATTTCTGGAATGTTCAGATAGAGTTGTGACATATTGGATTAAAAGAATTACAAAATAAGGTGGACAATACAAGAAACAACAACCCTATGAAAAGCCCATGAGAGAGATAGATAATTTTGAAGGTTTGCAATGGCATTTACATAGCGTTACAGTACATACATATACATGTCCACATTAAACATAATAAAAACATGTAAAACTAACAGCAAAATGATTATTTGTGCAACCATGAAAAACAGTTTTCCTGCTTCAACGAGGCATGGGCATTTGATGATGTGGAGATAAATAACCAATAAAAAATCTTAACCAAACTCAAAAAAATTCAAACCAAATAAATTCTTCCCGACTCCTTTCTACAAATTCCTATTCTATTTTTCCTGAAAACTTGATCATATACAAAATGTACAATGTACCTTTAAATTCCCAAAATTAACGTTTTTAACAATTTTTAAAACATGATGTTAAAACCGCCAATGAGAAAAACGTCATAATGCAAAGTTGAGCAGTGTAACAAAAAAAAACAGCTCTGAAAATAATATTATTTTAGACTCTTTCCCATCTGATTTTGATACTTTCACATCTCTTACAGAATAAGATAATAAAAAAACCAAAATAAAAAAATCCACTCTGAGTCAGAAGTCAAACTGAAGTTATCACAGAATTACTGGTACTGTACTTCTGTTTCTCAACTAACATCAGTGCCCTGTAACATAAAGAATTATGACTAATTGCAAATTTGATACAACCATTCTGATTGGTTCCCAGTAAGACTTTTATGCAAAAAGTCAATGCAACAAGGATCCTGATTGGTTACTATCGATTTGCAGTTGATGTTAACTCTTTATGTTACAACAGGCATAAAGAAATCCTCTTTCATCAAATATGATATAGTTTCACTTTGCTTCACATACACTGCACATGTACAAATAAACAGTTTGGAAATAATAATGCCCTAAAATGTACAAAGTGCTAGGGAATACATATCATGCAACCAGCTTGCCCTTACCTGGAAAAAAAAATAACAAGGCAAGTACCTATAAATTATGCACCCTGAGTTTTCATATTTGATGAATTTCATTCCAAAAGGGCTTATATCCACTTTCTTTGGGAAATTCAGAGAAACAGGTTTTTGTTTTAATATCAGATCTTATTCAAGTGTACATCCTTTTTATGGGAAAGTACTATCAAAATTGGCATTTTTTAAAAATTTCAATTGCTCTTGATATGTAAGTTATAATACTTTTGTTCCAAACCTACCTGAATGATATTCTGACATCAATTAACAAATTTTCATCAGAAGTGGATTTAGTCCCTTTTAGAATGAAACCCTTCATTTAGTGTACAAGAAAATATATTGGGAGAACATTCTTAGAGAACACTTTGTCACAGAATGTGTTCAAAATTAAATCACATCTTTACAAGAAATGAGGATCTGTGTCTCTCATTCCCATAAATTGTTTTTTTTTAATGTGGGTTCACTACAGTACAGTAAGCACCTGGTTCCGAGAGATAAAGATGTATTTTCTGTTTAAATGAAAGTTAAAGTCTTTTATTCAGTTGACGGGGATGAAGTTATTCAAGAATGCATCCAAATTATCGCTTTGTTTGTTTTGAGTTATGTCCAGAAGATATTTGGATTTTGCAATTACAGTCCATTTTATTTTTGATTTCAAGAAACACCTCAAAAGCGAAAAGGAAGCCACAATTATCTACATAAACACAGAAATCCATTTCCCTACACATTTTATCAGTAAAAAAGGACATGTCCCATTCAAACACACACAATAGGCCTACTCCCACAAGATACACCCTAACTGAGCTAACCTGACAATTCCCTACGTGATATCTTCAAAACTATGGTATCTTCAAAACAACAGATAAAAATACACATATAAAAAGGAGGATGAAAATAGACAACATTACGTCCACCGCCACCCGAGGGCAGTGGCCCATAAAGCTATCATTAAATATGCCCGTTGGCTTGCCGCCGACCGTTGTGGTAGGCCGAATAGTCTGCATAGCTTTGGGTCAGTTTCTCGCTTTGGTAACGGGTGACGCGTATAGTGCGGCGGAACTCTTCCCGTATTACAGGTGCCGTGTATCCTCCTTTACGCAATAGGTGGTCTATCGTCTGCTTCTTGGTCCATTCTGAAACGAAAAACAAGGAATAAAGTGACATGTTTAAAGCAATATTTTGGGGCAGACGACAATGCAGAATATACTGAAGTGAGTAAAGACCCAAACATTTAGAACATTGTCCTAAAAAAGAAAACCAGTTTATGAACCCCAAATTATTATGCATATTTTGGAAGAGTAATGTCTCCCACATCTCCGGTACCATTTTTGTGTGGTATGTGTTTATCCTTTGATGAACACAGCCCATTGTTTGGGAGAGTGTAAAAAGCGAGTTGTGCTTAAATGGGGGTCAGAGGGCATTACTTCCCGGTGAAGGATTTATAACTTATTTCGCCACTAAACTATAACCTCTTCCTAACACAATCACAACCGTAACCCCGCATCTTAGATACAATGGGAAAAAAAACGAATGAGTGCCTGACTGCTAATTTTTCCTCTCTGTAATTCACCTCTACATCATGATGCCCAATGACCTCCATCAAGGTCATGACCCTAAGGTTAAAGGTCATACTGACTTACCCTGTTCAGGAGGGACTTCAGGTAAGATAGGTAGCAGATATCTTGGTCCCCTTATCAATGTAGAATTCTATCCTCATACCATGGGTACTAACCTACCTATGACCGTGATTGGGGTCACGACCCCAAGGTTAAAGGTCATGCTGACTTACCCTGTTCAGGAGGGACTTCAGGTAGATAGGTAGCAGATTTCTTGGTCCCCTTGTCATTGTAGAATTCTATCCTAATACCATGGGTACCAACCTAGACAAAGAGAAAAGGAACAGTTTAATAGTAGTACATCTTGTAAACACTCAATGCCAGTTGCCCCATATTGCAACCAACTGGCTTAATAAAGCTAAGCCTAAAGAACACTTCAAAATACATGCACATACCAGAAATACATCGTAATACAAAATTATAATCATAAAATTTCATTTCATGGTTTATTTCAATTCATTTGGAAAACATAATGAAATACAAGCAGCAGCTAAAAGCTGAAAAGTATTTTTATTTTTGTATCTAAAACAAATTAATCAAACATTTCATTCCTTCAGGGACATTTGGAATTGTGCATGTCAAGATCAGTCAAAAGTGCAAGGATAGCAAGATTACACAGTTACATGTAAACACAAATCAACTATTCAAATGCAATAAAATATTAAAGATCATTTCATAAAGTCAGTTTCAATCCATTATCTCCATAGCAGTGCGATAACCCAGTATATTTACATGTATACTCAAGTGTACACAAGTATTCAGATGCAGTAAATTATAATCATAAAATTTCATTTCATGGTTTATTTCAATTCATTTGGAAAACATAATGAAATACAAGCAGCAGCTAAAAGCTGAAAAGTATTTTTATTTTTGTATCTAAAACAAAATAATCAAACATTTGATTCCTTCAGGGACATTTGGAATTGTGCATGTCAAGATCAGTAAAAAGTGCAAGGATAGCAAGATAACACAGTTACATGTAAACACAAATCAACTATTCAAATGCAATAAAATATTAAAGATCATTTCATAAAGTCAGTTTCAATCCATTATCTCCATAGCAGTGCGATATACCAGTATATTTATACTCAAGTGTACACAAGTATTCAGATGGAGTATACAAAAAAAAATGATTTAAAAAAAAAAAAAAAATCCTTTGATAATTAATACCATGAGCTTAATCCATTATCAAAATTGGAGAGAAAGACTTGACCCCTATATGAACTTTGTGGTCTGCATTGTACATCTGGCATAATGGCCTGATACAAGGCCAGGTCAACCGTGGCTGCATTGTAGTAAATATTGACTGGCTTGTGAATATTAGTTCAAAGTACGTGGCGAAGCCTTTTCTCAAACTTATTGATGGAAACATTGAAGAGGCAAACTTCTTCCTATTTGGGAATGAGTGTTAAAGCTGGTGTATAGTTTCGGGAGAAGGAAAAATTAATTTGGATTCACATTTAGATAATATGAAAGATTGAATCCAATAACTACATGTATAATAAAGCAAATAATAGTACTTGAAATCTCATATTTGTGTCTTTATTTCATAATTTGTATAAAACGTGGGACCCGATTCGTTTCAGCGTTCACATGGAAAACCAATGGGGATTCTAATGTGTGGGTGTTACACACAGATCGCACCATTCACGCCGTAACTTCCGGCATGCGAACCTCCCAGCAGAGGTCTAAAACGGCGGTTACATTATGTTTCATTCAAACATTTTCACTGAAATTCATCGGAGATCATGAAGGGAATGTCACAAGATCTTTCATACATATCTGCAATGTGGACAACATGAGACTACATTTGATTGGTTTTGTGCCGATTCCTTTTTTGTTACCAAAACTACACACCAGGTTTAAAGTTTGGTTGTAAGGGATTGATTCTTTGACAGGCTATTTCAGTGCTTTTTATGATACATGTAAGCCTACTGAGCTGCCACAATCACATCATAAATGTGTTTTTAAAGTGGAAATACATGTAATTTGATTTGGTATATGTGATGCGTCACGTCGAAAGGAGAGACTAATCGCGATTTTTGAAATCCATTTTATTTGATATTATTGATCTCTGATTCATCTTTCCTGCTTGATTTGATATATAACCGACTGTAAAGAGTAAATAGAAGTGATATAGCCTCTTGAACGCGAGAGAATTGTGCTCTTGGAAATAAAATCAAGAAGAAAAACGTCTGTGCGAAGTTTGAACTTCGTTTGACTCCGAGCAGAAAATAAGACCATTTTGTCCCGTCTCTACTCCCTGGAAATGCCTATACGCAACCACTTGTTACAAAGGTGAACGATTGACAATGAGGAGGCTGCATTCAAGGTAATAGCAGAGAACATATACTCGCCGTCAGGCATAGTATCGAGGCAAAACGCAGGCAAGCGATGTTGTCTAATACATTCAATCTCCTAAAAAAAAACAAATTTGGTTAGTTGTTTTTATTCTTCGTCATAAATAAAAACGTCATGTTCTTTCTAATTGGTTTAAGAAAGTCCGCTCTTTTAAAAGAAAAGAGTTACATCCTGGCGCTAAATTAAGTTAGAAACAAAACTAAATTTTAACCTTTTGGGGTTTTAATTTCGATGTTTGCGTGCGTTCTTTGAATGTCATCGCGATACTCTTATTCATTTATAAGCGAGTATTTTGATCTGAACTCTGGTTGGAAATTTCGAAGCATAATATGTCTATAGACTAAATTATTCTGTACAGGGTTATGCATTTTGTTTATATTCTTTGAATACAGTATATGATAGAGATTAGCCTCTCCAAAATGTTTTAAGAAAATATTTGCGCCTCACACGAATGTAATTTAGAATTTCTCTCTGATCACGTTTTAATGAGTGGGCTAGGTTAGCTTAAGACAATGAAAATAAACGTAATGATTTGTCGATCGTCGTCTTTTATTGATCAAAACCTGTTACCAGTAATAAGAGATATTAATAATTTTAGAAATGAATATTTTAAGAGTAAATGTATTTTTTGTTTCCGTCGTGTTTAGTAAAACGTAACTTTTCTTCAAAACGTTTTTGTAAAATAAAACTGCGAAGACTTTAACCTAAATACTTGATATCAGAAGTATTATCACGTCCGTCGACTACCTAGTCGGTTTCCGTTTCGATTATCGTCTTCTTTTTATGCTCTAATGTTTCCCTGATGGAGAACCAAATTTGTTAATGGGAGGTTTTAAATTTCCCATCAGGACAGATATCGGCGGCCCTTAAAAATAAAATGCTGAAATTAACATTATTTGGATCCAGATAGCTAATCACAAATAAGTAGCTTTTCGCCGACATAACCCCCCCTCTCTGTCTCTGCCTCCCGTTGTTAGATTTGACATTCGTTGCGTGCTCCGCTATCCCGGATAAAACAGCTTTGTATTCATAGCAGGTTGGTGGCAATCGCACGCAAAATTTCTGATGCAGCTAAGAGAGTTTAGTTCGGGCTATTCGCTCACAACGAAAAAAAAATTCCAGTTGAAATCAGCACATCACATGACAAAGCCATGCGTTGCTAGGGCGAGCTAACGGAGAGGGAATGAGCGTGACGTTCGCTTGTAATGTCCGGAAAAAAAATTATGACCGAAATAAACAACCTCAGCCGAAAAACTGTTTTTACGCACTTTCCCGTTACCATTTTCATTCATGTTTTTAACTGAGCAAGATGGAAGCATGGTAGAACCACAGAAAATAACAAAAATTTCCTCAAATTTGACCTTTTTTATTAGTTTGTCGATTTACTCGGATCTTTGATCTGCGACTTCTCTCTCATTTCGACAAGACGTATCACATATTTTAGGACTCACCCTCCAATCCTCCCAATCTTTGGCATCTTCAAAGTGACGCAGCAAGGATACCGAGACGTGAAGGCGTGAGAGCTCGTCCCTGGTTATTGGTTGAAATCGCGTATCTTTAAACGCACTGGACGAAAACAAACGAATAGTAAGGATTAAAGTCATCTTGTGTTTTTCATTCAATTACAACAATTATCATTTATAGCATGTTACAAGTAGAACTTTCGATTGATGCACTGTACAAGGTAAAAGTTGAAAAAAAAAAAAAATAATACTACATGTACATGTAGAATGACATAATCTATACGCCTACTTTATATCTATTAAATGATGATGATGATGAACAGCATTTGTAAAGTGCCATATATTTGCCAAAACATTCAAAGGCTATAATACACCTACTTCATTTTCAACATTGCACTACAAAATCAATTAATTGTATTATCATTATGCTACAAGGACATGTATGAAGTACACTAAAAGTAATCATTACACTATTTGTTGCTTAAACTCCATTTAGCTTAAATTAAAAAACAAACAAAACAAAACAAAACAAAACAACTGAGAACAAATGAGACAGATCTAAAACTTAAAGGGAGGAAAGAATTAAAGTCCACTCCAAGGTTACAATGTGGCAATTCTCCTGCTTTAATAAAAATATGGAAAATAATGGAAAATTAAACAAAATTTAAGGCTAGACTTACCTAGATATTGCATATTCCCTGAGACCGTCATGTAGATTCATAGCAGTAAATGTACCTATACAGCCACGTAGACGCTTTTCTTTTCCTATCTTCCATGTTACAAATAGTGGACTGAAATAAGAACCAGATGGGCAGAGAAAGAAAAGTATTTAGAAGCAATGTTTTAGTTCTGGGGGGTGTTTCACAAAGAGTTAAGTAGACTTAAAGTCGCACTTAACTTCTACTCGCATCTTCTTTTATAACGCGCAATTTAATTGATAGATTTCACAATGGCGCGCATCCCCTGAGCACGGTCAATCCAATGAGGTGATACATATTATAACTCATGAAACTAACGATTTAAGTGCGATTTTTAAGTCTACTAACTCTTTGTGAAACACCCCCCTGGACTGCGAATCAAGAGAAACTGGTTGAAACTGATTCAGAAATATTTGTCATGGTTCCTTGAGCCAGCCAAAAATTTAAAAAAATTTTAAAAATAATAATAATAAATCGCTGAAAATAAAGTTTGCTCAATACTGCAGTTATCATTTGCACAAGTATAATTAGAGTACCAGGGCTCAAATTTAGCAGTGGCCCGGTGCCAATGGCCACCTGAAACTTTGTCAGGCCATCCAGAATAAACTGAAAACACCATTGAACCATGTGGATTGCATGTTCAAATGGGGCCATTGGCCACCCAAAGAAAAATGTTAAGCGTGAGCTCTGAGTACCATCTGGTAAGCATTAAAAGCAGGACATCTGTCTAAGTTTCATTATCTTTTGTTTTTGTTTTGCTTAATACTCCAGTTTCAACTAAAATTCTTTCACAGTTTTTAACCTGAACTGCAAGTAATTGAATCAAATTTCCCCCTGAAAAGTAAATCGATGACTCACTTTTGATTGAATAGGGGCCAAGTGAATCAACAAAATCAGAAATGGGCAATGTTCACACTACTGGGGTTGTGTTACCAATGCCTAAAATGACACATTATACAGAACCATTATGTATACATGTGAGGCCGAGCTAAAAATGCTGCACGCTGCCCTCTTGATTGAATCAAGAATAATACCTCAGGATAAAGAAGGGAATTCAAAATTTAGGATCTAGGCATATTGATTGCATTTTAATTCTTTTGTTTGATATCCGATTCAGACAATAAAATTTGGAGGAGAGGAGGAGTAGTATACCTGTAGGAAATCTCTATTTTACATTGTGAGGCGAGTGACCCTCTCCACCCCGGTTTATCCACTTGGTCTAGATAACAGCAGCTACAATGTAGTCCCATTATATTACCACATGGGCTAAATCCATTTGGTCCACAAACAATTTGGTCAAAATTTCCCTTGGTCTAATACATGCTTGGTCAAATTCTCACTTGCTCTAATCGCCAATTCATTTAAACTCTAATATTACCCAAAACATCTCATTTTATTTCTGACTCATTCCCAAATGAATAATTGGAATAATGGGAATTAGACAAAATGTTAAATACATACTTTGTCTAATTCTCAATATAGGTCTAATTGCCAATTTGTCTAATAGGCAAATTGCCTCATTGTTTTAAATTACCTGAATTAAAAATTGGTCTTGTTTGTTACAGGAATTGACTAAGTGGTGTTTAGACAAGATGGATATTAGATGAAATGGGAATTAGACAAAACGGTAAATAGTGTCAAAGTGTCAATTATACGTTATTAGAAGGGCTGGTTTTAGACCAAATGGAGTATGACCATGTGGGATGAGACCAAACGGGTATGGTTTGTATTATCGCTCTTTAATTTTAAGATGTGTTACCAGTCTGCGGTCAGGTGACAACCAAGCAAATAAATGTCATGCGGGGAAAATGTTATGCGCAGCAGGAATTATGGGAGTGAATTTTTATTATGAGGAATGAGGGTCATCGCTGTGACCTCATTTGCCTTTGCAATGTCAAATATTCCTCCGTGTTTATGTGCTTGTTTTCCTGTTTTTTTTTTTGTTTTCTTTTTACAATGTTCTTAACTGTTTGTGTTCCTAGCACTCTATCCCTAGCTTGAATCCATTTCTTTTTGTCTTTTTTCCCGTCTAGCTCTTGTGTTTGTTGTTTGTGTTTTGCTGTTTGTTTTTTCTTTTCTTTTGTTGTTTGTTTTGTTGTTTTGTTTTGTTGTTTGTTTTGTTGTTGTTTTTTG
>CALNVZ010000674.1:11168225-11190492 GCA_940671915.1 Paracentrotus lividus
TTTGTTTTGTTTTGTTTTGTTTTGTTTTGTTTTGTTTAAGTTGTTTTGTTTTGTTTTGTTTTGCTTTGCTTTGCTTTGCTTTGCTTTGTTTTGTTTTGTTTTGTTTGCTTTGCTTTGCTTTGCTTTGTTTTGTTTTGTTTTGTTTTGTTGTAATTTTTTTTTAATCGATTTCACTCAAGCATTGGAAGCTGAGGGGTTCTCTGGGATGAGCAACGTTATGAGGGCTTGTCACAGCTCAGCTGGTAGAGCACCTGTCTAGTAATCAAGTTCTTTGCTCATTTTTCATATTACATATTTCTGTCAGATTCATTCTTTGTTAAAAGTGATACATTTTACTTACACTAGGCCTTTATACTCACCAAATAGTTGTTCACATGATAATCATTACATTTCATTATAAACTTGAATTCGTCTAATTCACTCATATTCTTAAAGGAGGATTAATTTTCATGATGATTATTAAAAGACTGGCATATCATAAAGTGAAACTCTGTTTCAATTTTCTGAGGGCAAGACTGGTACCGGTCGGACATAAATATTATTTATTTATTTTTTCTAGTTGTTTATGTCTTGCCTGTTCAATCATTAAATTAGGCCTACTATTATGCTTATTCTTAACTTGTGATAATTCTTAATATGTATATACCTTATCAATGTTTTATAACAAATATTGTTGAAGGTTATGTTTCAAATTCATGAGGTTTGAAATATGTCCTCAATAAATTTCAATAACATCAACAGTATACTATAGGTTTTCCCGGCCAATTTCATACATTTACCATTTGTTTTCATTACATGACTGTGTTCAAATTCGTGTGTTTTGGTGCCGCAAACTGATTTTAGTCAAACAGATTCGTGTTCATGCTCTCAAGTTCATTTATAGGCACCCAAATTAACGATTGCAAAGTTTAAATTCGCATATAGGCACTCAGTTTCATGAGTAATGCATTCAAATTAGTGCGATAGCGAGGTAAGCTCTTTAAAACACTTTCAATTTCGTTATCAAGCGATCGATTTCCATGATTCAATATTCAATTCCGGTATACATATACAGATACATTTAATAAGGAGTAGGCAATCTTGACCACTTTATCATTTAATGGGCTTTCACTTTCATCATTATAGTGATCATCACCTCTCTTTTACCCCAATCATTTTGATCCTCAAAATAAATAATCGCCATTTCCTATGATCATTGCATTGTATTCGTTAACATCATTTTCCACCATCATAATTCTGACGTTTATCTTTATTTTCATCGGTACAATCGCATTGGTTTTTTTATGTGCTTCATTCTACATCTTAATTCATAATTAACAAAGCAAGATTATTATGACCTTTTCCAAATTAATGATGATATTCTAACATTCAATTTGAAATACCGCTTGAGCAATGTCAATTTTAATGAGTACCTTACATGTTTAATTTGAATGATTCTATCATGAACTTGTTTGTTTACAAACGAATTTGAATATTACGGTATGTCATAGCGACAGGATTAAAACGAATTTGAATGAATATTGCCGAAAGAATGCACAAATACGAAACTGGTCACCATAATCATTAATTTGGATGATTGAATACGATTTTTAATGATAATATTTCCATGCATCGGCGTTATTAGACTGTTATTTACCGAAATTGAATGTCTCTATCATGAAATTAACTGACAAAACGATTAAATTGACCGGGAAAACCTATAGTATACATCGCTTGGCTATACAATGCGAGCTTGGCGCAAATAATCGTTGAGGTTAAGCGCCATCTATTGTCTATGGAACTAAGACCAACTGACGCACCCCCTCTGTTTCCAAATCCAGGATGGATCCCCCGCTGGCATCTCTCAGAGGTTGACCCCCAAAACCATGGAAATCAAATATTACGATGATTATATGGCATTGGCGGATTTCGTGAGGGGAGGCGGGGGCCAAAAATGGAATTTTGATTTAGTGTACAATCGATCTTTTTTAAGGTCACAAGTGCACTGTTAGAGCAAAAAGCTACAGTTGTTTTTTTTTTTTTTAATATTTCACAACAAAACCAACCGAGCGATAAAGGGGGAGGGGAAAACTTTCGGCCATCTAGGAGGTCCTCATTATAATTATCAAACATGTATAGAAACTAGGATTACATGGCCACTCGATAGAGTCATTAATCATTTACCATTTTTCTTTCTTTTTACGCAGGGGGGGCGCAAATACCACATTTTAAGTACTTTTTTTTTCCTCACTAATTATGGGTTTAGGGGACCGAGCCCGCTGCATACCTGGATACGTGTCCCAACTTAGTTTATCTACCATATAGCCTACGGGAGTTGTGACCACCGCATTTATATTTCCAATTTTGTGAAAATGTAATTCACTATAGGTTTGATTATCTTCCTGTTATTATTAGTTCTTGACTGCTCGAAGGACTTTAAGGATGGACAATAATTAGAGGCAAAATTTGAGCTCTTCAGGGGCAATTCATATCAATTCTACTCTATGTAAATGTAAAGTTAACGTATACCAATGTGTGGCATTAAATCGTAATTAAACAAGGCGGGTCCATTATCTAAGAGGCCAGACGCAACAAAGAGACGTTGGTAATACGGCTGAGAAGCGCAGAATCTATACAGCTGGCTGCAATAACAAAAACTCGCGTAAGAAGACTTCCCTGCATTCGAATGGTATCGCCCGTCCGGTGATGGAGCAAATACTGCGAGGAGGTGAAAGAATTTATGAACTTTTCTCATGGTTTTAATTAGTAGATGCTTCAGACCAGATGGAGGAAAAAGACATTTTGGAAAGCCTATAACATGATTGTGCTGAAGTTGTATCAGAACCTGTATTTTACATAGATTGATGCTCCAACCAAGAGATCTCGCCAAGACGCCGTTCGCATTATTTTCTATGCGATATGCATGTGATTTGCGTAAACATTGACCAATCGAGAAAAAAAATCTCTTATAATAGTTCAAGAGTGACAGGACTTTTTTTAACCAATTGAAATAAATATACCATTAATGGAAAGCTGAGAATCCAACCTTTTAAAACCGTGTGATCATTAAAGTGTAATATAATTATGCGTCATTGAGGAACAAGACTTTGAAGCGCATGAGCTGTTCTGGGCTCAAAATTGGCCATATTGTACAGGAATATGTTCTGACCAGGCTTTCGATTGATTCAGTGACAGGACTTTTTTTTTCCCTTTGCATAAGTTATCCTATTTCTGAAAAAATCAGACTGTGAGCGTACTCAATCAAATTGATCATTTCTTTGAAAGGGTATTGCTCGCCAATAAAAAAAAAAAGTGAAAAACTGTCCAAAACAGAAAAGTAAATGGGAGCGTTCGCTTGAGTAGAATGGTAGCGCCCTCTATCTCTTAAGTTTACAACTAGAAATAATGCCTGTTAAAAAAAACAGGGTCCACTATTTTTATGGTCCATCCCGGCCCCGTATTTAAAAACTCCATAATTATGGAACTTATGTCCAATACAAAATACCGCTGTTACATAAAACTGCAATGGTGATGTATTGTTTGTCCAATAACTTCCTTAATTGGACTGGGGGGGGGGCCTAAAAGGCTCCTTGACATTTTTCGCGACAAATTTTTAACGCAAGAAGATATGGCCACGATATTTCATGACTTTTTTTTTTTTTTTGGAAGTCTCGCGCATCTTTTAAGACCAAATTTGCGACGCCGGTACTCGGTTCGCGAGTTACCCATAATTACCCGTGCGTCAGACCCAAAATTACTCAAAAACGTGATTTCATGTACAAAGTCAATAGAAATTGTGTTTTCAGCTACAAGTCATAACTGAGTGATTAATTTTGCTTTCACTTATAACAATCACTTGATTTGCCACTATTTATGACCGAAATATGTCGCCGACAATTTCATTGAAAAACAATAAAAACAAAAAGTCGAAAAACAGAGAAATACATAAAGAATTCCAAAACAATAAATACATAAGAAATATTTTGATACCGATATTTTTTTTAATGTGCTTTCGAATCAGAATCTCGCAAAGAGTCTTTAAACATGAGCACTTCAAGGGTTTATTTAATTTTACAGCCAAATTTCTATTGGCAATTAGCATAATTAATTAATTAAAAATAAATCTGAATAATTTTTTATCAATCAAAATACAATTCTGTAGATTACGTCATGGTGACGTGTGTGTCGATTTTCATCGTGATCGCGCGATCAACGGCCGAGATCTAAAGCCTTTAGGCCCCCACCCCCCTCCCCCCTCCACCCCACCCAGTATTTCCAGCCTGCTCCCAGTCTAATTAGGGTTTATAGAGCGTCAATGGCCACAATTCCAGGATAATATGAGCTTAAAAATCCTTCAAATAAAATTGTATTGACATGATTTTTTCCCAACCCATGGAATAACCATTCTCTCTCTTTCACTCCCCCCCCCTCTCTCTCTCTCCTCTCTCTGTGCAATAATCATATAATTTTGAGGGAAACGGGCTTGTTATATGCACTTAGAGCAGCTAAAATGCGCGCTTCATTGATCATATTCCATCGAGTCGGGACATCACTGGCAACGTTACTTACTTTCCCTATATAATTATCATGACTTATCAATTGGATCAATAATCCTCACTGCATGCTGCTACTCAAGATGCGACTATACTTTCCGTAAGTATCTTTAAATTGCTTATAAATATTTAAATTCCGATTGATAGTGTTTTGAATTGATTTTCTGATCTCTCCATCATGATCATTAATCTCGAATACTTTTTTTTTTCCTCTGGCATTTTATATCTAAACTGTCTATCCACTATTATTCTACACAGAACAGCATCGGATCCCAAATCTTAAAATAGGGGGAGGGGCGCAGCCCTAAAATGGAAAATAGACGGGGACGAAGCCGAACAAAAATGTAATCATGAGGCGCTTAAAAAAATAATACAGGGGACGAAAGCGAGAGATTAAAAAAGAACGGGAACAGAAATAACGTGTTTGTACATTTTAGTACATTCTGACCGGTGGGAGAATATATATTTATACTAAAAGAAGCGATATTCAACTTATAGTAGGCCAAAAAAAATAAAACAGCATGTCCAATAATAAAATGCTAACATTATAGGCCTATGCATAAACAAAATTGCAGCAGTCTGTTCCACCTCTCGATGATGACGCATATATAGGTGATTAACCATTTTTTGTCATCTCGATTAGCTGTTCGACTTCGTGTTGGCTCTGTGAAGGTTATGTACTGGTATACTGGCTAGCCGAGGCCAGCCCTCCCTTGAATCAAGAAATTTGACAAGTAAAAAATAAATAAATCACGAAGAATATTAAATAATATCATTATTAATTTCTCTTTTCATCAAAATATGATACAGATTATTTTGACAGGGGTAAAAAGAAATAGTGTTTGTAAAATGGCATCATAATTATGTACAATTTTATATAGAAGCAACCATTTTTCTTATCACGCTCATCATTATGAATTAAACTGAAAATTGTGAACATGCTGCTATTAGCATGATTTGCATACAGTATTTATTTTCAATCTGAGTGATTTTCCAATTATAAATAATTGCTCATCAAATAATTCCACTGGATGGGGCATGATTACTGCTCATGATCAGCAATGACTTCGATTTGAACTCACGTAAGAGCTAACGAGTTGGTCACTACAGGTCGTCGGCTGTACGTGGCACGTATGTGCGACGTAGGTATATAGCGTTATGCAGGTTGCATGTAGCCATCGTAGGCCAATTCCTACGACTCTTACGTTCCTGTAGGAAAAGTATTGTGAAGAAAAAAAAACTGGGTGTCGTATATCTGCAACACCATGTATGTCTGAAAAAGGGGTACGTTCGACGAAATTCGACGTAGACAGTCGTACGTTACACGTACGCCCTGTTGTGACCACCGCATTAAAGCCACCCTACTATATCCACTTCTGTGTAATTTCAGAGAAACGCATTAGCTTAATTATAACCGCATTTTGTATACAGACGTCTATCGAAAGTAATACTAGAACGTTCATTTGTTATGGTTCTTTTGATAATTGATGTTCCAAGTCAGGCATATGAGCCTATATCTAAATAACGGCGGTAGGTCTGTGAAAGACAACTCAACTTTCCCCACAAACATGACAAATGGAGGAAGTACCTTTTTGAAATGAGTCCTTCATAGGTCTTATGGACATGATGAATGGATGGATATAGTCATGCGCTTGTGACTCAACAAAAATGTCACATTCGCTCAATTTCCAGAGGAAATATAACCACACAGCCATTAGACTTCTTGCAAATACTTAAAGTTCAATTAACTCGTTTGCATGCTATTACATAAATTCGTAGTACAACAAGTAGATTACATTTTGTTCTTTTAATTTTTAAGATGATAATTATGAAAAAGTCGTGCGCGACATGATAAATATAGGCCTACATGAGAAAATACTTATACAGACGCGATACATGAATTATTGTTGATGTTAATGTTCAAACCCTATAACACCATTAGTAATGCTGCGGTCACAACTCGCCGTACCTTCGACGTGCAACTCCTTACGATGGATTTCGTAGAAAAATCGTGCAGCGCAGGTACCTCGGAGGCACGTTGCATGTACGACGTGCAGGAAAGTATTTCCAGTACCCTACTACAGAAACGCAGGAATCGCAGAAATTGTCCAACGACCTGTGCATGCATTGTACAAACAACGCAGGCTACGTTGATGGCACGTGCCCCGTAGCCTACGACGAGTTGTGACCGCCGCATAAAGAGAAAATGAAGATAACTGAATTGCCACTTGGTTTAAACCCACGTTGACTATTGCCCGTTTGGTCTCATTCCACATGGTCTACAACTAATTTCGTTTACTTACCTTTTAGTCTAATTGCCAGCTCGCCTATTTACCATTCTTCTCATCCTATTTTTCTTATAGCCCATTTTGTCTAATGTCCATTTGGTCTAACACCACTCAGTCACTCATTTGTAACAAACTGGCAATAGACCGAATATTTATTTGGGAATTGGACGAATATGCAAATTTATATCAGATAATTTGGTTATTAGAGGAAGTGACAATTAGACCAAGATGCTATTAGATTTAGACCAAGCGGATATCAGACTAAACTGTAAGTAGACCAAATGGGTTTAGCCATTAGACCATCGGAGAATTGGGCCGACTGCCGTTAGACAAATTGGATATTAACGATTGGTTTTGTACAATAATTGCTACGAAATTCGACTATACATGATTAATAATAAATTAAATGCAAAGAATAAACTCTCATTATGAATGCGTATAGGATATATGGAATATTAATACACTAGGATAGGATAGGATAGGATAGGATATAAACATTTATATAGCGCTCTCAATTACTCATAGTGAGTTTCACAGCGCTTTACACTGTTCAATATACATGTAAATAAATATCATAATCATTTATTAAATAATACAGTCTTCAAGTTCTTCTTGAACACCTCCAGTGAAGGGACAAGCGAACAAATCGTGGTTGTTCGTTCCACAGCCTAGGTCCAGCAATCATTGAACGCATTGTCTCCGGATTTGTGTTAGATCGTGGGACTGTAGAATGGTCTGTCACTAGATGAACGAAGGCCATGTCTTGCAGACTGATAAGGAATGATGAGCGAGACTTAATAGGTAGGAGCCATTCCTTGCAAACATTTAAAGACAATCATCACACATTTTTGAACTCATGCTGTGTCCAATCGGGGCCAATGAAGTTCCCTGCAAGGGGGCAGGTCTATGAAACATACTTGCGGACCGAAGATGAGCTTAGCTGCCCGATTCTGACCCCTCTGAAGACGCGTGGTTGAGAAGAATTGGCACCAATGCAAAAAAGATTACCATAGTCCAATCTAATGAAATGATCGCTCGAACGGCGTCCACACATGCTTCCTGTCAATGAAAGCCTGATACGGGCTAAGTTTGATAGATGGTAATGCAATCGACGACAGAGGTCCGAAATGTGACGTCCATCTCTCAATGCGGAGTCAAACTGCATACCAAGTTCTTCGCTGTCCACTGGTCTGATTGAAATGTCCGAATGGCAAGAGTGACATCTTCTATATGCTGGCGAGATCGTGGACTAGAAATAACTAAGAACTCAGTTTTCTCGTATTGACTTCAGCATGTTAGCTTCCATCCATTCTGCAAATGGTCGATGCAACTCGATAGCGTATGAAGGCACGATTAACAGACTCACATGTTCTTCGGCTCTGCAAAAGCACTATAGCGTAACATCATCAGCATACGAATGGGAGTGCACCCCATCATACAACCTGATTATCTGGCAGCGGATGGTATACATGCTGAAAAGTTGCGGGCCAACTATAGACCCTTGCGGCACACCGTAATCCAAGGACTGGGAGTAGACAGTTCACGTGCTACTTTGCATCTGCTGAAGCGACGCGAAAGGTAAGAGTCAAACCAGGACTTAGCGGTGCCTTTAATGCAAAACACATTGGATAATCTTCGAGCAAGATTTCATGATCCACAGAGTCGAAAGCAGCCGATAGATCCAGCAAGACAACAAAGGCAACTCGTTTTTTGATCCATGGAGAATATCATTTTAACCTTTAACAGTGCCGTCTCCGTACTATGATGCTGTCGATACGCGGATTGACAATCTCTGTTCAGGTTATTTGATTCCAGTGCTCCGACACCTGAGACATAACTGCCTTCTCGATAACTTTGGACAGGAATGGAAGGTTCGAAACTGGACGATAGTTTCCAAGGTTATCCCGATCCAGATTGCTTTTCTTGATTATGGTGTCACTATAGCTTCTTCAGGCATCTTGGAAAGACTCTGAATTCAGTGATGACTTCACAATGGACATGACATATGGCAAGAACATGTCATATTTCCTTCGCATCCATACCGGAGAGGATCTAGAGAGCATGATTGCTGGTGCCAACATGATTATCCTTCGAACTTTGTCCACAGTGATGGTTTCAAACTCTGAGAAATTGCAATAGCAAATGGAGACCTCCAGCATCGCAACCTTTTCTGCCCACAGGAACACCTTCAACTTCTTTGGAAGATAAAGCTTCACGTATTTTCACCACCTTGTGATTGAAGTGAGCAGAAAATCTGTCGCCAGATCATTAGCTGAGACATGGCCTGGAAGAAACTGACGGGGATTTGTTCAAGAGAGAATTCAGGACGCGAAAAACTGTCTTGATGTCAGCGTCGCGCAGCTGATCTTTTATAGTACGAAGACTCGCTTCAAGCACGAGTCTACTCAGAAATATGAATCTGATCCAAGTACTTCTTGTAGTCCTCACATTTGCGACTCTTTCGCCAGGATCGTTCAGCCTACGTCGGATACGTCTAGCTTCATAGTTTCATCAGTATCCATGCTGGACGAGAACTCAATTTGTGTGTCTTTCGCTGACTGGGCACACATCATCAAGGACTTTGGTTATGGCAGTGTTAAAGAATGTAGTCTGGTCATCAGGTGGCTATCAAACGGAACTGCACAAATGCATCAGCAATCCTGTTTCAAAGTCCTCTTTTTTCAAGCGTGCCGGTAAACTGCTCTTTCGAAGAAGACACAGACGTTATATACTGCGTTTCTGGCTTAGCTATATCCAAAACAAAGCTGACAATATGATGATCAGAGTAAGCTTTTTTCATGTACTCTGCAGTATTTCACGAATGAATCATTGTTAGCTCTTGAGATGACTAAATCCAGTTTGTTTGTATTAATTACGAGTGTAACAAAACCGAAAGTTGTGGACCACATTGATATCAGAAATTTCACGGTATATCCCATTTAGTTTTGCAAATATATACTTGTAGCCTATACATATCTGATAGTGTTTCTATAATGACATTTACATGTATTGCAATGATTGTTTCATTCCAACGTAACTTGCAATGTAGATCTTAAATGTGGTTTCTATAATATTAAAAGTCAATCAGAAATAATTTATAGATGTACACCAAAAATACATCATTATGCACGTTCTTCGGTTTTTCTGAGGTTCTGAAACCTATGTGTTTTATTGAGCGGTCACAACTCGTCGTAGGCTACGGGGCCGTGCCATCAACGTAGCTGTGTCTGCATGTAGGGAAGGTGGGGCATAACAGACCACGTAACTTCAAGTGGCTTCTGTGACGTCACAGATAGGAGCAAGACATAAAAATGATATTTCCTTGACGAGTTCTTATTGAAGTTGATAACAATAGATCAATAATTCTCATCTCTTTCATACTTCCGGCAAAATGAAGAAACTGAAAAAAATATCGGAAACATGCGCGTATTCTGGGGGGGGGGGGGGCTTTACGGGCCCGGGCCCCCCGGGGTAGCGCCCGAAGGGGCGCCAAAACTGACCTGAGAGGGGATCGCAAATCTGACCTTTAGAGGGGCGCCAAATTCGAGCAAAAATGTAAAAAAAACAAAACGAAAAAACGAAAAATATGCATGATTAGAGCGATTGACTTTCTGAAAGCTACCCCTACAGCCGATATATGACCTTTGGGTTGGCCGAAGGCCAAAAAAAAAATTCAACACCTAAATTATGGTCCTTTTTTGCCACACCATTGGGTTCCATTTTGCCCAAGCAGAAAATACCCTACATCAGAGGGGTACAAATTTTTTAATGGCACCCCCCTCTGTAGGTATTGATTTTTTTTCGATGAAACTTCAGTGGTAAATTGGTGCAGCAATGCCTCATTACTGCAATACATTTTTATAGAAAGAAAACTATGAATGTCAAGCTATGAGAAAAGTTTCCTGTTTTGCCTAGGGTCCGTATGCCCCACCTTCCCCTACAATTGCACGCACATGTCTGGGTTCAACGTCTGCGATTCCTGCGTTTCTTAGTCAATGGTATGGAAAAAAAAAAACTTCCTGGACGTCGTACAGGCAACGTGCCTGCATGGCACAAAAACGCTGCACGAATTTTCTACGAAATCCATCGTAGGGAGTTGCACGTCGAAGGTACGGCGAGTAGTGACCGCCGCATAAGATACCCATTAGCATGATGTAGCCTACTTGTACAGATTAATCTGTCGATATAAATGCTGTGATCATCGTCATCTTATTAATAATGCGTACTTATCATACTAAATGTGCTTCAGACTTACACTTGATAACGTTAAAATAGTTTTTATGACTCCTTCTGATACATTATTCACTGTCATTAGAATTTTATGTGCTTTGAACATAGAGATCTCTATATTTCAGACATATTATGTTGATGTGTAAATGTATCATAGATCTGTGAATTGCAACAATGAAGTATGAAAGGTATGGGTCCCATTTTTGACAAAAATATCTACGTATAGAAAAGACCTACACACGCATGGAACTAATAATCGTCTCAAACTAAATTACATTACCCTTAATGTAACGATGCAGAAAGATTCTTTACATTATTTTGCCGTCTTAACCTGAACAATATGGAATTCATGCCAAAATATTCAAGGCGTCTTCCGTCAATACTTAATAAATCATCAATCTTCCTTCTAGCTCAATATGCTTCTCAATTTAAGTTGTAGTATTTTTTTTTTTTTTTTTAAACCAAACTTGCCAGTTGTTCTGTCCAAAACCACACTTGAAACTACTTGAAAATGATATTGTGAAATGTACTCCAAAACAAAACAAAAATATTTGTGTTCCTTTAAGGAAACGTTTATGAAGCTTGTACACGTATAGGAGTATAAATTAAGTCAGATCTCCCCTTTTTTAAATTAGTTTTCTTTAAATTCCTCTTTGACTCATATTATTATAAGTTTATATAATTTTAGGCGTTGCAAAATGAGGTTTATTGTTGAATTTAGACATCCCGATGTATTTCATGATTTTTATCCATTTGGTCTAACAGCATGCAGTTGGTCCAATATTCAGATGGGATAATCCCATTTGGTCTAATTTCCACTTGGTCTAATACATACTTGGTATAATTCTCACTTGGTTAATGACCGCTTGGTCTAATTGCCGAATTCGTGATTTAATCTCATAATCTAATCATGCTAATTGCATTGTCGTATAATTCCCTAATGAATATTAATTTTGGTCTATTTCCAGTTTGTTACAGGAAATTTTCTAAGTGGTGTAAGATCAGGTGATCATTAGACGAAAGGGGCATTAAACAAAACAGGAATTAGAGAAAACAAATGTATATAATTATGATAGGCGAAGTGGCAATTAGACTAAAATATCATTAGACGCACTCGTTGTAATCGACGAAATGTGATTATAAATGAAACCAAACAGGCATTTTTAGTCAAAGTCGGTTTAGACCAAGTGGTTATTTTCCAATTTGGACGTCATGGTAGATTTTCATCCTTTGACCATTGTTCAAGAATGATATAATAGCTGCACAGCGTAACGATTATACCTGAGATTTTATTTGACAACAATTTTTTTTTTCTCAAATATGAAATGACAAAGGAATTTGCAACTTTTCTGTTTCGTGATAGAATCCGGGGAAATATAAACGAATAAACCAATAGTACCTTTACCAATTTGGACATCACGGTATATTTTCATACAGTGACCATTGTTCAGCAATCTATATATATAATCGCCGACCTCCAAACATCGCGAACATCGGAACATCGGAACATCAGAACATCAGAACATCGGTTACAGGATGGAGGTGCGTAGCACCGACGCTGGCTGCGGAGGCGCGAAGCGCCGAGGCAGCTAGTGATATTATACAACTGCACAGCATACAATACCTCTGATTATGATCAGTGCTTCGCCTGAATAAAAGTCCTTGGAGCTATTTTAATGAAAAGACTTTCATCATGTTCATTTGGCGTGGGATGTTTTTTTTTTTCTTCAAACAAAAGATTGAAAGGAGCGTATCAACAGTATATTTTCCAAAGAGGGAGACAATGTAGAAAAGGAATATGAAAATGATAAAAGAGAATAAAAAAAAGAAAGAAAAAAAGAAAGAAAGAAAAATGGAGGGACCGGAGGTAGTTTGTAAAGGAGAGAAAACGATGATTGTATTTTTTTTTTTTCAATACGCTTTTTGAGAAATCTGACACTCATGAATGGATAGAGGGGGAGGGTCCCTTGATTATGGATCAAAATTTATTATAATTGTTATGAATGTGGTATACACAATGCTCGACAAAATGAACTCCAAACAGTGGATGGGGAGCTGAACAGGCCATTAATCACAAATGTATGGTCATTTTCACCTTTTTGTACACGTTTGATGACAAAAGGTGAGTGAAGTGAGCCCCCCTTCCCAGCCCCCCCCCCCGCGGCTCTGCGGCTCCTGCCAAAATACTCCGGTCAACTTTTTTTTAAATCCTGAACTCTGTGTAACAAACCAACTCCCTAAGTTATATTATATCGAAATTATAAAGAAAAGTTAAAGTGATTACATCAACAATTTTCTTCTGTTTCCTGATTTATGTTTTCGAATTCACCACATTGTTGCTTCGTGATTTTGTTTTTATGTTCTCAAGCATGACAAATGACATTATAATCCAGTATATTGTTTAATGAAGTTCCTTTCTCTATGTTCCTCCTAATATATAGACATGCTCCTAAGATCAGACATCGATTCTTGGTGTTGATGATGGCCTGGTCCATGATGGTACTCCTCTCTACCTTCCGGTATCACCAGAACGAGAGAGATAAGAGCTTTTCATTACTGGACGAGGAGGACAGACTGTCCCTCAGAGAGACTGATTATTCAAATACTACAGGTACAAGTAAGTAGTGGTTCCTTTGGTAGAGTAGTGGTGTTGTAGGTTTGAGGTTCGAATCAAAGTTCATCATCATGATCATGGTACTCCACTCTACTTCCGGTATCGCCAGAACGAGAGAGACAAGAGCAATTCATCACAGTTCCTGATAGACGAGGAATACACACTGTCCACCAAAGAGATTGATAACTCAAATTCTACATTTACAAGTAAATAATGGCTCTTTGGAAGAGAAGTGGTATCGCAGGTTTGAGGTTCGAATCCATGTCCCTCATCGTATTGCTTAGTCTACCTTCAGGTATCACTGGAACGTGAGAGAGAGAGAGAGAGAGAGAGAGGGGGTGGGGGGAGAGAAGAGCATTTCATGACAGCTTCTGGAAGAGGCGTACAGATTGTTCATCTGAGAGATTGATAAATCAAATTCTACATGTACAAGTAAGTAATGGTTCTTTATGCAGCTTTAGGGTTCGAATCCATTAATTGGAGGCATTTATGGTTGATAGTTTTCAATTGTGTCGCCATGCCTTCTCAACGATATTAAGAGGTAAACAATGGAAGCTTTACACAAATAATAATGGTGGCTTCTTCAAAGTTCTCGGTCGACAGGTCAGCTAATCAATAGGCTGAACTTAACTTAAAATTCTTCGGCTCGGCCGACCAGTCGACTGCCACGAGTAGCAAGGAGAGGTTTCAATGTCAGGCCCGTTGAAAGCCACTATATGAAAGGCTTCCCGTGTTTTCCTCTCAATCTCGTTGAGGCCACACGGCGACACAGTCTAAAACCTCCTATTGCTTCATCCACCCCTGTATTTGTGTTCTCTCGGCATTGCTATAAACATAATTTGTATTATTTCAGAGCTCAAAATATTGAAAAGATCTTTGCAGCCCCCAAATATAAGTTGACTCATTACGCCAATGCATATTGCCTTCTTCATGTTCTTATAATACAATCATCTATTGGTAAAGCATTTACGTTGTAATTCTATGTTATTCTTCATTCTCCCTTAAATTTCCAGCTATAACCAAGGAGCAGAATCGCACATGTGTTACTCCATCAAACGAGTGTAAGTAATTAGCATTAAATTGTTTGAAAATGATTATGTTCAATTAATAATAATTCAATTACTTAATTATTCCATGCTCTATTATAAAACGCATGTTATGGGTATATATCTCAATTTAGATTGTTGGGGTTATTTTTTAAATCACTGTCATGCTGAGAATGATTTAATTTTTGGGAATTTCAGAATGACTTTTTCACTTAAGATGAGGAGGGATAGGCCTATAATCACAAACCTGATCATAATGCATCCCTTATCAATTTGTTGAATCAGGCAGGGGTCGCGGAGTGTGGAGGGGCTTTTCCAAAAGTGTGTGTGTGTGGGGGGCGGGGGGGGTTAACAGGCTAAAAATCACAAATCTATGGTCATTTGTTTCATTTTTGTACACGTTTGCTGAACACCGGCTGGACAAAGTGTGTGTGGTGTGGGGGGGGGGGGGGGGGCTGCAGCCACCTAGCACCCGCAGCTCCGCGTCCCGGCCCTGGTCAGGGTTCACGCCATCATCTGAAAATGCAACTGAGATTCGAATTTGGGTCCGAGAGTTAGTTTTTAAGCCGTTAATATAAAGTAAACGTAGTATTTTCATTGCATATCTGTTTAAACGACGTCTATTGACCAATTACGACTGGAAAAAAAAATCTTATATGAATTTTAGCGATAGAGGGAGGTACACCGTGATCAGAGAATAATCCATTATGATCTTAAACATTTTAGTTTAGTGGCATTGCAGACTAAGCTCAGTCCATAAAAGTATTAATGCAAATCTGGACTTCAATATTTTTTACTCACAGGCCTACTTTTCTAAATAGCTTCTGAAACATATTTCATGATAAAATAAAACCTAACAATAAATTAACCTCACATTTCACTTTAATTCTCTTTCTTTCGATTTCTGTACATTCTTTTGAAACCATTTTCGTCTTTCTGCCTCTTCTCCAACGTTTCATTTTATCTCTCTCTCTCTCTCTCCCCCTCCAACTCTCTTTGTCTCTCTGTCCTTTTTTCTTTCTTACATAACACACTTGTTCATCTTTCATTTCTCATCAAGCTATCCTTTTCATACAGGTTCCTTCATATTTCACCCTCCGAATTTGTCTTGTAACCATTATTGACGGTTTTTTTTTTTTTTTTTTTTTTCAAAACATATAGCCATTCTCTGCATATGGTACACTTATATTATTGATCATGGTTTTATAATTATAGTATATTAATTTTATATAGTAATATTAATTTATGTAATCATGTGAAATATGAGAATGAATTCAAATCAAATTCAAATCATATCTTTCTCATTACATTCAGATTTACATTCCACTTACCATGTGAACATGACTGCCGTCACATTGGACGACCTGGAAAAGAAAATATTTACGTCATCTTACCAAGAAGTTCTTTCTCTTGTGAAACGTACAAACGACCTTCTTGCAGAAAAGCTGAGGACGGCACCAGCAACTGATGAGATCAATGTGCTAACCGAGAAACATTATCTTGATGTAGATGTTTTGCGAATAGGGAGTTACGACTATATTGCAGGCGGACGGTGGCGGCCCTCTGGTTGCCATTCAAAGTGGAAAGTAAGTTGCATATATCTATTTAAAAGATAAAAGAGGAAAACAAAATTGAGGGTAATTGAATTAGTTACAGAACTGCAACATAATACGTATGAGATGATATTTTGTATGATTTCCTTCTTCTTTGTCTAATTCCTCTATTTTATGGGCGGGTGGGGTGGTATATGTTTAATATACACAATTCATATTTATATAAGCTTTAATTTCTAATTATTATCATCTTGTATATTATGTTGATGATAATCCTAAGTGCAAGAATTTTTTTTTTAAATAAAGTTTTAATTTTATAAAATGACACCGTGTGGTCATGTGGCATAAAACATACCATTAATGATGCAGTAACTCTGTCATCAATCAGTGCCGGATCCAGGCAGGGGCCCAGGGGACGTGCGCCCCTATTAACCATTATTATTTTACTGTTTTAACCTCGCATTAAATTTACATGATATTTTTTAAATTTTGGGGCTGCACCCCACCCCATTTTCAAACCCTGGATCTATAGCAACTTACTTTAATTTGATTGGATGTCCAGCATCACTGATGAGAGAGTTTCCATTAAGGGTAGTTTTAATGCAACGGGACGCAGACCCAAATCGCAAAAACAAAACGAAGAATGAAAATTTTATTAGATAGATCAATTAATTTCTGTTTTAATTATCTACAGGTTGCTATTGTAATTCCATTCCGGGATCGTAACGCCCATCTTGCAGTGCTTATAAACAATCTGATTCCATTTCTGCAAAACCAAAAACTCGAATTTGGGTTCTTCGTTGCAGAACAGGTAAAAATATCAATGGACAAATATTGAAATAATTATAAAGCAAGTAGTCTACAAGCTGTGTAGATAAACAGCTACACGAGTGAAGGATAAAAACTATAGGGTAGCGAAATGATGATGTAACAGAATTTCTTTTTTTAAATTTCATATCTTATAGAGGAGCATGATGAAAAAGATCAACAGTTTAAATTTGACCGAAATAGGTACAAAGGGGACAGATATTATGATCTTGCTTAATTAGGCCAATCAATTAGTTTATCATATCTTTAATGATGTGAGGTACACATCTCTTCTCTCTGTAGTCAAATCGAAAACTATCTCATTTTGAATTTGTTTTTATTATCTCCTTTTTTTTTTTTTTTTTTTTTTTTTTTTTTTTTTTTTTTTTTTTTTTTTTTTGGGGGGGGGGGTCTCCCAATACAATCTTGTAACCATGGTAAATTTGAAGAAAAAAATGAAATATTGATATGAACTAAAATTAACTCAATTTAATCAAGTAATGCCACCTCGATCATGACTTTTATAGGAAATATAAAATATATATACATAATATACAATCTTGTAAACATGGTAAATTTGACAAATTTGAAATATTGATATGAACTAAAACTAACTCAATTAACTCAAGTAATACCACCTCGATCATTGTCTTTTATAGAAAAATAACTTGGTTTTCAATCGCGGTTTAATGAAGAACGTGGGCTACCTAGAAGCGATCAGATTTGGCGACTGGGACTGTGTTATATTTCATGACACAGACCTGGTTCCTAAGAAAGGAGAAAACTACTACGGGTGTGACCAGTTCCCCAGACATTTTTCCGCCTACCCGGAACAATTTAAATACAAGTGAGTTTTTTTTTTTTTTTTTTTAATAACAAGACGAATAAAATCTTAAATATCCCAGTAGAAACGTTCCCTCAATGTGTTCACACTTATGTTGGATTTTTTTTGTAGATTCTATTTGGGTAATTGTTGGTTAAAACATTATTCTGTGCAATTATTACCCATTACTCCAAGTGCCCAGAATTGGTTTAAAGTTGGGCAAATTTTAATTAAAAGTTGTGTGGACAATGTAACCAATGTTGGTTAAAAATATGGCATTTTTTGCTCAACTATTTCAAGAGTGTAGGCTACCAGTTACTCGGGTAACGCATAGAGACCTTATGGTGTTATGAGTTTACCAAGAAGTGTACTATTATTATTTCATTTTATTATTACTCCAATTTAATATGGTAAATTATTAACGGCTGAGCAGGAGCCGAGATATCGGCCAATTATAGTAACACTTCCTCAAAGCCTCAATTTTGCATTGATGCTTACGAACTATATAATGTCATATTTTCTTTTTGTCTCATTATCTTTTTGACTGTAGATTAATTTATGACAGTATTTTTGGTGGAGTTGTTGGATTGACGGCTGAGCAGGTCCGTCAGAGCAACGGCTACTCTAACGCCTACTGGGGATGGGGCGGAGAGGACGACGAGCTTTCTGCAAGGCTTCGACGAAAAGGATTTAACATTTCCCGGGAGACAAAGTACGGTTATTACAGGTCACTCGAACACAAGACGAAGCTGAAATCACAAAAATGTCCAGAAGTGTAAGAAATATTGCTAAGTAGAATAATCTCATATTCACTCGAAATATTCCTTCAAAATGGTCGTTGAAATATCTTTACAAAATTAATTAAATTAATGGCGATGGAACAGATCCAACATATCAAAGTTTTGGTTTAAAAAATGCACACTTGACTAAATATCAAAATTTCCTGTATGCCCTTTTCTGAATGCGCCTAGTGATTGCAGCAGCTATGATGCATATATGCAGTAAAATGTATACATCAGAATATTCGCAATGTAAAATCAATAAATTAATCTATAAATTTGGCAGTCTCGACGGGTGATAAAAAGGGTATCGGTAGGAATAAGTTCCTTGGATGCTGTGTGCACCTCATCAGAGTAGCCCAGCTAAGCCATATCTAGGTATTATATAGCCTATCCGATATGCGTCGGGCTAGTGGGCAAACTACTGACGGGCGAGGGCGTCAGCCCGAGCTCGGGCTAACGCCCTCGCCTGACGATCTCGGGCTTCGCCCTCGCCCGTCAGTCAGTCTCCTTCGCGCGACCAGTAACTTGCCCACTAGCCCAGCGCATATCAGATAGGCTAGGTATTATATTGATATTATTCATTACCATATATATATTACTTTACATCTTTTCTTTTCTTTCCACTTAGTGATTGCTTGTACAACAACTTTGCGATACGATCCGATTGGGAAGGTATTAACAACATGACCTACTCGAGGAAAAATCTGGAACTGTTTCCTCTATACACAAAGATCTCTGTGGATATCCATAAAGAGGACTGGAACAGTAAGATGCCACCCTGTCAGAATATAAGAGACAACCACAAGATAATACGAAATAGCGTAAATAATATCATACGAAGGTATAAATAATACTATACACCCTTGACATGGCGTGCATGTACTCGAGGGATAATCTAGAGCTGCTTCCTCTTTACATAAAGATATCTGAGGATATCCATAAAGAGAACTGGAACAGTAAGATGCCACCTTGCCAGAGTATAATCGCAACCGTAAGACATTATGAAATGGCATAAATAATACTATATATGGTATGAATAATAATATTCACCTGTATCAACAGCATGACGAACATGTACTCGATCGAGGGCTAATCTGGAAATGTTTCCTCTTTACACAAAGATCTCTGGGTAGCCATAAAGAGGACTGGAATAGTAAGCTGCCACCTTGTCAGAATATAAACGCCAACCATGAAACATATATGAAGTGGCATAAATAATACTTTACAATAGTACAAATTATACTATACACCCGTATTAAGACGTGACGTACCTGAATTGTCCTCGCGGGATAATCAGGAGCTGTTTCCTCTCTGCTCAAAATTATATCTAGACAAAACATGGTATAGATATCAATAAAGAGGACTGGAACTGTATTATGCCCTCCTGCCAGGATATAAGCGCAGATCATGAAATACGTATGAAATGGCATAAATAAAACGATTGAATGATTATAAGTAACTATGCAATGGTATAGATCATATACACTGATGATTGGTATACATTCCTCATGGTACAATAGATGATTTCAAGTACAGAACTGTTGACCTTTTGCTGTTGGTGTTGCGTCGAATTAAGTCAGCACATTTAACTTAAAATGAAGCTGGTCTTCGGACACATCTCATCAGGTGCTAAGCAATCAAAAGTGTTTTATCAGTTGTTTTTGTAAACTCGGATTATATGTTGGAGTTAGAGAAGGCACTTTTTGCATCCACACCAACACCGAACGTGAACCCATTGTGTAGTTGATAAAAAATTTAAAAACCCCGTGTTAAGTCTTTCACACTGTCTTTGTACTATAAGAGTATAGATGTACGGTGGCCTTGTGGTGGTTCAGAAGCTTCTACCAAACAAATCGCAAGCAATATACGTTTTTCTATAATATTCATTAAAATTAGAATTGTGGTGTTCCTCAAGAGAGTCTTCTTGGTCCTCTTATTCTGTTTTTTTTTTTTTTTTTTTTTATTCTTTTCAATGGTATCCCAAATTCCTCGAATAGTCAATCAGATGAATTTCACTTGCCATTAACTAGATACTTACTAAAATCTTTTTCACTTTTACTGGCCATAAATTTGGACTGTACTTGGCAAGAACATCAAGTGCTCTTGTCAAGTAATAACAACCAAGGACATGATGGACAGTATTCAATTCTTCAGCATCATCATCATTATCATCTTATCATCATCATCATCATTATCATCATCATCATCATTATCATCATCATCATCACCACCATCATCATAATTATCACCACCGTCATCAACATCATCATCACCATCACCATTATGATCACATCACCATCATCATAATCATCACATCATATCATCACCATCATCATCCATCATCATTATCGTCACATCACCGAAGCGGTGTGTGCTTCGATAAGCGGTTGCCTCTTCCTTTAATTTGTGGTCTAATATCTACCTGCCCCACCCCATCTCTCTCTCTCTCTCTCTCTCTCTCTCTCTCTCTCTCTCTCACCCCCTCTTTCTCCCCCATTCTCTCTCTCCTCAAATTTTTCTTATTTTTCATATTTCATAATACGAGGTTGTATGTATTAAATATTACTATCATGATTATACGGTACATGTTTTTGTCTGTTTTACCTTTACAGTTACGACTAAGAATTCCGTATGTTTTGCCTTGTTAATATCATATTTCATGATTATAATTTGTTAAAATTGGTATTACCTGTAACTCCAATGTTCATGCATTATTATTATTATCATAGAAAATGAAAATATAAATAATGAATCTCATTTGATTTGATTTGATTTGATTCGAATTTTTTCTTCTGCATTCATAGAAATACACGATATTTCTTCAATGACAAAGTTAAATGAGATAAAATAATGAACTTTCTGACAATGAATGAAGACTACAATTATATTACAATTAAAAAAAGATATTAAATGATAAATTGTCAAAATATTAAAAATACTTCACCAAAACATTATGGATCATTTGTCGAAGAAGGACAATCAAAGTAAGCAAAATGCTAGGAAGTATGGCAGTCCCTAAGAAAGCTCATGAAAAGATTAATACCATTTTTTAGCAGAATGGATAAATAATGATTATTTAAAACAAAGTCTAATAGGATAACGATAATTAATATTTTATATATTATGCTGGTGACAGTGATGATGATGAGGATGATGATGATTATGAAGAATGAGAATGGAGATGATGGTGACGGTGATGATGATGATGATATGATGATGATGATGAAGCACAAGTGTGGTGTTATGAAAATGATTGAAAAATTGACACTGACATTTTACCTTCAAATATTCTGATATTAGCATTCTTTTAACTTTCGCGTTAAATGAATAAAGGGTTTGACAGGATTTGATACAATCTAGGAGTGAATTCCATAAATCTGGACCATGGTGTCATATGATTCCAATATTTCAATTCGTCAACTAGAATGGATGGTAATAATAGAATCATTATCCTCGTCACTATCGTAATGTGTTTTATGTTTAAATTGATTTAGTAACTTTAAAAAACAAGAGCAATTAGATCAAGATTAATAAAATTATATTGCTCCAACAGTAAAAACAAACTACTGAAAGTTTCAGATCAAATAGAAGT
>CALNVZ010000674.1:11190517-11213660 GCA_940671915.1 Paracentrotus lividus
GAGACGTCATAGCAACGTCAAAAAGTTCTTTCATCAACAACGAGACAAAGTCTGAAGAACTCCTGAAATGGCTCTCAGGTGAAAATACTACATTTCAGCGGAAAACTTATTACAGAACACTGATGATATGCCATGTGATAATTATTATTTCGATGCAAAATTGAGGACGTTTCGTATATGGCTAGATATCCGCTGTTTCTGACGATGTTCTGCGAACTTTCGAAGAATGAAAAGCTTCCTGAAACAGATAAACACAGTGCCAGATGTCTTCAACAACATTATAGAGTATATGTACGAGCAATACAGGGACAAACTGACAGAAACGGAGAAGGATTCACTTATGTATTTTGATGATTTAAAGGTTATACTAGGTAAGACAGCATATGATGGGTTATGGGAAACCAGAGAAAACCAAATCGAAAAACAGTATTCAATGCCGCCGAGTTCGAGAACGACACCATCCTTAGACTCGGTAGCGATATCCGGATTCTCAAAATATCCCAGAACATAACTATTATCGAGACAGAATGCCAAGGCGGAAAGTCTACACCACTGAATTCTTCCACAAATTCATCCAGGAATACTTTGCATCTTGCTATCTGATCGATCTACAAGAGAGTTCTCCCGGTGAAGCTGAAGCAAAGTTGGTATGCGATAAAACGGCGCGCAAACTTCGCCAAGGCCGGTATCGTCATCTTCTTTTGTGCGCCATCCCCTCAAAGTATCAACTGCGAAGGAGAAGCAGTACGCTAGAGCTGAATTAAAGAACATGGACGTTGTCTATATAAGGGATTATGTCCAACATCATCCGACGGTGATCTGCCTGAAATGTTTTCTCCGTTCATTAAGATATCGGGAGGAGGAACGGTAGATTTTAAAGATAACACATTAGTAACACGGAAAGATCCTTCAAAAGATTCTAAAGCCGAACATGACGGCGAGGAGTAATTAGCATGGTTTGTGTAATTTTTCTGTGGTACATAATTAAGAATGATATAAAATTGTATACTATTGAACCCCCACAAAGTAAATATAAAACAGAGTAATGATGATGAATGAATAAAGAATTGATAAAACATGATTCAATCGCATGACTTAAAGGGATGCAGTACATTGAATGATATTCAAATCACATTTTATTCGATTTAGCTTATTTTGCCAACATAATCATAAACACTTAGGTCAGTCTGGTATCTCTTCAAAATTGCAAGCTAATTGCTTGCTTACCTTCGAGATATCAATGATTTCATACTCAAATTTTATAAACAACACCGGATTCTTTATAAAACCATGTGCTTTTCCGCATAGCACAACACACACCCATTTCCTGTTGTATAGTCCTCCGTCCCTAGCGGCCTGATGAGCTAGCAGCAGAGGGTACGAGTGTTCGGCTGTATGCTTGGCATTAATTGTTACACTGTTTTAAGGTAGTAAATGACTTCTATTTGATCTGAAACTTTCAGTAGTTTGTTTTTACTGTTGGAGCAATATAATTTTATTAATCTTGATCTAATTGCTCTTGTTTTTTAAAGTTACTAAATCAATTTAAACATAAAACACATTACGATAGTGACGAGGATAATGATTCTATTATTACCATCCATTCTAGTTGACGAATTGAAATATTGGAATCAATTGACACCATGGTCCAGATTTATGGATTCACTCCTAGATTGTATCAAATCCTGTCAAACCCTTTATTCATTTAACGCGAAAGTTAAAAGAATGCTAATATCAGAATATTTGAAGGTAAAATGTCAGTGTCAATTTTCAATCATTTTCATAACACCACACTTGTGCTTCATCATCATCATCATATCATCATCATCATCACCGTCACCATCATCTCCATTCTCATTCTTCATAATCATCATCATCCTCATCATCATCACTGTCACCAAGCATAATATATATAAAATATTAATTATCGTTATCCTATTAGACTTTGTTTTAAAATAATCATTATTTATCCATTCTGCTAAAAAATGGTATTAATCTTTTCATGAGCTTTCTTAGGGACTGCCATACTTCCTAGCATTTTGCTTACTTTGATTGTCCTTCTTCGACAAATGATCCATAATGTTTTGGTGAAGTATTTTTAATATTTTGACAATTTATCATTTAATATCTTTTTTTAATTGTAATATAATTGTAGTCTTCATTCATTGTCAGAAAGTTCATTATTTATCTCATTTAACTTTGTCATTGAAGAAATATCGTGTATTTCTATGAATGCAGAGAAAAAATTCGAATCAAATCAAATCAAATCAAATGAGATTCATTATTTATATTTTCATTTTCTATGATAATAATAATAATGCATGAACATTGGAGTTACAGGTAATACCAATTTTAACAAATTATAATCATGAAATATGATATTAACAAGGCAAAACATACGGAATTCTTAGTCGTAACTGTAAAGGTAAAACAGACAAAAACATGTACCGTATAATCATGATAGTAAATTTAATACATACAACCTCTGTATTATGAAATATGAAAAATAAGAAAAATTTGAGGAGAGAGAGAATGGGGGAGAAAGAGGGGTGAGAGGAGAGAGAGAGAGAGAGAGAGAGAGAGAGAGAGAGAGATGGGGGTGGGGCAGGTAGATATTAGACCACAAATTAAAGGAAGAGGCAACCGCTTATCGAAGCAACACACCGCTTCGGTGATGTGACGATAATGATGATGGATGATGATGGTGATGATATGATGTGATGATTATGATGATGTGATGTGATCATAATGGTGATGGTTGATGATGATGTGATGACGGTGGTGATAATTATGATGATGTGTGGTGATGATGATGATGATAATGATGATGTGATGATGATAAGATGATGATGATGATAAGATGATAATGATGATGATGCTGAAGAATTGAATACTGTCCATCATGTCCTTGGTTGTTATTACTGACAAGAGCACTTGATGTTCTTGCCAAGTACAGTCCAAATTTATGGCCAGTAAAAGTGAAAAAGATTTTAGTAAGTATCTAGTTAATGGCAAGTGAAATTCATCTGATTGACTATTCGAGGAATTTGGGATACCATTGAAAAAGAATAAAAAAAAAAAAAAAAAAAAACAGAATAAGAGGACAAGAAGACTCTCTTGAGGAACACCACAATTCTAATTTTATATGAATATTATAGAAAAAACGTATATTGCTTGCGATTTGTTTGGTAGAAGCTTCTGAACCACCACAAGGCCACCGTACATCTATACTCTTATAGTACAAAGACAGTGTGAAAGACTTAACGGGGTTTTTAAATTTTTATCAACTACACAATGGGTTCACGTTCGGTGTTGGTGTGGATGCAAAAAGTGCTTCTCTAACTCCAACATATAATCCGAGTTTACAAAAACAACTGATAAAACACTTTTGATTGCTTAGCACCTGATGAGATGTGTCCGAAGACCAGCTTCATTTTAAGTTAAATGTGCTGACTTAATTCGACGCAACACCAACAGCAAAAGGTCAACAGTTCTGTACTTGAAATCATCTATTGTACCATGAGGAATGTATACCAATCATCAGTGTAATTGATCTATACCATTGCATAGTTACTTATAATCATTCAATCGTTTTATTTATGCCATTTCATACGTATTTCATGATCTGCGCTTATATCCTGGCAGGAGGGCATAATACAGTTCCAGTCCTCTTTATTGATATCTATACCATGTTTTGTCTAGATATAATTTTGAGCAGGAGGAAACAGCTCCTGATTATCCGCGAGGACAATTCAGGTACGTCACGTCTTAATACGGGTGTATAGTATAATTTGTACTATTGTAAGTATTATTTATGCCACTTCATATATGTTTTCATGGTTGGCGTTTATATTCTGACAAGGTGGCAGCTTACTATTCCAGTCCTCTTTATGGCTACCCAGAGATCTTTGTGTAAAGAGGAAACATTTCCAGATTAGCCCTCGATGAGTACATGTTCGTCATGCTGTTGATACAGGTGAATATTATTATTCATACCATATATAGTATTATTTATGCCATTTCATAATGTCTTACGGTTGCGATTATACTCTGGCAAGGTGGCACTTACTTGTTCCAGTTCTCTTTATGGATATCCTCAGATATCTTTATGTAAAGAGGAAGCAGCTCTAGATTATCCCTCCGAGTACATGCACGCCATGTCAAGGGTGTATAGTATATTTATACCTTCGTATGATATTATTTACGCTATTTCGTATTATCTTGTGGTTGTTTCTTATATTCTGACAGGGTGGCATCTTACTGTTCCAGTCCTCTTTATGGATATCACAGAGATCTTTGTGTATAGAGGAAACAGTTCCAGATTTTTCCTCGAGTAGGTCATGTTGTTAAATACCTTCCCAATCGGATCGGATCGCAAAGTTGTTGTACAAGCAATCACTAAGTGGAAGAAAAAAAAGATGTAAAGTAATATAATATATGGTAATGAATAATATCAATATAATACCTAGCCTATCTGATATGCGCTGGGCTAGTGGGCAATTACTGGTCGCGCGAAGGAGACTGACTGACGGGCGAGGCGAAGCCGAGATCGTCAGGCGAGGGCGTTAGCCCGAGCTCGGGCTGACGCCTCGCCCGTCAGTAGTTTGCCCACTAGCCCGACGCATATCGGATAGGCTATATAAACCTAGATATGGCTTAGCTGGGCTACTCTGATGAGGTGCACACAGCATCCAAGGAACTTATTCCTACCGATACCCTTTTTATCACCCGTCGAGACTGCCAAATTTATAGATTAATTTATGATTTTACATTGCGAATATTCTGATGTATACATTTTACTGCATATATGCATCATAGCTGCTGCAATCACTAGGCGCATTCAGAAAGGGCATACAGGAAATTTTGATATTTAGTCAAGTGTGCATTTTTTAAACCAAAACTTTGATATGTTGGATCTGTTCCATCGCCATTAATTTAATTAATTTTTGTAAGATATTTCAACGACCATTTTGAAGGAATATTTCGAGTGAATATGAGAGTTATTCTACTTAGCAATATTTCTTACACTTCTGGACATTTTTGTGATTTCAGCTTCGTCTTGTGTTCGAGTGACCTGTAATAACCGTACTTTGTCTCCCGGGAAATGTTAAATCCTTTTCGTCGAAGCCTTGGCAGAAAGCTCGTCGTCCTCTCCGCCCATCCCCAGTAGGCGTTAGAGTAGCCGTTGCTCTGACGGACGCTGCTCAGCCGTCAATCCAACAACTCCACCAAAAATACTGTTCATAAATTAATCTAAGCAGTCAAAAAGATAATGAGACAAAAAGAAAATATGACATTATATAGTTCGTAAGCATAATGCAAAATTGAGGCTTTGAGGAAGTGTTACTATAATTGGCGATATCTCGGCTCCTGCTCAGCCGTTAATAATTTACCAATATTAAATTGGAGTAATAATAAAATGAATAATAATAGTACACTTCTTGGTAAACTCATAACACCATAAGGTCTCTATGCGTTACCCGAGTAAACTGGTAGCCTACACTTCTTGAATAGTTGAGCAAAAAATGCCATATTTTTTAACCAACATTGGTTACATTGTCCACACAACTTTTAATTAAAATTTGCCCAACTTTAAACCAATTCTGGGCACTTGGAGATGGGTAATAATTGCACAGAATAATGTTTTAACCAACAATTACCCCAAATAGAATCTAACAAAAAAATCCCAACATAAGTTGTGAACACATTGAGGGAACGTTTCTACTGGGAATATTTAAGATTTTATTCGTCTTTTATTAAAAAAAAAAAAAAAAAAAACTCCTTTGTATTTAAATTGTTCCGGGTAGGCGGAAAAATGTCTGGGGACTGGTCACACCCGTAGTAGTTTTCTCTCTTTCTTAGGAACCAGGTCTGTGTCATGAAATATAACACAGTCCCAGTCGCCAAATCTGATCGCTTCTAGGTAGCCCGTTTCTCATTAAACGCGATTGAAAACCAAGTTATTTTTCTTATAAAAGACAATGATCGAGGTGGTATTACTTGAGTTAATTGAGTTAGTTTTAGTTCATATCAATATTTCAAATTTGTCAAATTTACCATGTTTACAGATTGTATATTATGTATATATATTTTATATTTCCTATAAAAGTCATGATCGAGGTGGCATTACTTGATTAAATTGAGTTAATTTTTAGTTCATATCCAATATTTCATTTTTTTCTTTCAAATTTACCATGGTTACAAGATTGTATTGGGAGACCCCCCCCAAAAAAAAAAAAAAAAAAAAAAAAAGGAGATAATAAAACAAATTCAAAATGAGATAGTTTTCGATTTGACTACAGAGAGAAGAGATGTGTACCTCACATCATTAAAGATATGATAAAACTAATTGATTGGCCTAATTAAGCAAGATCATAATATCTGTCCCTTTGTACCTATTTCGTCAAATTAAACTGTTGATCTTTCATCATGCTCCTCTATAAGATATGAAATTTAAAAAAAGAAATTCTGTTACATCATCATTTCGCTACCCTATAGTTTTTATCCTCACTCGTGTAGCTGTTTATCTACACAGCTTGTAGACTACTTGCTTTATAATTATTTCAATATTTGTCCATTGATATTTTACCTGTTCTGCAACGAAGAACCCAAATTCGAGTTTTTGGTTTTGCAGAAATGGAATCAGATTGTTTATAAGCACTGCAAGATGGGCGTTACGATCCCGGAATGGAATTACATAGCAACCTGTAGATAATTAAAACAGAAATTAATTGATCTATCTAATAAATTTTCATTCTTCGTTTTGTTTTTGCGATTTGGGTCTGCGTCCCGTGCATTAAAACTACCCTTAATGGAAACTCTCTCATCAGTGATGCTGGACATCCAATCAAATTAAAGTAAGTTGCTATAGATCCAGGGTTTGAAATGGGGTGGGTGCAGCCCAAATTTTAAAAATATCATGTAAATTTAATGCGAGGTTAAAACAGTAAAATAATAATGGTTAATAGGGGCGCACGTCCCCTGGGCCCCTGCCTGGATCCGGCACTGATTGATGACAGAGTTACTGCATCATTAATGGTATGTTTATGCCACATGACCACACGGTGTCATTTTATAAAATTAAAACTTATTTAAAAAAAAATTCTTGCACTTAGGATTATCATCAAAATAATATACAAGATGATAATAATTAGAAATTAAAGCTTATATAAATATGAATTGTGTATATTATAACATATACCACCCCAACCGCCCATAAAATAGAGGAATTAGACAAAGAAGAAGGAAATCATACAAAATATCATCTCATACGTATTATGTTTGCAGTTCTGTACTAATTCAATTACCCTCAATTTTGTTTTCCTCTTTTATCTTTTAAATAGATATATGCAACTTACTTTCCACTTTGAATGGCAACCAGAGGGCCGCCACCGTCCGCCTGCAATATAGTCGTAACTCCCTATTCGCAAACAATCTACATCAAGATAATGTTTCTCGTTTAGCACATTGATCTCATCAGTTGCTGGTGCCGTCCTCAGCTTTTTCTGCAGAAGGTCGTTTGTACGTTTCACAAGAGAAAGAACTTCTTGGTAAGATGACGTAAATATTTTCTTTTCCAGGTCGTCCAATGTGACGGCAGTCATGTTCACATGGTAAGTGGAATGTAAATCTGAATGTAATGAGAAAGATATGATTTGAATTTGATTTGAATTCATTCTCATATTTCACATGATTACATAAATTAATATTACTATATAAAATTAATATACATAATTATAAACCATGATCAATAATATAAGTGTACCATAGCAGAGAATGGCTATATGTTTTGAAAAAAAAAAAAAAAAAACCGTCATAATGGTTACAAGACAAATTCGGAGGGTGAAATATGAAGGAACCTGTATGAAAAGGATTAGCTTGATGAGAAATGAAAGATGAACAAAGTGTGTTATGTAAGAAAGAAAAAGGACAGAGAGACAAAGAGATTGGAGGGGGAGGAAGAGAGAGAGAAGATAAAATGAAACGTTGGAGAAGAGGCAGAAAGACGAAAATGGTTTCAAAAGAATGTACAGAATCGAAAGAAAGAGAATTAAGTGAAATGTGAGGTTAATTTATTGTTAGGTTTATTTTATCATGAAATATGTTTCAGAAGCTATTTAGAAAAGTAGGCCTGTGAGTAAAAAATATTGAAGTCCAGATTTGCATTAATATCTTTATGGACTGAGCTTAGTCTGCAATGCCACTAAACTAAAATGTTTAAGATCATAATGGATTATTCTCTGATCACGGTGTACCTCCCTCTATCGCTAAAATTCATATAAGATTTTTTTTTCCAGTCGTAATTGGTCAATAGACGTCGTTTAAAAACAGATATGCAATGAAAATACTACGTTTACTTTATATTAACGGCTTAAAAACTAACTATCGACCCAAATTCGAATCTCAGTTGCATTTTCAGATGATGGCAGTGCAACCCTGACAGGGCCGGGACGCGGAGCTGCGGGTGGCTTAGGGTGGCTGCAGCCCCCCCCCCCCCCCCCACACACACACACTTTGTCCAGCCCGTGTTCAGCAAACGTGTACAAAAATGAAACAAATGACCATAGATTTGTGATTTTTAGCCTGTTAACCCCCCCCCCCCCCCACACACACACACTTTTGGAAAAAGCCCCTCCACACTCCGCGACCCCTGCCTGATTCAACAATGATAAGGGATGCATTATGATCAGGTTTGTGATTATAGGCCTATCCCTCCTCATCTTAAGTGAAAAAGTCATTCTGAAATTCCCAAAAATTAAATCATTCTCAGCAGACAGTGATTTAAAAATAACCCCAACAATCTAATTGAGATATATACCCATAACATGCGTTTTATAATAGAGCATGGAATAATTAAAGTATTGAATTATTATTAATTGAACATAATCATTTTCAAACAATTTAATGCTAATTACTTACACTCGTTTGATGGAGTAACACATGTGGATTCTGCTCCTTGGTTATAGCTGGAAATTTGGGAGAATGAAGATAACATAGAATTACAACGTAAAATGCTTTAGATGATGTATTAATAAGACATGAAGAAGGCAATATGCATTGGCGTAATGAGTCAACTTATATTTGGGGCTGCAAAGATCTTTTCAATTTTTGAGCTCTGAAATAATACAAATTATTTATAGCAATGCCGGAGACACAATACAGGGGTGGATGAAGCTGGAGGTTTTAGACTGTGTCGCCGTGTGGCCTCAACGAGATTGGAGAGGAAAGGAAGCCTTTCATATAGTGGCTTTCAACGGGCCTGACATTGAAACCTCTCCTTGCTACTCGTGGCAGTCGACTGGTCGGCCGAGCCGAAGAATTTTAAGTTAAGTTCAGCCTATTGATTAGGTGACCTGTCGACCGAGAACTTTGAAGAAGCCACCATTATTATTTGTGTAAGCTTCCATTGTTTACCTCTTAATATCGTGAGAAGGCATGGCGACACATTGAAAACTATCAACCATAAATGCTCCAATTAATGGATTCGAACCCTAAAGCTGCATAAAGAACCATTACTTACTTGTACAGTTAGAATTTATTTATCAATTCTCTCAGATGAACAATCTGTACGCCCTCTTCCAGAGCTGTCATGAAATGCTCTTCTCCACTACTAAACCCTGTGACTTCGACATGGGTGTAGTCTGGAACGTCATCAAAGTCGGTGATTCTCCAGGGTCTACAAGTGACCATGACAGTTGTGCCCCGAAAGGATTTATACCTGAGAATATCAAGGATTCCTCCTGTTGCTTCGTCCTTCAAATTTCCATTGACGAACTCGTCATACCCATCGAAAATAATCAAAGTGCTTTCTGGGTTTTGGCTTATGAAGTTATCTATCAAGTCGGCCGTGATTGTACCTTGCCGATCTCTTGGAACCAGACCTTGGTTCAAGACTTCTTGACCTAGGCTGTTCTTCGGGTCAACCAAGCGTAGCTGGAGAATGATAACCAGAGGTGTACATCTTATGGAGAACCCCCAAACACATCTGCCCCAGTCATGAGCTATTTTACAAGTCAGGGTTGTTTTTCCAGTTCCCGCCGCTCCCCTTAAGAGAATCCTTCGTTCAACCACACCCTTCTTATCTCCAAGCTGAAAAAGGTTTGTGTGAGAAATGTACCTTCGAACTAATTTTCCGCCTTGACCAACATCCCGATGCAGAAGATTAAGATTGATGAATAAATCGTCCAGTTCTAGAATGCTGGATGAGTTCCAAGGAACTGTCTTGATGTCGCAATAACTTGAATCGTAGTAGTTGATTAGATGCCCCCTAAGCTCCTTGATATTCGTTGGCATGAAAAGAAGGTTGACACAGGACACACTCCAGATAATTGCGGGTAAAACTACCAGTAGACCGGATAGAAGTAGTAACCACTGTCTGGATATATATTTCCGTTTATTCAAAGCATACAGTTCACGGCCAGCCGGAATGAATTCACCTGTACGAATATACAAGGAAATGACATGTCTTTAAACTATCAGAATATCTATCAAGAACTATTCAAGTTTCAACTTTAGCTTTCCACAAATATAAATGTATTTACAACATCGACGAATAACAAACATTTCAAGATGGTATGATTTTTGAAGGATGGTGCTTGTATGGTGAATATAAATTTAATAAATGGGTAATTAAACGGAAATACCGTGTAATTAGTGCTGAAAAGGAAAAGGACTGACGACAGTTAGGGTAGTATCTCACTTCGCGGAGACGTCTCCGCGACGGTTAAGAAGTATTAGAGACGTCTCCGATACTTTATTCCGTCAAAATTGTTTGAAAGTATTCCCAAATCCGTGTCAAGGTAGTTTAAAAGTATACAGTTTCCGCGAAGTGAGATACCACCCTTGGTCTTGTCCTCGAATGTTTGAAGCTCTTAAAAGAAAGGTTAAAAGAAAGTTGTATTACCTTCGTCATTATGAAAAGTGATGAGAGAGAGGGGAAAAAAAAGGGTACATTATTATTCAGAAGAAAAAGGAATCCTCCTTCTCTGTAATTCCTTTGCTGTACCTATTACTGAAGAGCCTGATGAAACTCATTAGAAAACTGGATAATGACATTGCAAAAGTGACATTTTATCCGCATTTGTGTATGAATCAGTTTACCTAATTTTAAGATTTGGATATGAAGTAAATCTACTAATCGAGGCAAATGGAACCAAAATGATAGTATGGCATATTCTACACACCTTTCTGCACTCTATCCGCTAGTTCTATGAACTCAGCTCGCACGAGGCTGTTCGCCAACTCCTGTCTCTGACTCCTGGATGGATGCTTCCTTCTCCAATTGTGCATCATCTCCATTGTACCTGATAAAGACCACGTGATACGATTACGTAACTGGTAGAACTGGACCCTGGTCCAGTTGTAGCCCAAGTGCAGACCAAGGGTGTTGATGTCGTCCCCTAGCTCCTCCGCTATGGCGTTCAATTCAAGATCGGTCAAACCCGTGTTATCCATACTACCGGAAATTATATCGATAGACTGCAGATGTCAGGCGCGGATCCAGGATTCCAAATTTGAATAATTGGTGCGGGCCCAATTGTCTGGGGACAATAGCGGCTCTATCACCTTTGGGCATAGGCCGATACTTTCAGTCGTCTGACGTAAGGCTGAATCTGCTACTGCATGTTGCGTGTATGCCTACTAATTGCTTCCTCGTACATGTCGTAGATTTTCTCGGTTGATGCAGACGGAATATTCATCCAATTCAATTTCAATGAAGTTTGGTATAGACGCAAAATATATTTGCATCACTATCCCAACGCATGAACGTCATCTGTGGCAAGTCCAATCTTGCACTTGCGGTGCAGATGAGGAGACGGCAGATCATAATTATCTACAACTGCCCTGATCTCCAACCACCTGAAGGAATGACTGACCTATCTCAAGCCCAAACGATGCACAACTCAGCTTGCTTATCCAACTTAGAGAAACAGCCTGATGTATACAGCACTACTAACTCATACCAAAGAAGAAGAAAAAGACCAATCTTGTGATTGGACGTGTTATTGCGATTCCTGAGAAGTTCGGATAGGAAAGGAATTCCCCGGCTGTGGTTCCAGGATCCGCTACCGGCGCAAAGTACATTTTTTAATGAGTAGGCCATATCAGGTACATGCTACACGAGTTTGTCAAATGCATATACAAATATGGAATTGAAGGCTTGTCCATTCTGTTTGATAGAATAGAAACTTCACGCTGCAATGCTTCCTAGTCCGAATAACACTTTGAACAGTTGTGCACGGTTCAGCGAATAAAAAATTGTATATATCATTATTCTATGGTTTTATAAAAAGATAATAATATTATGGATATTCGTTTTTTACTGAACCGTCAGGGGCTTATTGGTATTGATAGTTAGCTCCGATATTCAAAATGTTAACTTATATTCCGTCAAAAACTTAAAACTTATTATAAACAAAACTTATTTAAAACGGGATAGTACTCATGGTAAATGCAATATGTAAGTAGTTGGCACAAGAGGTGACATAGAAATACCCATGCCAAATCAGTATGATCAAGGGCTGGTGACATGCCATGATAACAAAGATAATCACCATCAACCCTATTCAGGCGCGGATCCAAGAAAATCGAATTGAATGCATTTCGGGGGCCCAATTGTCCGGGGACACAAGCGGCTCTATTATGTTTACGCATGGGCCCGATAAATCTATCGTATGAAATCTGACTGCGTTCGCTACTGCTATTTCTTTTTTTTTCGCACCTTTTGGCACCATCCGTCGGATAGTATGTCGGCACTCGCATCAACACAACATTGCGACGACCATTGATATGCCATTGAAAGGATCCTGTCAAAAATGGCCTAGTCGTTAAAGTGCAAACATAAAAATCTCACATCGCTCATGAAAATATTAGGTTTGGAGGTACGTAGGGACAAGGCCTTAACGGCCACGGTTCGCGACTACTTTGCGACTTCGAATCTCTGGAGCCGCGGAGACGTGGCCAACATGTTTCCTCAGTCTCCTTGACGTCTCCGCGATGTCTGATGAATCTGTGCGACGTCTCATGTTTGGTGGAAATCGAATATGTTCATATTTATGAGATTTTTTCCAGTCGTAGAGAATTTCTGAGACGTCTTTGCGCCATTTCAGCACTCGTTGCAACTGCCAAAACACATGCGACTGATCGGTTGCGGCTATCTCGGAGACGTTTCTTTAGTTGAGATACAAGAAACGGAATTAGAACGTAGAGGGGAGAATTTAAAAAAGGGTGAAATCGGATAGGAATATATAGAGTGGAATAAAGATTAAGGGAGAAAGAGAGAGAGAGAGAGCGATAGAGAGAGAGAGCGATAGAGAGAGAGAGAGGGGGGAGGGGGAGAGAAAGAGAGAGCGAGAGAGAGGGGGAGGGAGAAAGAGAGAGCGTGTGTGTGTGTGTGTGTGTGTGTGTGTGAGAGAGAGAGAGAGAGAGAGAGAGAGGGAGGAAGTAAGGTGGAGAGCAGAAGAAATAGAGAGAAGGATAAATACAAAACAGGCGTCATGTACATTATATTCAAATTTATATAATGCGGAAAAAAAAAACCACAAATAGTAATTATGAGACAAAGCAAAAATAAATGAAACATACAGAAGTGGCCTTGCTATATGATTTCCGTTCCCAATGAGTTTTCAATTTCACCTTCATTTCCTAATTTGAATAATCGATATAGTCGCAAATTTCTATAATGCATTTTGCTATACAGGCAGAATAAGAAACCAGGCGCGGATTCAACGTGATGAGGGGGAGGGGCAAAGTTGGAATTTTTTATTTTTGTGTTTAACCCCCAAATTTTAAAGATACGTTAGCCGAGCAAAAGGGAACACTCGATTTTTTTTTCACGTCTCCCGGCAAAAATTACCTTCTTAGAAAGAGGGGGGGGGGGTCCAATATATATATATATATATTTTTTTTCATAATGCAAAACTCCAAAAATTTCGGGGAATTCTACACCAATATGAAAGATTTTTACGCATTCACCATCTTCATTCCTTTATTTGTTCTATACAATAACGAAACTCGTTTTGGTTCACGTGTTCAAATATTAACATTTCCATTTCATTCATATTTATTATGTGTACTAACAAAATAAGAGGAATTTTATCGTTCAATTTTTAGTTAATGTCTAATCCATAAAATGTTGAAATCTCTTATGTAATTTAATGAATGAAACTTTACAAGCGTTCAGCGTTCAATCGTGAGTCTTATTTACTTTTCAAACCAAAACATTTATTAGCCTAGCCCCTTCCCCCTCCGCACCCCATTCCCCTGATAAAAGTCTGGAGGAATAAACATATATATAAATTGTGTATGTACTCCGATTTTGCAAATGATTTTCGTTACATTTAATGCCAATCATGATAATTCATCATGACTTCGAGGAATTGTCATTCAGAAAACAAAAATCAGTAAATAAACACATATTGCCTATGCCATTGTATGCGTCTGCAAACAAAGACTATACGAGCTGGGCAGTAAACATGGGTTAGAGTTCATGTTCGAAATCGAATAACAATTTCGTTTTGTGGCCCAAAAGTTCTTTTTACTATCAGCAAGTGCAAAGAATCCTTTACGATCATATATATATATATATATATATATATATATATATATATATATATATATATATATATATATATATATATTATTTGCTGTGTAAATAAGAGACGCGAATTGCTACCGAGATTACAACTGACTTGAGTAGTGCTGTAATAATGGTATAAATCATCATCCTTCTTTCCCATTTTCATACGGACTTTGATCAATAACAGAATTGCATTGTCGAACACAATAAAAAGCTTCGTCGTCGTGCAAATAATAATTACATTATTGATGTGCAGTAACAGTGACGACTATCTGAGATATATACAACTTAATCGTGTGCAGCATAAGAGCCGTTTGATACTAAATTTACTATCGACACAAAAATAGCAGAAAAGAGATCGAATTGGATCTGGTATCGCGTGCGACATTATCAATATTGTGCTCATAACGTCAATATTGTGCTTCAGTGAAACATTGAGGAGCTTCTGTGCGTCTCCGGTGCCGGTGGAGTTCAACTACATTGTACTGTGGAGGCTGATCCTATTACATTATATTTTTATATTTCACCACCATGGCTGCCAGACAAGTGATTTTGCTCATCACCTTATTAGGTAAGTATGTTATGTATACGAAAAAAAAGGACAGTCAATGATGATCCTATTAATTTGAGAAATATGAAGGCGGGGCACAGAATTTTGAAAAATTAGATAACATGTGCTTTCTACCTAGTACCTTGTAGTTCCATTCCCTGAAGTCCTCCGCCAGGATGGGTAACTCAGGGATTCAATATCAACAGTAGTTTTAGTGTGTTTATTGATCGAACATTTGCTCGATCTGTTTTGTAATTATTTGGTACTTTGGTACTCTTGTGTGAGGATCCAACGAATCTGTCCTTCATCATGTTCATGAAGGTATATATTATACATACCTTTAGTTTTAGCATTTTATTGATTAGATTGTGATAAATTCATTTGATTTTAGTGTTTTGTAATACTTGGTACTTTGATCGGCCTAGATACATAACTGTGTGAGGATCTAACAAATCCATCCTATACAGTGCGTTTCAGAAAAAAAATAATCCATTTTTAGAGGGCCCATATTCCAAGCCCATATGTTTTTGCTGTTCATTATGTTACATATAATTGAACATGAACTCTCCACCTTTCCAATGGTACCTTTCTTGAATCATAAATGTAAATCATAATTGAGTAAATTCCAAATGAAAATTACGGTACAGAATCATTTTTTCCAAGTTTTAAGGAAATGAAAGTAGACAGATGGATGCTTTCAAAGGAGTTACACATCACCGCACGCAATCCTATTCAGTGCTTCGGGGAGCAGGGACAGCATTCACTCAGTCTTCTTTCATTTTCTTTAAACTTGGAAGAAATGGATTCTGTACCGTCATTTTCATTTGCAATTTACTCAGTTATGCTTTGCATAAGTTCATTTTTAATTATATGTTACATATGAACAGCAAAAGCAAATGAGCTTGGAATATGGGTCCTCCAAAAATGGATTACCTTTTTTTCTGAAACGCACTGTATAATGACAGCAGGAAGGTCAGTGGCATATCCAGGCGGTGCAGAGGACGCACACCCTATATATAAGAAAACCATCCATTGGGTGTAGATGATAAAATCGAGAAAAAATGGCGGTGCCCTCCCCCCCCCCCTCTCTATTGACCCTGACGCCCCCTTTTCAAATCCTGAGTCCGCCACTAAAGGTACATTTATTTTGTATGTGCATGGATTTATGATGTTTTATGAACCGTATATGACTTATTTGTAAAGCAGTTCGTCAACTGAATGTAGGTCTATCTACCCTGTTATCAAATATGACTTAAGTAGATATTTCATACCCGAGCGGAGATCGAGATCGAGAATGCCAGTATTTGGGGAACAGATCGACGTATAGTTTTAACAAACGGTATGTTTGTATATGTATGATAAACAGATGATAATGAATGACCTATTATTGCTTTGGCCATTAGACGGGGTATAAGGTTGAGCTAATTTCCAGGTCTGATATATCTGCAATTGACAGAAATGGGAATAATTATCACCAAGCGGCAGTCGTTGCTTTTGTTTTTATCTTCTTAGAAATGTGAAGAGCTTGTTATCAATTTATACGACATCTTTATTCAGCAAATCTTCATTGCAAATATATAATGAAACTAAAACTGAAAGTGAATGTAAATATATCCCATTGAAACAAATTTTAGGCCCACTGCATCATTTTCACAATATCTTTTCCAGATTTTTAGTGATGCATGTCAAAAAGATGCCTACTAATCAATACCATCTAATTCGACGCCTACATATTATATACCATGCATGATCACTGTATAATGAATTGTCCTTGGGAATAAATTTACACACAATAATCTCACGATACATACAATATTGTCAATGCGGTAGGATGGTATGGCTATATGCATTGCTAAATGTGACACAGGAAAATATACAAGTGCAATAGTATGGGTTTATATCCACTGGGTTTTATAGCAGTTGATCCAATTCCAAGTTCTCATACCACATGGACTAAAAGACCCATTCGGTCTGATAGCCGTTTGGTCTAATACATATACTTTGTGTAATTCCCATTTGGTCTAGTTGCCAATTCGTCTAATAGCCAAAAGGTGCTGCTACCATGTATAGAGTCGTGCTCAGTCAATTTGGCAATCCGGAGGTCTCGGATTCGAGACCCACTGGAATCCCATTATCTTTGCTTATTTTCACGTATTTTTTATTTTATTTATTATTATTATTTTTTATTTACATTACATAATGATATCCAACCATGATATCTGAAACTTGTCCATTTATAATAACATCATCATCATTAAAAATAATAATGTATACATGTTATACACTATTAACTACACTGCCTAGCAGAACAAACATAAAGCAATAAACGATCTTCGAATACAATATTGATAAATAAAAAATAAAAAAATGTGCGATATATTAATAAATGACGTCACCATCCGGGGCTTGTAAAAAAAGCATACATATTTGTGTCGCTTGCTGACATAATTTCTAAATATGGATCGTGCAACCATTATTATTGTTCTTATCGAGCTGTTTATCCACCTGCGTGAAGCGACAATCACGTGACATTATCTATATAGTTCATGCATCTATTCTCTTTTGTCATGTGACCTCATTTTATCTCACCAAACAATGCATGCACAGTGACGTAGCCAAAGGGGCATGGTAGGTGGGGGGAGGGGGACGTGTTTTACCGAATATAATTATTCTGACAACAAATAAATTAATGTATGCTTGTTGTGTGTCATATCCTTTGTGGATTACCAGTGTCGCAATGGAGGGCTAAAAAAAAAATGCCCCCCCCCCACACACACACAAAGGGGGGAAATGGGAAGACTAAGCCTAGTTTTTTATGGTCTTCTCCACTGAAATATACATATGATTTTTCACATGTTCTCTCTTACTCCGAAGACAAGGGGGCGTTCACTTTTACGCGGACTACTAACTATAGTCTATCTTATCAGACTCGTTGTGCATTTGTAATGCGGCACAGTGATGGCTGAAAGGCGTTCTGAAGTTCTGTTTTTCCTCGTGAATTTTATCCCATGATGACAGAGAGAGAGAGTGAGAGACAGAGAGGGATGAGGGAAGGAGAGAGAGAGAGAGAGAGAGAGAGAGAGAGAGAAAGAGAGAGAGAGAGAGAGAGAGAGGGGGGGGGGGAGAGATAGAAAGAGAGAGCTATTATCCTTGATGTATCTCTATTTTCCCCCATTTGTTAGTGGCGTATCCAGGATTTGAAAATAGGGGCGCCAGACCCAATGAGGGGGAGGGGGCCGAAATTTTCCTAGTTCACATCTACTATCAATAAGTGGCTTTCAAAATATAGGGGCACTCGTCCCCTAGGCCCCGTTCCGAAACTAAATTTGTTCATATCATTCATAATTATATAGACTTGGATTTTATTCACTTTACAGTGTTTTCATCGAGCAATATACAAAAAATCAAAGTCCTAGTAAAAGAAAACTACAGTGAGTCCCAAAAAGAACTATACACTCTTGAAATGGCTGCAAAATGAAAAATATATGATTTTAGGTAATGAAATTTCCATGTATGGAAAGCTCATTATCCATAATTTTCATATGACACCAAAAAGTCCAAAAAACAGTCATGCATGAATGAGCAGCGTTCACTTTTGTAAAGGGTATTAAAAATAGGGTGCGCAGGAATTGCCCTACATGTACCAATTTGTATGAGGAAAGTCATTTGGAGCTTATGGAATTGAGGATGATATGCAGAATTACTGATCAATTATGATGAGTTGGGGTTTGCTTAAAGTGAAATTTGTGGAAATGGGGATTACAATTTCATGCATGAGTGAACAGGAATATGTATTTCCTATTGTTGCATTGTAACTTTGCAAGGTGTATTCAGTGGTGTGTTTGTCAGGATGTGGTGCAGAACAGGTGAGATGCAGGGTAATTTTTTGATCACTTTTGATGATCGTTTCATGATCTTTTTGGATTGTCTGAATGTCCAACATCAGTGACATTCTCTTTTTTTTTCTTTTCAACAAACAGTTGTGCATCGAAAGAGGAAGAGGACACGTTGAGCATTGAACGTACAGACTTTTATTTCATTTTGCACTATCAGATTTTCCCCTCCTTTTTGTTTGTTACAGGATGGATGAAACAGTTGTAAAATCGAAAAGAACAAAATTCAACTAAAATAAAAGACTGACATGTTAATTTCACACATTTGTGTTACACTGTACCATATTCCTTGACAAAAGTCCAAATTTCTATAATGATGGTTAGTTGGTTGGTTGATCAATTGAGTTGATTGATTTATTGGATAACAGTAATACATGGTGATTGAAATAACTGTATGAAGATGATGTAATGCTTGATTGATTAGTTGAAACATTTGGAGACTGGTACACTGTTGATTAAGTGATTGCTAGCTGGGTTTTGATTGTTTAATTTATGTGACTGATTGATTGATAGATTGATAGATTGTCATCAACCATCCCAATTTGGGTAAATGTGAGTAGACCGGGATGCGGGAAGGTAGTCAGGATATTTGGAGAAGAAACCAATGAATATGAATGGTCAAAAACACACCCATGCAAAAAAGAGAGAGATAAATAGAGAGGAAGGGAGACAGGGAGAGAAAGAAAGAAGAGAGAGGAGAGAGGGATGAAGACAAGAGAGAGAGAGAGAGAGAGAGAGAGAGAGAAAGAGGGAAGGGAGAGGAAAGGTAGAGAGAGAAGATAAACACACCACGAAGGACCTCACTAAAATACCTTGGAAAGTTACAAGCAACAATAGGAAATACATATTCCTGTTCACTCATGCATAAAATTGTAATCCCCAATTCCACAAATTTCCCTTAGCAAACCCAACTCATCATAATTGATCAGTAATTCTGCATATCTCCTCAATTCCATAAGCTCCAAATGACTTTCCTCATACAAATTTGTAGGACAATTCCTGCGCACCTAATTTCCATACCCTTTACAAAAGTGAACGCTGCTCATTCATGCACGACTTATTTTCGATTTTTTTTTTTTTGGTCTCATATGAATTGTGCGGTAATGAGCTTTCCATACATGTTAATTTCATTACGTAAAATCATATATTTTTCATTTTGCAGCCATTTCAAAAGTGTATAGTTTTTTTTGGGACGCACTGTATATAAATCAGCTACGACTATCGAATCACTTCAAGACAGGCAATTTTGTGGTTCCATTACAATTTTATTTTCCCTGATAAAAATATGTAGGAGGGCTGGATGTTCGGGTATTTTCTTATGAAACATTAAAAAAAAATAGAATAAATATTGGATTAGTTGTTTAAATTCATGCAGATAGATATAAGATATGATATGTCAAGTTTGCAAAACACCTATGCCAAATCACATCAGTGTCCTTTTTTTTTTCTTTTTTTTTTTAAGGGCGTAAACCTTTGTGTTACCGTAATGTACCAATATGGTATTTACACGTTCTATTCCTAGCTAGACACAACAAATGCCCCTTTCGACAAATTACTAAATTCTCTAAAAACTCTCCGTGCACAAAGTGTCCTTGTGAAGATGAAAAATCTAATTGTCGCGCTTTAATTAGTAGTTAAGACCATATATCTGATGTTTATGGAATGGCGCCATATTAAGTTCGTTCTATATTTATTAAATTGTATAGGTATTTGTATGTCATTGGTATCACCGGAGAGGCACTTGACGCTCCTGCAGACACACCAGCAGCGACCCCGACTACCGGCCCCACAACCATGACAACCAAAGCTGTCACCTCCCCTCCAACACCCCCGCCAGCCACACCATCAGCAACTTCATCAGCAACACCCTCGCCATCACCGACGACGACTGTTAATGGAACGACAGAACCGATGATCACGACTGGACCTCCGACCACCCCGGAGCTGACCACGACCATGCCGATGACGACTGCTCCATCCGAGATCGGGACGTGGGTCGTCGTCGATGGGAGCAGAAACCTCACGTGTATGAAGATGTCTTTCAAAGGAACCGTCAACAAGAAAGATGCGGTAAGGAGGGTGAGAAAGGGAGGGGTCGATCTGACCCTATTCACGGTCCATTGGGGGTCATTTGCCATTCTGTGTGAATAGACCAGTTTACTAACATATTCAAATTTTATGATACTTTTTCAAGCAACCTGTAATAAAAGAATGAACTACAATGCTTGGAATCCAGTGTGCATGCATTAGTTGTTGCTATGTCAGGGAAGCCCCTGGCAAGCTTTCAGGTTGTCAAGAACAACCTTTAATAAAAAACGTGTGCATAAAATTATCTATTATCTATTATCATGATATTTCAAGCATGGCCCCAATTGACTCGAAATGGTGTATATGGGCCCAATAAAATGGCAGGATATGGTCAACATTATTCAAATCTCGGAGATTACTTTTGTTTCACAGTTTGACATATAAATTTACATGATAATTTGTTTGGATGGTTAATAGAGGAGATCTTCAGGTTATTAGGCCTACATCTTCAGATGAACACACCTTATTTCATTTCGGAATCATCGAACTATATTTCATTTTCGAATTAATAAATCCTAATGTAAAGTCATAAACTAATGAACGATTTCCTACTTATGAACAGTCGTACTCAAAATTTTGGGAAAATGGACCTTCGGAACTTTCCGACTAACGCACATTCGGACTATCGGAACCTCCGCAATAACGAACCTTTGAAATAACGCGCTGTAATAATAATTTTCTTCTCGTCTTGTCTCGTAGGATCCCATGCTGATACCGATCACGGCCATCGCTGACTCGTCGTCGTGCGGTGACGAAGAAGGCAACTTCGTGCTCGATTTCCAAGACGAAAAAATGACGAGTATTTCAGTCGTTCTCGCTTTCGTCATGCAGGACAAGAAGACATCATATCTCTATTCTTCTTCAATCACATATAGTAAGTAATCTCTTTTTTTTTTTTTTTTTTTTTTTTTTTTTTTTTTTTTTTTTTTTTTTTTTTTTTTTATTTTTTTTTTTTATTGTTTTGTTTTGTTTTGTTTTGTTTTGTTTGTTTGTTTGTTTGTTTTGTTTTGTTTTTTTTTTTGTTTTGGGGGGGGTTGTTTTAGTGAGATGTGAGATAAAACTATTCAGTAATATTTTTGTTATATTTTCAGATGGAACTACGGAAACGAAAGTCCAAGTTCGCTTTGAGACTCCGATTGGCAACAGCTATCAGTGCAATAAACAGATGATTCCAATAAGCGCTACCTTCAACTTGACACTCGAAGACTTACGACTCCAGCCGTTTGCTACGTTTGCCAATAATGACTTCGGAAAAAGTAAGCAGACATATGCCTTTAGGCCTGTCAGAAGGCAGTAATGTGCCATTACTTACAAATAACAAAAATTAAGCAAGGCATGCATGAAAACCATTATTATATAAATAGTGCATGCTCTACCATGCAACATACTAGATTATGTGCACGACAAATACTAAATTATCCCAAGGGCACATTTATTGTTTATTCACCGAGGCCGTAGGCCGAGGTGAAACAGATGTGCCCGAGGGATAATTTAGTATTACCAGGGAGCAAACCCCATATTTGGAAGGAGCTGACATGTCGAGATATAAAAGTAGTCCTATCTAGGATGGTTGTATGGGACCCATACCAACATCGCTAGGGCGACTACTCTTCAGATCAGCTGCAGGGTCCCTACAGGTGGGGGCGTCCAAAATAGCCGCCCCTTTACAAAAATTAGCATTCTGAACAAAAAATGTTTGAAGCAGAGTTTCAAATACATTGAATTGGTATTCAAATTAAGATAATAAATTTCCTACGCATTGGTGCTATTTTCAATAAGAATCAGTGCTAGTCATAAAGGTAAAATTTTAAGCGTTAAACTATTTATCTCTCATTTTTTGCAAAAAAAATTAAATTTGTATGTCTATTTGTTGTTTTATCTCATGCAATATAATCATGTTCAAGACCTGAAGCGCGAAACTTTTGAGAAATGTGCCCAATGTATTTAAAAGAGTATGTAAAAAGAAAAGTAATACCTTTTTCAATAAAAAGATATAACACCTATATCTAAATGTGGTACAACACTGTGATAACT
>CALNVZ010000674.1:11217192-11316127 GCA_940671915.1 Paracentrotus lividus
TCTATTGTTGTGCGCATCATTTTTTTTACTCGCGCAACAAGGCAGTGCAGAAATTGCTGGTATAGTGCACGCGGTGCACTATACCGAATTACGGCATTGCAAAATAGGGCAATTGACCAATCAGAAGCCTTCTCTCATACCACCCATTTTATATTATTATTTAATTAACTTTGCTACTCCATTTCCATGTCATGTATGTTCTGTACTTAAAGGGATACTTGGATATTTCAATTTTATTGCCAATAATAGTGAAATTAAGTAGATATTAACATCTTAAAATAGTTTGAATCGTTGAATATACTTTTTTAGTTTACTCGAGGAGTTTTCTTTTTCAAGAAATGGCTAAAAAAAAAAAAAAGATTGTCTTTCCTGGCGATTTGGCGTCGATTATTTTTCTTCAAAAACACTGGTCGAAGGCGTGGAAGCAGCTGAGCCTCCGGGGGGGGGTCACTCACCATATGATGTGCTTTGCCTGCGTGTCCCCAAAAAGCGACGAAAAGGGTCTGTTTTCAGCCTTTCGGCGGCGTCGACGCTTTCCTTAAAATAGGGGTGTTTTTAAATTTCAATCGCCATTTTCATAAAAAATAGGGGTGTTTTCAGCGGAATTCGTTGTTTTGGGGTCAAAATTTCACGGTGCTTACGCCATTTAGGGTAGGGTATGTTTTTCCAGTCTGACGTCGAAAAGGGTGCAAATTTGACTCCATGCAATGAGACGTTTAGGGTCCATTTTCAGGGTGCGGGGACACGCATGGGTAGCACTTTTTTTGTTTGAGTGACCCCCCCCCCCCCCCCCCCCCCGGCTGAGCCTATCCTCAGTTTGATTGATATTACGTTCCTCTCGGAAATATTCACTAAAACTTTTCATTATTCATCGAAGGAATATCACAAAATTTCAAAAACATAATTGTTATGCATGAAGAGCAATATAAGACACCTTTCAGCAGGATTTCTTTGCCGTCATACACTCCTCATCTATTCCTTTAAAACGCATGTTTCTAATTTATATTTTCTTTCTCTCAGGTTATTCGTGTGAGAGACCGACTTCGAAGGGTCCTGATGCCGCGGTCATTGTCGGATTGGTTCTCGGTGCCATCATCTTCATCTTACTCATCGCCATTATCGTCTTATATAGGAAGAAAAAGGGACCTGGAAGAGGATACAATAATTTTTCATAAAAAACACATTTTCCCAATATTTTTTAAAGATTTTCTTTCTTTTAGATGGGCCAAGCACAAAAATTGTAAATCGTCTTATATTAGGTAGGAGATGGGACGTGGAAGAGGATACGATAATTTCTCATAAAAACACATTGAATTTGTTTTCCTAAGATTTTTTAAGATTTCTTTTTTTTTCTCTCTCTCTCTCTCTCTCCCTCTTTTCTTTCGGGGTATAGCAAACACAAACATTTATATCGCCTTATAGGAAGAACAAAGAACCTAGAAGAGGATACAATAACTTTTCATAAAAAAAGTGTCAACTTGGCTTTTCCAATATGATTCAGATTTTTTTTCTTTTCTTTTAGAGGGGCCAAGAACAGAAATGATTGTCATGTGGGGTTAGGGCATGTCTTTGTAATGATGAAGAAAAAAAGAGGGAATATGTGTGAAAACGTTATACCAGTGTATATCGTCATAGATGTACACTGTTGCTCATAAAGGTTGGATATTTTTTGTGTGAACCAGCCACATCTTCTTGCTGCGGCTTAGATTTCTTGTTGAATTGTTTGTCCCTTACTATCACTTTTTCTGGGCCCTGGTCTATACCCTGGACACTCTCCAGGCCTTTCCTGGGGGAATTAAAAATTAAAAAAGAGTAGTTTATCAACCCCCAGGGAACGCCCATTTTTTTTTGCCATTTTTGTTTCATTTTGGGGCCGCTTTTTTGTTTTACCTACCCGGTCGACCAAGGCCCCCTCTCCGTCATAGACCCCTCCGAAAAGCGTTGATATTATAGAGTTGTATTGTTCTTTATGAATAATCAAGTTTAAGATCACCAGGCGTTAGTCTCTTTGTCTAGGGGAGGGGTTGAAAGGAAAAAGTGAATCGTAAGTAAAATAAAAAAACGAAAAATATTCTATCCAACCTTTTCTATGGTCCAAAACAAAGGAAATGAAAAAACAACTATAGAACCCTTAATTGTTGTCATGTTTCCCCCAAAATCTTGTTTCACAAGCCATAACTGACATAGTGTTTGGTAAACGGGACCATTGTCTAATATTTTCATTATGATTTATGTTTTGGCTGAGATTCTACAATACATTATTTGGAGAATCGGTGACACTGAAAACCTAACCTCGTCCTGTCAGTGGGAACGGTACTAGCTTTTTTTAAAAGCTAAGTCAGTCAAGACGACTAAGCTTTTAAAGCTGCTTTTATGTGTGTCAATGTTAGTCCGTCGAGACGGAACATTAACCCTTACAACCTGAATCCAAAATCTTCTCAAGTTGACGGACGAGGTCTTTTTTAAAGCTAGTCCGTACACCTGATGGTTAGTCCGTCGATGCAACGAAGACGAGCTCAATAAATTGAAAATGGTATAGCCCTCAGTTGTACCCTTAGTATACCGACTAGGATTGATTGAATACACATAGCTGCAATGTCGGCTTAAACATTGAAATGACCTGACTTAGCTTTTGAAATCCACACAGATGCATGTCAATATTATCTCCATTTGTAAAATTTTAGAGGCAGGGGCATGGTTTACCGAACAAATTCAAGTGAATACATTATTATCTCAAACAGGAGGTTGTTTTGACCTGACAATCTTTAAAGCTTAGCGATCACATACATCAATCACTGACAGGAATTGCAATTCACGAGTTAGGTTCAAACTTGGTTGTCTTCAATTCTTTAATTACAGGGCTATTGATATACCTAGTTACTTATAGAACCAAGAATCTGCGTTCTATTTCTTTAAAGATTACTGGTAATGCCCGCCGGCTCTAAGCAACAGCAGTGAATACAAGGTGTATAGCATCGAGTGAATAACATTCGCGCCATTGCGAAAATAGGCACATCATCTATTAATTATTTTGTATTATCTGTATGTTGAAAATCAATAATGAGCCAAAACTCTTAAGGAAGCAGATCCGATATACCCCGTCGTTATAAAACTGAGTTTTAAACTTGAGGATTTTTAGATTATAATTGGCGGATCTCACTTCATTGTGTATGTGTGCAGTTACTCTTTTTGAATTCCATAATTTTTTCAGTATCATAGATATCGTTATTTTTTTTCACATGGTGGATTTAATGCCTATAAGCATTTCAAACGCCGAAAACAAATTCCTGTTTCTTGCCAATTAATTTATAAATGCTGTGTGTGTGTTATGACAACGCATAATAGCAACATTAAATATTGAATTTTCAATTCTAATTCTAAGAATTTAAATACTGTTGCCACTATTTTGTTAGCATTACTAATGAAAGAACAGTGAATATTGGGGAAAATATAGCAGGCGCGAGCGGCACCCCGGCGGGATATCGGAGATCCAGTCTGAGGTGGCCCTCTCAAAGAAAGATATGCGTAGAGAAGAGGAGTAGTTAGGGAAAAATGCAAAAAAATGGCAGCCTACAACAAAACACGAACAATGATGATTGCAAGCCATGGCGGGGGAAGCCCGGTGGGGACAGTGGGGGACGTTTCACACTCGATTTTTTTCTGGGATCGTCCCCCTTGATCTCTTTAAATGATCAGCTAGTTGAAGCTAAAATAAAGAGCAAAATGTATGTGAATATAATGCCCTAAATGCTTATTAACCCCCTCCCCCCCCCACCCCCCCCTGCCCCGCCGGCCCAGCTCGTGACATCAGAATCGCCCCGCACTGGAAGCAGCATATAATAGTATAAATTTCAAAATCATATTAGGTTGTATGGATTGCATTTAACTTGTTTGTTTGGCCCGGGGCTTCAGGTATGTATTTCACATTCTGATTTTTCCCAAATAACTTCAACATCCACAATTAATTTTGGATTATTGCCATAAATGATAACACCCTTTTGGGGCTTGTAATATTAATTCCTTGTATTCTGATATTCATCATAATAAAATGATTTTGGCTTGAATTCTTGAATTTTTGTGGAAAAAAAAATTAATCGTATCTTTAAAATGTTTTCTCATATTCCAGATTTGACGTCTCTGAAAAGCTGATGAAGCCATATTAAGCTATTTCGTAATGCTAGTCGGTCAAGACAGAAGTAAGAACATCGCGACAGACAAGCGCGACTGACTAGTTTTGACACCTTGACGGACTAGCTGTAAAGCTAGTCCTGCATCAAAGCTCGTCAGTCTGGGCATCACTACGACTAGCTTTTATGCTAGTCCATCAAACTAGTCGGTCAAAACTGACTAGCTTTAAAGTTAGTCCGTCGTGACCGACTAGCATTAAAACTAGTCCGTCGTGACCGACTAACTTGACGGACTAGCTTTCAAGCTAGTCCGTAGAGACGGACGAGCTTTAAAGCTAGTCCGTAATAAGCAGATTGTGTTGAAGGAAAACTAGTCCGTCGTGACTGACAAGCTTTAAAGCTAGTCAGTCTGGGCATCACTACGACTAGCTTTAAAGCTAGTCGGTCTACCCATTTAGGTTTTCAGTGTAGAAATTTCTATGTTGTAAAAATGAATAAATTCAATTTTCAACCCGAATCGAAGTAAACTTTAACCCTTCCCCTAGACAATAAAACTAAGTCTGTGATCATAAACTTAGATTTAACTCAAAGAACAATAACCATCCTATACATCAGTCGCGTTTGGTGAGGGTAGGATAATGGGGGCCTTGGTTAGCCGGGTAAACAAAAAAGGGGCCCTTAAATGAGGAAAAAATGACAAAAATGGGCGTTCTGGGGGTTGCCAAACTTTTGTTTTATTTTCATTCCCTGGGAAGAGTTTGGGGGTGTCCAAGGTATAGCCAGGATCCAGAAAAGTGAAAGTAGGGACAAACAATATCAAGAAATCTAAGCCGGAGCAAATAGATGTCGTTGGGGCACACAAAACAATATCCAACCTTTATGAGCAACAGTGTACTACATGTTTCATGACTACTTTGTATAGTTTTATAGAGATTAAAATGAATACACATCTTCTTTATTTGATAGTATACTGTGAAAATTAGTAATAGGAATTCTAAACTATGTCTTTCAAAAGGACGATAAAGTCTATTGCCTGAAAAAAAAAACAATCTAGTTGATAGTGCAAAAGATGCTTTTCTCATGATATCACAAAATGGGCATATGTTTTGAAACACTGACTTTTATGAATTACTATTTTTTTCGGGGTGTAAAAAAATAATCGGGGTCAAAATTGCTTTATTCTGGGTGCATTGCAGCAGCTGGGGGTCATACATTATTCCGGGTCATAATTGACACGGGATTGCATATGGCCCCCAATGGACTCGGGATTGGGTCAGTTTTGACGTTGGGTCAGTTTTTACCTTCGAGCTGTTTTTTTTTTTTATTATTTTTTTTTTTATATCAAAGTAGACTTGAATTCACATTTCTAACTTCCTCCATTCCCCCCCCCCTCTCTCTCTCTCTCTCTCTCTCTCTCTGTTTCTCTCTGTCTCTCTCTCCCTCTCTCTTCATTTTAGTTTAAATTATCTTTACTATTTCCATTTGAAAGCAACTATACCGCGTACATACAGAATTTGATTGCCTATTGATATTTTACAGCGTATTATCAAATTAGTTCTAAACGAATAAACCTTGCCTGATTGCATTTTTGTTTTGAGATATGTATCAAAGATAAAAAAAAAAAAAGAAAAACTAAAATATCTCGTGTGTATCCTTACATGTTACATATTGTTGATTCTTTCTGAAAGATCTGTTTGTGTCATTGTTCTAACGTCTATTGTTATATTCTTCTTACTCAACTATTATACCTCTTCTTAATAATCTGTTCATGATTCCCTTATATATGGTTTTTATGGTCTGTGTTTCTCACGTGTGTCGTTTGTTGTTTTTATATGATTTTGAATTATTGTACTTGGAGTATGTATATGTAATTTGTCCGAACGTTTTCGCATTTTCAAAAACGTTCCTTAGTTTACACTTTACGGTTTTTTAATCTTTATACATGTATATCTTTATAGCGTATAACTTGAGAAGTTTAGCAGAGAATATATTGATGAAAATCTGAAATAAAATAATGCGCCCTCTGTGTTTCAGATGATTATGATATAAAATGTTTTAGAAATCATGTACATATTAATAATTTAGCACGAAATTTTACGAATTTCACTCATCAGAGCCAACTCGAAAATTAACAGAAAAAAAAAATGAAACGAACAATGGAAGATACCAAGGTAGCAAGTATGTACATGTAGGTTTTAATTTTCGAACAAATTACGATTGAATGAAGAGTTGATAAAAGTTGAATAAAACTGATAATGAAAATATAATCACGGACTTTTAGATATGAAATATATGGTAATGTTTAAGTTAGAGGTCATGCCATCTACAAATGAAGAGTTTGTTTCCAAAAGGGACTAAATCCACTTTTGATGAAAATTGAGTTATTGATATCAGGACATTGTTCAGGTACGTATCCATCTGTGAGCAAAATAACTTACCTAAATTTTGATTGCAACTTCCAGAAATTGTAACTTTTAATTTCAATTATCCATAGACGCCTGTACAAAATCCGGCAAAGAAAAGCCATGTACTCTGAAGTTACAATAGTGGATTTAGTCCCTTTTGGAAACAAACTCCTCAAATACTTTTTTTGTCATTATTATGATTCATTCTTGTCGAAGGAAATAACCGTATCACGACAGATACTCCTGTACAATTACCCCCATGACCGCTACACACAGAAATAGGGCTAGGTCTAAAGTTAGAGGGAAGATTTGTTTGACGGGGGTTGTTGTCCGGGGTTTATTTTCCAGGGGGTAGTTGTCCTAGAACCTGAAATAATAGTATGATGTCGTGAAGTATGAAAGCAAGACTTAGGAGACCTACGCGTATGATGAGCTACAAAATTAAATATAAGTGCTTGGTGTTGGTCAAAATAACGAAGCCTATTAAGTGTATTTCAATGGTAAAAAAAGAAATATCTTTTATTGTTTTAAATTCTGCAAAATTTATTAAAGTTTATATCTCTATGAAGGGACATTGAACGAGTCTCACTCTGAGTGTCCATGACAATGTCGTACTTAAATAACACAAAATGTATAGATTAAGAGAGAGAAAAGGGAGGGGGATATATAAACACAAAAAAAAAAAAAATAAAAAAAAAAGTTCCCCCTATTTCAGATATCAATAAGTTTTGAATCAGGAGGAATAATAATAATTTAAAAAATCTAATTATATGTCCGTGTAGGTAATTTCAAAAACCATGTAACCGATTTTTTAGGGAGAATCATCATCTCATGCTTCAGTGAGTAAAGGCCACCGCACACCTTACGACTGGTCTACGATCCGATTTTGGAACAAATCGCATTTTGCTTATTTTCCGAAAGTATGAATGAATAGAATCTTATCATTAGAGGTTCAAATTAACTGTAAGAATACTGATATTGAATTTCGGAAAATCGCAAGCCTTTATTTAGGAGTACGGGGTAAATTGGTTTTAAATCGTAGCCAATCGTGCGATTGCTATGACGTCATTACGATTAGAATTGAATTCGCTTTTATTTTAATAAAGAGGCTACATAGTCACTGATTTGAACATATAAGTATCCCTGCGATGATTTGAAACTCTACACAGTATGATGTTCTATTTCTAAATACCCACAGCAATGTTATGACGTTTCATTGCACAATCAGGTCGCAGACCAATCGTAAGGTGTGCGGTGGCCTTAATGGTTGAATGCAAAAATGTCATTTTTTAAAGTTCACAAGCCGATTATCACAACTTTGAATGGTCATATTTTTCTACATCACATTTGTCAAAGAGGATGCCAGCACTAACATATAAGGGCGACTAAAATTAGTAGGCCTACTAAATACGTATTGAGTAACCCTTGCTATTGTCTAAATGTGTTAAATAATAAACATTTGAATTCTGTGAACGTTGGGTTTGCACTTTTAATTCTACTCATGTATATTCGCCTTCTTTGCTATTGTCAGAATATGATTATAGTATAGTATAGGCTTATATATTTCAAATTCAATCTGAATATTTCACAGAAACAACAATGAAACTATATTTTGATTATTAAATTACATAAGGCACATTATTTCATTTATTCATAATGATAAAAAAAATATATTCATTCCTTTCCTCCAGTAGGATCAAAAGAAATGTTACAGCATAGAACCAATTAGAAGAAATTTCATTTCATTTAGGTTTTATTTCCACAATCATCTGCATATTAACAATGTAAACAATACATGAACAATGTAATATGAGAACATAATGTATTCATACAAAGTAAATATAATTACAACAGTATTACAATTGCTTAAAAAAATAACTTCAATGCATTGACAAAGGCTGGTTTAATATCTGGCAGATGTGTGAAGGAAACCTTGGAAGCCAATTGCTTGTAAATAAGGTTCCCTTCCGTCGTACGTATTATATTTATGAACAAACGAGACAACAAATAAAGGAAAACAAATTAACACAAAAGAGTAAGGACAAACAGTGAAAGCTATAAACAGAATGAAAAAAACAAAGAAGAAGAAAACAAACATTTGAATGCAGAAAAAAAATTTGAATGCAGAAAAAAAAAAATGAGGAAAGGGAAATGCAGAAATTGAAGGGCTCACACCGAATAAATTGATGTTTTTTCCTGAAAAATAAATAATGAATTAAACTTAATTAAAAATTTCGTAACTTAATTTAATTTAATTTAATTCTAATCTGAATTAAATTTCAAATTGAATATAATTTTTTATTTAATTTAAATAGTTTAGATTTGCATTTATCTAGACCTAGACTATCTGTGTGAATCTTTTGGTTATATATTAGGTCCTGAATAAATTTCTTCTGGTCTTAAAGTGCTAAATCTATCTCTTTACTTTTAAATGTATCTTTTATGATACATTTATCCACAAACTGTTGTTTTGTAAGATAAAGGTTTCATTTAATATTTCAGATCCAACCTGATGCAATTACTATTTAGTCGAACGCGGGAACTTTCAATTTCTCTCCCGAAATTTTTTTTTAACTGCGATATGAAATAATCCTCAACATCGTCAATGCTAGCAGGCCCATTGGGATTTATCTTATCCATATTCACCACTGCAGACTGTACTTTATCATTTATGAGAAACACCTTGTTATTGTGGACTGACAGGAGGGTACGGTGGAGCCCACTGGAGTATGTCACACAAGGAGACAGTAAACACCAATAAATATGGATCCGGATAAATGTGCCAGGAGTACCGATAATACATTTGCTTAATCTCTCAAGACTCTGGATAAGGTCTCCAAACATATTTAGTTTAAAATAACTGACATCTTTTTGGAGACGCTCGAACTCATCCGATGTAATAAGATTGAAAATACCCCCATCTCTAAGGTAGTTCAGGATGTGGTGGAACACACTACCGTCTCTATCCATGATGTAGTTTCCATGTGAGTCTCTCGGGACTGCAACTTCTCCCTTCAACATCTTGGTGAATAAAGAATCTTCCTCCCTCGACAAAGTTTCTTTGGTTGTGTTAAATAACCTCCCGTCGTCAAACATGAGTCCAATCGATACATGATGCGATGCATGTTTATCTATCGCCTCTTTGAGAGCTTGAAGCAAGAAAAAGTCGGCTTGACTTTTCAGTAAACCCAGCTCGTTGAACCCCTCTGGTAGTTTTAATTCCCCATATCTCAAAAAATTGAGGACATGGCGAAATATTTCTCCATCCTGATCGATCAGATAGTTTTTTGTGTTCATCTTTGTTAGAAGGTATGCAACCGTCTAATAAACTAAAAAAGAAACTGTCTGGATATCGTGTGAGAGTGAGCCGCGAAACGTGTTTCTTTAACAACTCTTTGAGAGCAGGAAGCAAGAAAAAATCTGCTTGCCGTGTCAGTAAACCAAGTTCATTAAACCCTTCTGGTAGTTCTAGCTCCCTGTACCTCAGAAAAGTCAGAACATAGCGGAATATCTCACCGTCCTGGTCAATCAGGATGTTTCCTTGGTCATCTTGTTCAGATGGTATGTCACCGTCTATTAAACTAGAAAAGAAACTGTCTGGATACCGTGTGAGCGTGAGCCGCGATGTCCGATAGATCTTACCACCAACATTTAAACCAACGTAGTCACTCATTTTAACTTCCCAACTATACCAACATGCATATGCCAAAATCTGCACTTACAACAAATCGTAGTGATATATATACACCAAGAAAGAATTGTTATAGTCAGCAATAGCAAGCCTTGTTCTTTTTGGCTATTATAAATTCTCGTTAATCATTTACTAAAATCCTGTTATTTACTTGGCATTAGTTATTAACTAATAACCAGGCCCTAACTTACCCTATCTGATATTCATCGGGGATATTGGACTTTTACTATACGCTACTAAAGCATTTAAACGATTATAACTGACAAGAAATTAAATCTTTATGACTCTCCAATTTAGTTATTGTTTTGATCGATGAAATTCATTACGCCTGCACCCTGTTGCATAAAACTTCTAACCGGAGTTTTTTCCGGTTAAAATCTGAAAACTCCGGTTAAAGTCCAAAAACTCCGGTTACAATATTTTTCTAGATTTTTTACTGTTTTTTCCATTGCAAAAACACATACCAGAGTTTTCAAAAGTATTAATGCAATAAATTTTTAGGGCGTTTCAAAACTCAGGTTGAATAACCTAAGAAATAGGTCTACATAAGCTGAGTTTTTTAACCCGAGAAAACTCGGGTTAGAAAAAAAGTTTTATGCAACACCACCCTGTTAATAGGCCTATGGACTCTGAATTCACGCGCAGCATCCCTCTTCTTTTTTTTTTTTTTTTTGCATTTGAAGAGGTAGTGTAAAAATATAGGTTTTCCCGGTCAAGTTTAAACTATCTCCGATCAATTTGGCATTTCTTACAAGCATTTTCGTCCGAAATGTGATCGCGATTAAAAATCTAAACATTAATTAAATTGACCGATAGTCCCGCTCCATGAGATTTAAATTGAATGAACATAAACGAATTCGATTGCAAAGAGTTTAAAATTGACCGCCCCCAAAAAATGATATTATTCTTAAAACCTTTGTTCAAAACGAATAACAAGATCAGGTGCGAACTACACAATCATGACAATAGACACTGGAATTCCCCCCCAAAATAACAAGCGATATTCCCGAATTGTTCGAAGTGCGAAAACGTTTAGTCTCCCAACCAGGCTCTCACGACATTTCTTTTATAGGATAAAATTGAAATAAGATAAAAATTTCAACTACAGTATTGGTGACGTCACGAATTAGCAAAACCTCTGCACCAGCAGCAGCAACAACAACAACAACAACAACAGGACTCGGAAACATAATTGCAGAAGTTGAAGAACATAATATAGGCCTGTAGAAAAAGAAAAAAAAAACTAAAGTTTTCTTTAGTGAGCGACCAAAAATGGGATGAATAAAACAAAACAAATAAATGATAAATTGCCGGAATTCATTTTTTGAAAAATACAAGCAAAAAATGAAAAATGCAATTGAATACTAATTTTTAAATATAGCCAAGGTTAGATTTTTTCAAAAATACATAAAATCACTTGGAATTGAGGCTAAATGTATTTGGACTATGAATATGAATTGCATGTTCAGGGGTGTGTGTCTATACAAACAACATTATAGTTATTTTATGCACATATTTGTGTATACGGGGAGATAGGAAACTAGCTTTGATTTTGTCTAATATTTTGTGATATATACATTTCCTGCTTTGGCTCATCTGAGATTATTTCACATGCAGTTGGCTACCATCATAAAATCCTCATAGAATCTGAAATCTGGAACATCAGAGCGTTAAAAAAAATCAGGTAAGTTATTTTTAGCTTTCTTGGCTTCTTAAAAATCTTCACACGCATCAGTCAATAAGTGCACAGGAAAATATAGCTTTTGGTTTTAACAAAACTATCGGTTGTTAAAACCAAAAGCTATATTTTCCTGTGCACTTATTGACTGATGGGTGTGAAGATTTTTAAGAAGCCAAGAAAGTTAAAAATGACCTACCTGAAACAAATAAATGATAAATTGCCGGAATTCATTGTTTTGAAAAATGCAAGCAAAAAATGAAAAATTCAATTGAATACTAATCTTTAAATATAGCCAAGGTTAGATTTTTTTTCAAAAATACATAAAATCACTTGGAATTGAGGCTAAATGTATTTGGACTATGGAATATGAATTGCATGTTCAGGGGTGTGTGTCTATACAAACAACATTATAGATATTCTATGCGCATATTTGTGTATACGGGGAGATAGGAAACTAGCTTTGATTTTGTCTAATATTTTGGTGATATATACATTTCCTGCTTTGGCTCATCTGAGATTATTTCACATGCAGTTGGCTACCATGGTTTTTGCAAGACAAAACCCTCATAAAATCTGAAATCTGGAACATCAGAGCGTAAAAAAAATCAGGTAGGTCATTTTTTTAACTTTCTTGGCTTCTTAAAAATCTTCACACCCATCAGTCAATAAGTGCACAGGAAAATATAGCTTTTGGTTTTAACAACCGATAGTTCCAAATTAATGTCTGTATGGATTTACAGAAAGGGACAACTTTCGTAAAATGGGAGTCATTTTGGAAAAATGATATTATGTTTTTAGGAATTGATTAGTATTAGTCTTTTTTTTTTGTAATTAAAAGCCATGACACCTATTTTTGACCATGGGACTGAGTAATTAAGGAAGGTAGGTAGATATCGTCGGTCAACAACAGGTTGCTTTGAATGTTAGAACAAGTTACAAGTGGCTTATTATCAACGATTTTGGCGCCCGATTTTGTCTCGACCCATTTAGTTGTTGTTGTTTTTCCCCGCCATGATAAAGCTTTCTCAAACCTGCCATTTTATGCACAATTACACGCCATTGGATTGAAGGAGAGGAGGGGCGGATCTTTCTGGGATTTTCTTTCCCCCCCCCCCCCCCCCTCTCTCTCTCTCTCTCTCTCCTTCTCTATCTCTCTCTCTCTCTGTCTGTCTGTCTCCTCTCTCATCCCTCTCTCTCTTCTCTCTCCCTCCTCTCTCTCTCCCTCTCTCTCCCTCTCTCTCTCTCTCTGCCTCCTCTCTAATTCCTCTCTCTCTCTCTCTCTCTCTGTCTGTCTGTCTCCTCTCTCATTCTCTCTCTCTCTCTGTGTCTGTCTCCTCTCTCATTCGGTCTCTCTCTCTCTCTCTCTCTCTCTCTCTCTCCCTCCCTCCCTCTCTCGCTCTCCAAAGGGTACGTGCATCACTCTATGCTCCCCTTTGCCCCAGTGGTCTATACAGCGTGTCCCAAAAAAAAATGTCCCTCTGATTGGGCGCTTAGTAACTTCTATAAGAAAGAATTATTGCCATTTTCATATGCATACATGGAAAGCCCACATAATTCTGTGATTCTTGTGAAAATTTCAAATGTTTCGCTTTATTGGTTTTGAATACACAGGCTCTATTGCAAGAGTAGCCATTTTTGGCCCATTCCAAGTTCAATGAAAAGGAATACATTACAAAAATGCCATACATTATTTTGTTGATCACTTTTATTTCAGTTTCACAACTGTGATGTTCATGCTTTTGTTTTCAAGGAGCAATGTAATATCTTATTGGCCATGAGTCTAGACTAGTTCGCAATTTGACTCTCGAGAGTCGTGGCCGGAGACGTCTCTTGGGTCTGCAGAGAAGTGTGTGGATATTAAAATAAAAGTCGAAAAAATAGTTTTCCAGTTGCTAGCTGCAGTCAACCTGACATCGCCGATACTTTTTTTGTCTACCAGTGATAAACAAAATCGGTCGCGACTAGTTCGCGACCCCAGTCTCTGTAGTCTTGAAGACGTCGCTGTGACGTCTTTTGTGTCTCCAGGGAGTCGCCCCCAAAAAATGAATTAAAAAACAATGGAAAAAAAAAGGCTTGCTTGCTTGTATTAAAAAAGTGGGGAAATTCTTTAAACAAAAATCAAACATGTCTGGCTTTTCTTCAAAGTCTTTTAATTGATTTTTTGGGGCAACTCCCTGAAGATCCAGAAGACGTTGCATTGACGTCTTCAAGACTACAGAGACTGGAGTCACGAACTAGTCGCAACTGATTTTGTGTATCACTAGAAGACAAAGGAGTATCGGTGATGTCAGGTTGACTGCAGCTACGACTGGAAAACAATTTTTTTAAAGACTTTTATTTCAATTTTCACACACTTCCCCGGAGACCCAGGAGATATCTCCACGACTCTAGTCTAGACTCATGGCCAATAAGATATGACATTGCTCCTTGAAAACAAAAGCATGAACATCACAGTTGTTAAACTGAAATAAAAGTGAAGCACAAAATATGGTATGGCATTTTTGTAATGTATTCCTTTTCATCAAACTTGACCACTCTTGCAAAAGAGCCTGTGTATTCAAAACCAATAAATCGAAACATTTGAAATTTTCACAAGAATCGCAAAATTATGTGGGCTTTCAATGTATGCATATGAAATTGGCAAAAATTATTTATTAACTAAGTTATTTGGCACCCAATCAGAGGGACATTTGGGGGGGGGGGGACGCGCTGTATAAAGCCATTACAGTTTACATTTTTTTTTTGTATGCGTTTATCTTAAACCCAATCAACTTTAAATGTTGGGGCTTTTATCATGGTTATATATGCAGAGTCTTATATTTCGCATGCTTTTGTCCACTTTCAGATTCCCTAGCATGGCCAATTTCTCCTCATCCGATCCACAATGCGAAGATCCCAATTGCACATCCAGGGACAGCAGTGATGATATCGCATCTTATGGCGTGCAAGAGACCAGATATTTCTGTTCGAACTGCGCTGAAAAGAACCAAGGTGTGATACAACCCCGATTTAATCCACGTCAAACCACGTTCTGCGCTGAGCATCGTGAACGACGGGCGAAGTGGTTCTGCACCAGCCACAACGCTGCCGTATGTCAGGATTGCGGGTCGTCTCCAGATCACCAAACCTGTACCCTGACGGACGTCGAATATGGCTCTGACGAAACGACCGTTCTATTGCAGAATGCCCTCGCGAATGTCAGGTTGAAAGAGGGACAGTTCATAAAACTGGACGCAAGGAGACAGACGGTAAGCTCTGACGTGGACAAGCATTTCGAAGACATTGAAGGAGTTATCAATGAGGCTCAGAAAGAGAACGAACGGCGCAGAAGAGGAAGGACGAAGCCGATTACCAGAGCGCCAGGGCGCCATCACGGGATGAATACGGATGCGGACAAAAGAGAGCAACAATGGACCCATCAAGATGCAAAGGGATGTCTGAAGCAGATAACCGAAGGTCATCGAAGAGCTAATGTCCTGGTGATGACCGTGAAAGAGCAGTGCAAACAAGGCTTAGCTGAGACTAAAGCAGCTACCCAGCGGATAGAACAGCTTCTCCAGGAAGACGTTCGCGACATGAAAGCCGTTAAGTCTACAATAGCAGATATAAAGGATAAACTTGAGCTTTCTGTTGATGAAAATCTCTTGAAGGTTGTTCAAGAGTTCGTCAAAGGCATTAAATATGTGAGAGGTGACACTTGTTGCGTTGGACGAGTAGAGGGTTGCCGAAACAGCTTCTGGTACTTGAGCAACACAATTGTTTTGCCACAGAGCCTTTTGGAGGAGCCCCGGGTGAGATGCATCGACAGCACAGAAGTAGCCGTTCTAGATGTCAAGAATAAAGTGGTCTTCTGTGTGAACCTACAGAACATGGACTTCAGGAGACTTGAGGATGAAAGGCCTATTGCTGATCTCATCCCGTGGCAAGATGGGAAAATCGTATGTATTGACGATCATGACGATAACAGATTTTCGTTGTCTGTCTACTCTCGCCAATGGCAGGACCGCTATGAAATCTTTCATCCCGGGTTAGTCTTCGAGAATATTGCAGTAGGGTCAAATGGAAACCTTCTTGTTCAGACGAATGGACAACGTATCTACACAATCAAACCAATGGATATTCGGATTCGGCCAGGGAACTACATTTCCATCAAACTTGATCGTATCAAGGACATCGTTGCCCTTCCTTCTGGTCACATCATCGTCAAGCAGCACAATAGCACATTCACAATCCTCAGCGAAAAGGGCAAGCAGGTGAGGGTGATCAATGAGGAGAACTGGGGAGAAGCCAATATAGCCGTGGACAGAACAACTGGTACTCCTTACGTCATGTACTTCGATAGGAAACGCAAGGACTTCGCTTTGTGTAGGGTCTCCATAGCGGGCGCTGTTGTAGAAGAAGAGGTCTTTGGCTTGTGTGACCTTCTCGATCAACAACTTCCTATCCACATCGATGTATTTGGATCAAATAAACTCTACGTCATCAATGGGCACAGATTATTTGTGTTCACGTTGATGAGGCCTAAAGACCCTTAAAGCACAAGCACTTAGAAAGAAGACATTAACTGTTCTATTGCCTGTGTGAATCACCTTATCGTATTCATATTTCAAATTGTATATTTTGAAAATGGTTCATAGATAACACAAATCTACATCGATGTATTTGGATCAAATAAACTCCACATCAGCAATGGTAACCAACTATATGTGCCACTGGCGTAAATCCGTAAAGAATGCTTTTCATCAGGGGGGGGGGGTATATAATACAAAGCGCCACCCCCCCCCCCCCTGATGAATAGAAAGCGGGAATGGATTTACGCCAGTGATATGTGCTCATGTTGAGGAGGCCTGACGAGCACTTAGAAATCAAAACTTAGATAGGTTTCGTGAAAACTGTTCTCTTGCCTCTGTGATCACCTCATTGTATTCAGACTAAAAATTGTATATTCTGAAAATGCTTCATAGATAAAGTGAGAATAACCTTATTTTTACATTTTAAACCTTCCGCGTGCAAAGAGGGCATCCTTTGTTATGAATTTAATGCTTTGCTGTGAATACCTAATTTAACAGTAATACGTTTGTAGATAACTCTGTTTATAATCCAGGAGTTGTATAATTTCAATTTAAAAAAAGAGTTTAATTCAAGCAATTTGAATTGTATTTCGTTGGGCTAAATAGAGCCGAATTGGACTTAAGTTATGCCGAGTTGGATTGACTACAAATTAGTAAATATGTTAATTGAATTTATTCACATTAAATCATACATCTAGGGTATGACGTGTAATTTACATGATGTGTGTCATGCTTTTAGTATCTCTGTGGCTGTGAAACACATGCAGGCCGCTCACCAGTAAATATTTTTTGAGCCTACGTACAGCATCTACGGTGCTGATGTAGCAAGGGCGGCGATTTCATTGTCATAACCAGGGAGGGGGGGGGGCACGTAAAAACACCGGAAGGAGAAGTAATGTCTGAATACACTCAAGCGGAAATAAAGCGTCCCAAAGATGCATATATTTGTATATCCAGAATTCGAAATGAAATCATATCAATTCTAGTTGTAAACTTAAGGGGAAGAGGGCGCTATCACTCTACGCAAAGCGCACGCGGCCATAGACTTTTTGTAATTTGCACAGTTTTTTCACTTTGTTTTCTTGATTATGGCGAGCAACTACCTTTTCAAAGAAATGATCAACTTGAAATAAGTACGCTAAGAGTCTGAATTTTTCAAAAATAGGAATAATTATTGCAAAGGGAAAAAAAAGTCCTGTCACTTGAGTCAATTCGAAATCCTAGTAAGATCAAATTCCTGTACAATTTGGCCATATCAATTCTACTCCACGTGAAATGTAAATCTAACGTATGACATTAAATCTTAACATAAAGGACGCGTCCATTTTGAGGAGGGGAAACGCAACATTACATTCATGAGTTTAGTGGAAATACATGCATCTGAGCGGCGCAGAAAATTATACGGCTCTACTAAATGTCAACAAACCCGCGCTAACGGCGGGAAGCGACGATTTACAACTGCATGCAATTATTACTTAGCGTACAAAAACTCGCCTAAGAAACTTCCCTGTCGGTAAAATGGTATTATCAGTCGATCCGTTCGAGGAAATTCGTCCATGGACATGAAATAATAATTTGAACTTTTATCATAATTTTCGTAGGTAGATGCTTCAGACCAGATTGGGGAGAAAAATACATTGTGGCAAGCCTATAACACCATTGTGCTAAAGTTGTAATTAGAATCTTTTATTTCACATAGATTGATGTTCCTAACTGATTATGATATAATAGTGATCTTGTCACATCTTGCGAAGACCCGTCCACATGCGATATGCATGTGATATGCGGAAATATTGAGCCATCGAGTAAAGATTCGTTTTGTGATAATGTTCAAAGTGAAACAGGACTTTTTTTTAACCAATCGAAATAAATGTACCATATTTGGAAAGCTGAGAATTCAAGCTTTTAAAAACTGCTTGATCATTAAGGTGGTAATATGATTATGCGTAATCGAGGAAGATGACTATACAGCGTATGAAGCTATTTTGAGAGCAAAATTGGCCAAATTGTACAGAATTTGATCTTACTAGGATTTCGAATTGACTCAAGTGACAGGACTTTTTTTTCCCTTTGCAATAAGTTTATTCTATTTTTGAAAAATTCAGACTCTTAGCGTACTATTCAAGTTGATCATTTCTTATTGAAAAGGTAGTTGCTCGCCATAATCAAGAAAACAAAGTGAAAAAACTGTGCAAATTACAAAAAGTCTATGGCCGCGTGCGCTTTGCGTAGAGTGATAGCGCCCTCTTCCCCTTAAGTTTACAACTAGAATTGATATGACATGAATGGGCTCCAAATACTGTCACTACACAATTAACACATTTTACATGTAAAACAATGGTATATATATATATATATATAGGGCGTCCCAGAAAAAAAGTAAACCCAACTTTGCTGTATAACTTCTGTGACTTTGATATTCATTTTCACGTTAAAGAGTAAATCTTATTTTGTTCAATGATACGAAATTTGTACCCGTGCTGTGATGGATGATTGAGTGCATTGGCTTTAAAAATCAAGTATCAAAATGACCTTGTATCAAATTTGGGCGAGATCAACGTACCCTTTCATTTTAATACTCCAACATACATTTTGTCCTTTGAAGAAATGGACCCAGGAAGGCTTACTTCACACAATGAATGATGATCAGAAAGCTAGGGTTGCTTCTACAAAAACTTGGGACAAGATGAATTTGACAAATGTTTTTAGAAGCTAAAATAATTGGTCATCTTTGACAGCACAGGTGTAAGCTTAGTGTCACTGGATATAATATGGGTTACTCTTTCCCATGGAATAAAAATAAATGTCACATAAGTTATACATTTTTTTTATACGAGGTTCTCAAAATTGGGTCTACCTTTTTCTGGGACGCACTGTATAGTTCAGCAGAGGCGAGAATGTGACGGTATATGTGCCATGTAGCACCGCCTGATCTGCTGAGACGTCACAGATCATGTTGTGAAAATAAATTAGTAGGTATAATATAATAGGTCAAACTTGAGCTGGCATGCGTGTAAATGCAATGTTGATGTCGTCTGATCTATGCCATTCCCTCTGTATATAAACCAGTTGTTGTTACGACCGGTAATGTCGCAACGAAGCATACTGTCACAACAACGCATTATTTACGTCTGGGACCAACACTGGACGTCACCATCCGAAAGTCGTGACTGGGATTCGAACCTCGGTTCGATTCTTGTCAGTTTGACTATTTAGAGAAAATAACTAAAATAATTTACCAGCTCAGGCGGATTGGACAGAAGTTCGCATTCCAGTCACGTCTTTCGGACGATGACGTCACAGGTTGGTCCCACGCGTAAATAATGCTTTGGTGTGCATTATGCGTCGCTGCGACATTACCGTTCGTAATGGATGTCGATCTATCACTATGCAATTCGGCCCTACTTTGGCAAAAGGAAGCAAGTGACATACTAATGAAATTTGAGTTTTTAATATTTCCATATTTCATTTGGTGCCATCTTTTTGCTGTTCAAATTTGATATCTCAAAGGTTATCCATCTTTGAAATATTTAAGTTAAGACATCTGGAGATTACATTGACATCAGTGTAAATGACGGACACATTTTGCTCTTTTACAGGAAATGTCACTTTTGTCACTTGCTTCCTTTTGCCAAATTAGGGCATTTTTATATTCATCATATTAGGTAACGAAGTATGGAAAATAACTCACGAAGCTTCCCCCCCCCCCTTTTTTTTTTTTTTTTTTTTAAACCACAGTGTAATTGCGTTGATTCTAAAATGTGTTGCCCATGTAACGCGTTCCCCGTAACATTAATGGACATGAGGTTTTTCATTCGCCAACGAAGCCAAACTTCAGTAACCTTGTACATTTTTGTGTTTCTTTTCGCAACATTGCATAAATTAGCACAATTTTATACAACTTTGCAATAGTACACAACTTTCGCAACTTTGCATGACTAAGCGCAACTAAATACAACGTTCCAACAACTTTTCAGCAACAATTTTGTGTAACATTTAAAAATTTCACAGATTGACATAAGTATAGCTTTACAAGTTTACGATGAGTGATGACAAAAAAAAGAGACGAATTTAAATGGTGAAAAGAATGGACATTTATTTTTATTCAGTTAGAAATAGAGGTCCTTTTCAAAATGGAGATTTTTAAAACTTTGGAATTCTTTATGAACAGTCATGATAATGATATTCACGGAGACAATATGATGACATTGATATAAATACACTGCTTTGAATGTTATAGTAAGGTTTAAGATCGATCAAACTCTCAATTTAGGACGCATTCTGAAGTGACATGATATGCATGCTGCTCACGAAAACAACAATTCTTGCCATATTTCAAATAGTTGTGCAAATCTGGTTCCATCTTTTAAAGGTAAATTTTAGGTCTTTTAGATTTCAAGATATTCTCAAAACTAAAATTAAATATCTTTTCTTAAATGTGTTAGGGAAAGGATTTATCATCAATGAATACCATATTTATCTTTTGATATTACTAAATGACATAATTTTGAGGAAGACTTTCAAATATACTTATCTGTATGTATAATTGAAAATATATTCAATAAATGATTCATCGATATCGAATTGTCTTCACATATTTGGAGATGTGGTCTATTCTCTGTGAAACAAAAACAAAAAATAAATAAATTAATTAATTAAAAAAAAAAAAAAAAAAAAAAAATCCGAATTACAGGAAAAGGCTCTTTGTTTGTTGGCCCTATTTAATCTTTAGTGGTTATAACTTATGTTATCATGAATCGAAATTTGTTTATGTTTGCTTCACTGAATATGTATATTCAGACACTGCAAAAGAAAATTTATATCATCACCAGAAATTAATAAAAACATACTTTTTTTTTTCTAATCAAGTTCCTAGCATCATTATGCTGAAATCAAATAAGCATCTACACTTCAAAAGAACAACAACAAAAATGAAAGCACGAACTATATTTTGAAACATTAAAATTGATTAAACGAAGTAATTATGCGACAAAAATAATTTCTATCAGTTGTAAATTTGATGTCAGAGCACTTCGTTAAAACAGCGACGACATTCATGATTATGATATTACTGATAACAATATTTAAGCATGGATATCATTCTATGATTTTACCAATTATGCGATTACATGTCATAATTCCTAAACTTTATAAACATCACGAAAATTTTATCCCGTTTATTGTCAAAATAACCTGCGCTAAACTATTTTAAAAAAAAAATTTTTTTAAAAAGAAGCTTTCCAAGAAGGAAAACAAAAAGTAGCCTTTTACGTAATAGAGTTTTTCCATAAGCATAATATTGTTTTAGTTATAAAATATGTATCAAAGTAGATTACATGGATTAAACCACATTATTATACCAATCATAATTATAACCACATGTCATACGATGAGAAGTACTGGTTACTACAAGTCATAGTAAAATCGGATTCCCCATTTCTTCCTTCATTGCATTTGATCATAACGTATAATTTTTTTTTTTTTTTTCATTAATTTTTTTTTTTTTGAGGCACTGGTTGTAATGGAAGATTTACTTGCATATTAATGATTTTTCAGGTATACCAGGAGGGCATTTCATGAAAGGACATGTCGGACGTTTTATTAGACAAAGTGTTATAAGCTACTGAAATGCTTGCATCTGATTGGCTGAGAGAAAATTTGTCGGATAAAATGTCTGACAAGTCCTTTGATGAAAAGCCCCCCAGAAGGGAACTAAATGATTAGATAACGTGATAGCAATATAATTTAACAGTTCATAAGTTGTTGTTTTTTCTGTAGTCCTTGAATAATAGCACATGGAAGTTATAAAATGACACGGATTGGACCAATTAAGGTTCGAATCCCAGTCACGTCTTTCGGATCCGAGAGGTGTCTGACATGAATGAAGATGACTGAAGAAAACTTCTATGTTGAATGTACTCTGGTTCAGTCAATAATACAATCGATAAACTTCCTCTTGAAATAAAAACCTGTGATTAATTCCCTTTCAAAAGACATTTCAAGAATTTGCCAATCCTCATCCAGATGAAGTCGTATGAAAGCTAACTGTGGTATATAACTAAATTCAATAAAGGCTCAATCCCAATCACGCAGCTATCCCAAAGCAGAGATGACAATGATTGTGATATATTCAGCTTCTTTCTTTATCCAGACATGACTTTAGTAAAATCGAAGAAATATATGAAAGCATTTGGTTCCGTCGTCTATCAATGAAAAATCTTAATATTCATGAGAACCTTTCGCTTAATTATTGCTTTTCTCTTGGGGCCACTGTCACTACTTTCCCTTCAACACCGGTGGTTGTCACAACTGCGGCAGCGCAAGCTCCTGTAGGGGACACGGCCAGAACAAGATCATTGAAGCTGTGCGATTCCTTCTCAAACAGATTATCCACTTGCATTCCTTGAAGGGTATATCTCTGCAGTGTCTTCTTGTTGTTTCGGTCGGACCAGAGTATGTAGAGCAGTCGGTCCGCGTCAAATCCGATGGCCACCTTCTTCCACTCGTCATTGTGGATGGAACACATGATGTTCCCGTAATGGTCTATGATGGATACCGTCGCGGGTTCGTGCGTGACGGCGATAACCTCTGACCCCATGTGAGGAACTGCGATGCATGTCGGGGAGATCTCATCAAAGGACACCGTACTCTTCATGTTGCCATCGGACCGTAGGATGTAGATCTTGCGGTTGTCACGATCGGTGACATAGATGTTATCGTCGCTGTCAGTTGCCAATCCGGAGATGCTTCGTTTACCAGGTAAACCGTGGGACATATCTCCTAGAGTGTCCCCCAGGAGGTACAGCTTTGCATCAGTGGTTGCGATGACGAATCTATGATCGGAGAGTGATGTGAAACACCTGATACTGTCGTATTGCAGGGTTGGAAGCCAGCGGTTCCAACTGAAGGAACTGCAGCTGGGAAAGCTTGTGGATGTCTGCTTGATGGCGGCAAAAACTGCAGGGCTTTTTACCTCCTTGGTTTCATAGACCCCACGGACTGTGGCTGCATATGCGTTTCTAGTGCTACTGTAGTAGCCTTCGTAGCGTTTCCCAGTATCTCTCGTATCAAGTTTGTAGAGTGTCTCAGTGCCAGTTTTCACGTAAACTGTTTCTGGTCTCCCGCCAATGCATTCAGCTTGGACGATAGCAGCTATTCGTCCATCACGAGTAAATTGAACATCTTTAGGTCCGTTCTTGCAAGCAACGCTTGCTGTACTGCGCTCTCTGCAACCACACCCTACAGCAACTTTTCCAACTTTAGCTTCAAGAGGTGTTACGTGATAGTGCAAACGATCAATGGATTTCTTAATACTTTTTAGCTTCTGCTCATCAGGTTTTTCAGCAATGGCTCTGTCCATGGCCTCTCTTAGACTTTTGTACATTGAGGCCAAGCCGACAAGATCCTGCTCGTTGTCCAGTACTTGCTGCGTCATCGACAAGCTCTTCTCCGCAAGAGATTTGATATGTTGCGTTTTCTTTCTCAATTGCAGCAACTGCTTTGTTTTCTCCCCAAGATAGTCAGTCGCTTCCTTCTCCATCTGGAAATGGAGTTCCTCAACCCGGCTGCTGTATTCAAGAATAGCATCCTGTATGCTCTTGCTGGTTGTCTTGCTGTGGTCCAAGATGTGAGCTTCGAGTTCGTCAACCAAGTTGAGGAACTCTGAGAACTCTTCGGATTTTTCTGTAACCTCTTCTTGTCGTGAGCTAAGCTCTTCACGGATTGTCGGGACAAAGTCCTTCAGGAATTGGAGCTGGTGACCTTGCTCGCGGTTATGGTCAATCAGGGTACAGTCGTGACAAACGGGCTCCAGACATGTCACGCAGAATATCTTCAGTTTCTCGTCGGCATGTTTCGGGCATAGCATAGAGTGGTCTTTGCTCTGGATTGTAACTTTCCCGTTGAGCAAGTCGGATATGTTGGCGACGGTATGCGTCTGGGTCATTCGTAGTCCTGCGTGAGCAGCAGAGCAGCGCTGGCAGAGGACCTGACTGCATTCTCTGCAGTAGGTGAACGGTGACTTTTCCGTCGAGGCGGCTTCCTCAGAATCGGTACATCCGCAAGCCTCACAGCGATGGGCCGAGCTTGCAAGTTTGTTATCTCGTATCTCCTGCTCCTGAAGCGCTTCCACCAATCGGGTAGCTCTGAAGTCGAGTCTCAAGCCTCGGACACCAGCCTCAGGTAGCGCAGTATGTTCTTTGCAGAGGGCGCATTTCAGGGTACTGTTACCTGACTGGGACGAGTCTTCTCTGCGGTTCCTGACGCACTTCTCCAAGCACTTCTCACAGAAACTATGAAGACATGCCAGGATGCGTGGCGTGTCCAACTTATTGAGGCATATGGCGCACTCAACTTCCTCAGATACAACAGAGTCCAGTAAAGTGTTTAAAGAAGCCATGGTGACAAACAGTTCCTTGTGTTTAATCCTCAAACTGCCTTAACAAATATTAGTCATGTTAGTTTCTAGATTTTCTCTTGTATATCCACGTGTATAACTATGATATATTCATTGTGAAAGGCCAACACACTGTATACCTCCCCGCTTGGCTGCCTGAAGTTGAAATGAGAGGAGCAAGTGATAGTTTGTTCGATGATAAAAATAGATGCAGGCCGACTCATCTCATCGGTGCAGCATCAGGAGAGGGGAAAAGGGGGTTTGAAAGCCTCGTCGCTTTCAGTGGTTGTTATAAAGCATGATTTACATGTCTTGCGGATTTATTAGTCATGCAAAGTAAAAATAAAAACTTCATTTCCTACGCACCATATATTTGATTAAATTTATGTAATTTCATTCAACAATCATTGTGCATTATTCCCTTTCTCTGATATGAAATCAACAAATCTAAAGTATCACACCAAGGACCAAGGGCATAAAATAAGTATTGATTTAAAGGTATACCCCCCCCCCCAATATACTCTATCCAATACAGTTATGTATAAATTAATATAGGTTTTCCCGGTCAAGTTTAAACTATCTCCGATCAATTTGACATATTTTACAAGCACTTTCGTCAGAAATGTGATCGCGATTTAAAATCTAAACGTGATTCAATTGACCGATAGCTCCGCTACATGAGATATCGTTTAAATTGAATGAACATAAACGAATTCGATTGCAAAGAGTTTAAAATTGACTGGGAAAACCTATAATATGTTTAATATAAAATAGAATTAATCTACGTTGGTCGTAGAAATGCCCACAGAACATTGAACTTTTGAATGTATATAGGGTTCAATGAGCAATGACGAGTCATAAATGTATAATTAAAACATAATGAAGATGCCACAACTGACGCGGGCATGGAAATATTTTCATAATTATAACCTATATTCAGCCTATTCGTTAAAAGGGGTTTCTTTTTTTTAAATATATTAATCTGCAATATGCTTTCCAAAAATGAATATTTCTTTCTTTCTTTCTTTCTTTCTTTATTAAAACATCTTTATTTATCAAAACTTATTTAAACAGGATAACATGTTCAGATAGTGTACACTGTTTTTCAACACGTTCCTGTTGACATAGAAATCCAACAGCTTATAGGAAAATGCATGAAATAACTTTAATTTAAATACAATAGTTAAAGAAAAACTGGGTGGTATAGGTATACTTAAGCAACAAACAACTGAAGCAGGAAAGTCCATGTACACAGGGGTGGGGGTGGGGATGAATATCAAATTACAAAGATATATTATTTTTTTCTTTTAAATAATATCAATTTATAATGGTCGCCTCTCCCCTCTAATCGGAATGGCCCAAACTGGCCATGCCCTCTTCCCATCTTCCCGCTACGACATAACATAAATACCAGAGATGTATCTCATCAGTGCGCCCTCTGTTTAACCCTGTTACTCCGATATAATGAGACTTGGGGCTTGTTACTCTAAACCGTCGTAAGTCCAAGTTCATGGACATCCCATTGAAACGCGTGTTAATTCTACAACATGTGTCCCTATGGGTTGCCCAAGAGCTTAGACTTATGACGATTTCGAGAAACAGGCCCCTGGTTGCCTGTCTCATCCTTGGTGACATTTGTTCGAAGCAATTACCGCCTCTCTCTATAAACATGTATTTGAACTCGTGAAGGGATTCGTGGAAATAGTGTTTATGGGAGGGAGGGGTCGTAAAGAATATTTCTTGATACTTCTTGTATTCTGGCATTTGATTAATGTCATCTTTTGTTACAGTAACTGTCATAGGAAATATGAAAATGAAGTGAAAGTGAAATATTAAGGGCTGCGTGGAGCTATAGGTGCATAGACGAAGCATCCTTCCGCCAGAATGTGTAAGGGGTGGGGTAAAGGGCCTGTCCCACAGAAGGCGATCGTTGTGGCGACAACCTAAACCTGTTAGAACCTGCCAGAATCGTGTCAGAATCGTAGGTGACCGAGGATCACATACGTATCTACGACTCTGTCTACGATAGGCTACGACAACGACTTGCTTCCACGCAAACAATAGGCTAACAATAGCTGGTATCCGATAATACAATAGCCTCAACCTTCGCGCATGTCGCCGCTCGACTTCTTTTGTCGCAGCTTTAAGTCAAACAAAATATGAACTTGCGCACTGTGGCGATCCTTGCGACTGACACAGGCGATCGAGTGTTTTTTACCTAATGGCGGCCCGTCGCCTTTAGGTTCGTGATAGTCCTCTCAGTCGCGCATTATAATTTGGGTCGTAGGTGATTTTTGAAAATTTCAAAATTCAGCGGCGACTGTACACTATCTGAATGGGAGGCCGATACTGATTTTGGGGAATGTTGGTGGCGACAAAGGCCGTAACGGCTTAAATTTCACTGTTCGTTAGGTTCAGCGATGCGTGCAACGTACGCTGGAGCGAGCTAACCTACAACTGTCCGCCGTTCCGCTGTGCTAAACAAATTCTATCTGGCGACAATCTACGATAGCACCTTGTCGCGACAAGAGAAGACAGGCTACGGTCATTGACGTCAACCAAACTGACGCCGGCTATTGTCTAACTTGTTGAGAAACCAGCGGCGAACAAAATTTTGCTACCTATTTGTTGGCGACAGACGCGATAATTCACGATCTTCTAGGCGATTGGACCTGCGCATGGTGGCGATGGGTACTAAAAAGTAGTTCGTAGGTTGTCGCCACAACGATCGCCTTCTGTGGGACAGGCCCTTAAGCCTAGACACGCGTCTTTTTCACAGTGGCGGATCTAGAATTTGAAAATAAGGGGGCGCAACCCGAAAATGTGGAAAATAGGGGAGGCACAGCTTAAAAATTTCCAGCTTTTAACACGTACAGGCAGTGCGGTCAATGAGTAGTTTTCCACACACACACACACACACACACACAAACACACACACACCCACACAAGCGGGGGAAAAATAGGGGCACGCACCTGTTACGCCTCTGGTTCCGCCACTGTTTCATGTCCGAGTCGATGACTGTCTAAATGTGCTTGACATGAGAAGCTAAGGTGATGAACTCACGTGACGTTTGTCTGAAGCAATAAAGTGTTGGTATAATTATTAAGCGAATGAAAAGATTCTTGAATGTGCATGCCTCATACGGGAAAACGTGGGGTGTTTTTAAGGGGGGAATATACAGTAATCCCCCCCCCCCTGCTGCCTCCTCACTGCCCATTGTGATAGCAGGAGGGGTATCATCAAATTAGCCCAATTCAATTACCGCCCGATGAGGCTGTTCAGAAAGGGATGACCCCATTAATTACATCGCATGTGCAGTTGTGTGTTTATATAGATCACAATGATTAATTGCCGGTAAATAGAACATATCAAGATAAACGAAAGTAGAGAGATATATTTTACTTGCTTACTGAAATGTCAGAACTTGTAATTATTGTTGGTGTAATATTTTATTGCATCATTTATACTGTATGGTTCAACAGCCATGGCTGATCCGATTTTGAAATTTGGAAATTGGGGGGGGGGGGGGGTAATCGGAAAATGTTCTAATATCATTATCATTTTATTTTATTATTTATTTTTATTTATTTTTTTGCTCTCTCTCGCACGCGCACTATATATATATATAATATTATTATTATTATTATTATTTTTTTTTTACGAGAATCTTGAACACAGATGCATGCATGGTTCGGAACAGCAATCACACTCGACTAATTCAAGATATCTGCTATTCTATTTGAGGTCAGCTCGTTGGATCCCACAAACTCGTTGGCTTGCATATCAGCAAATATGGACTTGACAAGTCAACAGGGAATGCCATCAAATTAATTCAAATAATTTACGTGGTTGATTTGGAACTTTCGTTCGCTTTCGCCTTGACTCGACCTATGCCACTGATTTTACCAAAATAGACTGTTCGTCATAAAGGTGGAATAGTTATTTCTGGCTCAAGCGACATTATGTTGCTCCGTTATTAATTTCTTGAATGTGTTTGTCACCGTTTTTACTTTCTGGGATCCTGGGTATATCTTGGACGTTCCCTCAACCCTTCCCGGGGATTTTTCTTCAAAAAAAATCTGTCACCCCCAGATGACTATTTTCGTCATTTTTTCTTACTTTGGGGACCCTTTTTTGTTCACGCGACCCACCAAGGCCCCCTCAGTCCTCCCCCAAGGAAACACGTCTGAGGTGGAGATTTGTTATTGTTCTTTAAATTAAATCTAGATTTATGGTTACAGGCTTGACTCTTTTGTCTTGGGGAGGGGTCAAAATTTATTTTGATTGGGGTTCAACATTCATTTTATTCATTTTTACACCATGGAAATTTCTCTCTTCCCTAAATTGTATTGTAAAATCTCAACCAAACATAAATCAAAATAAAATATTATCAACAATGACTATTTATAGCCTTGTAATCAAGGATAAACAAAATTTAAGGGGAAAATGATGATATTTAAGGGTTAAAGGTGGTTTTTCATTTCTTTTGTTTTCAGCATAAAGATGGAATAAAATATTCCGAATTTTCACCAATCTCGTTTTTTACTTCAACCCCTCCCCTAGACAAGAGACCTTAGCCTGTCCCCACAAAATAATATAGATTTAACTTAAAGAACAATATAAAACAGTACACCTCAGTCGCGCTTCCTGGGGTAGGACTGAGGGGGGCTTGATCGGCCGGGGAAACAAAAAGGGGCCCCAAAATGAGAAAAAAATGACAAAAATGGGCATCACGGGGGTTGACAAAACTTTTTGGAAAAAGGTCCACGTGAAGGGTTGGGAGAATGTCCAAGATATAGCCAGGGTTCCCAAAAGTAAAAGCAGGGACAACAATATCAAGAAATTTAAAGTCAGAGCAAAATCATGTCGCATATGCGGCCAAACAATATTCCACTTTATGACGGACAGTGTAGATAATATATATATATATATGTATAATATATATATATATATATTATATAATATATATATTGTCACGGATTGCTTTATTTACCATTTGTTTATTATTACTTGACTCTGATCCGATGCAGAACTTTATTTATTCTCATTATATATATATATATATAATATATATTATATATAATATATATTTTTTTTTTTTTTTTAATAGAAAATTGAATTCATTTTCCAGACAAAAAGAGGGGGGGGTGAAGAGATACACTCTGTTACATTGTAAATAGCCTACAAACAAGGCGTATCATACATATCTCAGTCGTTCCTATAATCTTTATTGTAAGAAAAAAAAAAACCTAAAGAGTACTAGTAAACACCAAAGAAGTGCGCCCGGGGAGGTGCCTGATCCCACTTTTGATGTCAGTAGGCCCGGCCTATAATGTAAATATACCGCTAACACTATTTTCTGGTCCCAATTTTAAACCTTTAGCAATGTCTACTGTAAAGCACATTTTCTTTCACACATTCTTGTTGGTGAATAAAATCGTACATTCATTCACGCAGCGCATGCATGCATGCAATCCATTTGTTTGTCTGTTAGGCGAGACCGTAGCTTAAATTTGTTTTGTTTATGGTCAGCTGATTTAGGGAGTGTATTGACAAAAAACGACCTGCAGAATCATTTTTATTTTACATCAGTTTCAGTCATGGCAGTGCATTTAGTGTGCCTTACTAACGAAGGAGGTGTTCCCTTATTTACAAGGACAAAAGGAGATGTCAAATCTGTAAGTTTTACTTTTCTCTTATGCAACTGATGATTTCGTAATTTTAGCCTTAGTCCCATCCCTCCAGTCTTGCGTCAGCGTTGACTTGAGTCATTAGACAATTTGTTAAAATGATTTTTTAAAAAAATTATTGCCTCTCCCTTTGCTCTGATCTCATTATATATTGTACCTTTTAGGTATACATCTAAACGGAATTTTGCGCTTGTTTCTGAAACAAATTTCTCTGTTCCATTAATTGTTTGTGATGATTCAGTGAATCGAATGCAATGACTTTTTGTTCAATTTTAATTTTTAGTTTTAACGTTGGTTTTATTTCATTATTTTTTCGATTTTTAATTTTTAATTTTAATTTTTGTTTCACAGGGAATTTATCGTTTCCATTTGGTCTTTAATTAATGATAATATAAGTATTGAATAAAAAGATAAAAAATTATGTAAGTAGATTTCTAGGCCTAACGTTAGATCTATTTATTTATTTCTTTTTGTCTAACAGTTAGACCCTATTTAACTGTTAGACCTATTTATTTTATTTTTATTTTTATTTTTGTCAAAGAAATTAAATTCTAGCCTCGGCCCTTAGTTTGAATACATTACAGAAACATATGTTTTTGAATTTCTTCTTCAGCTTGCCTTTGCTGAACAGGGCATGCTGTATGGTGTTCAGATGTTTGCTCAGAATCACGGGGTCAAACTTGAGAGTACAACCACCGAAGAGGCAAAGGTCATTTGGCAGGTTTTTCATGACAGGTAATTAGATAGATATCAGGACAATCATACAGTGTCGTCCTGAAAACAAGGATCTACAATAAGATTATAATGAGGCAATTCACCTCCTCCTAATCTTGAGTGCGTTCAATATAATAAGATAATGTTCTTTCAAAAAAAAACTTTAAAAAAAAATGATTGGGGATGGTCTGGAACACCTCAATATAACAGGAAGGGACTGTAGCTTGTATTCTAAATCCTGCTATGGTTATATGCATGATCAGATCTGGATGTACACTACTATGTGACATGTCTCCCTTTGAACCAATTCAATAAATAGTTATTTATATGCTGTACAGGACAGAGACTTTATTGCATGCATTCACCAATATTATATCAAAAACATGATAAGATTTGCTGGCACATGATTCTGTTTTGGAGCAGTTTGTTATGACAATTGCAAATGAAGATATGGTGAACCATGCCTCAATGGGAATTTTAGGAGTAAAAATGAATCCATACTATTTCAGCATGCAAGAAATCTCCTCTGTCTGGTCTAATGAATGGGGTCAATCAAAGAAACATGGAAATGTCCAGATACTCACAACTCATTTGATTTAAAAACCATTCAGGAAAGATTGAGGTACACGTGTGGCTGAAGTATATCATTTGAGTAATGCTTACAGAATTAATTTGTTTTTTAATTTAATTTAATTTTTTTTTTTTACAGTGTGACCTTGGTTCTAGTGACCATTAATGATGGTAGTTGTGATGTACACTACAAATCACTACTCAATCATATATTCCATGCTATGGTAGGTATGACAAGATCTGGAAATTTTTATTTTAAACAATATACAATGTACAGTGTACTGTATTCGCTGTTATTTTCGCGTGATTAATTTTTTCGCGCTGAACATCCTCAAAACATATTCACATGTTCTTAAATTCGCTCTGCATTTACGTAAGAAGGCAATTGAACCCATGAAAAACCTTGGTGTACATTTTGACCAGTCATTGTCCATGTCTGAACATGTTCGTAGAGTGTGCCAGAGAGCCAATTTCCACTTAAGAAACATCTCTCACGTTAGAAAATATCTTTCTAGTAAAGCATGCAACCATGCTGTACGTTCTCTTGTATTAAAGCTCATGTATAGTTTTGGGAGAACATATTTTTTGTTTTACTTCCATAGTAGAATAATATGAATTAATACCTCAAATAACCTCTGTGTACGAAATGATTTGTTATAAAATCCACTCTAAGACCTGAATTTAGCAAAAAAACTGTGTAAATCGATCTGTTCCTGGGCCTTGCCTAAACAGGATGACACCGGAGAGAGTGCAACGTGCAGCGGTTTGTGTGCAAAGTATATGCTATTGATACACAGACTGATACACACAGAATGCACACACGCCATACCAGTCAGCAGTGGGGTGGCATGCCCACAGCTCTGGGGTGAGAGTGAAGGAAGTATGGTCTCATTTTGATGAACATCTCCCCATGTTTATGCTAACTATAACTAATCATGGAAAGACATTCATGATACATGGTTATATCGCTTGTTCATGTATTGATATGTCATTGGAACAATATGAGGACAAGTTGAGTAAGTTTTAGAAAAATGCAATTTTCTCTACCACAACTATACTTGGGCTTTAAGCAGGCTTGACTACGGAAATTCTCTTATGGCTAATATTAATGTTTGTCATGTCAAAATGCTCCAGAAAATCCAGAATCGTTCAGCTCGTCTTGTACTTGGTGCTAAGAGGAGAACTCCTAGTTTGCCTCTTTTCAAACAACTCCACTGGCTACCGATTAAAGAACGGATCAATTACAAGCTAGCCCTGTTGGTGTACAAATGCATCAATGGTACTGCCCCCACTTACTTATCACACCTTATCACCACTTCCTCTGTTTCTAATTATCAACTACATTCCTATAAGTCAAAACACACCTACAAGTCCCCCGCACTAATATGGCTGAGCGATCGTTTTCTTTTGCTGGACCGGCATTCTGGAATACTCTACCCCAACACCTCCGTATTTGTAAAATAGAAGAAACCTTCAAATCTAAACTAAAAGCACAATTGTTTCCTACTTAAATGCTTACATGTAATATTGCTTAATTTTGTCTTATGTCATGTTTTCTTAGAATTATTTGTATGTATCTATTGATTATTTTCTATATTATGTTGTATTAGCGCTCTGATCAAAATCTTTTGTTTGTAATAGCGCTTAATAAATAACAATTATTACTATTATTATTATATAAAACAGGCATGAAAAAGCATGCTCATATATTCGCGTGTTTTTAAATTCGCTCCTCCCGATCTTTGCGCAAAATCCGCGACAATTAATGTACTGCAAATATTTCCACGAGTACAGTATGTCATAGATCTACATCTCAATCTCATGTACAAATGTTTGTTTTGAATATAGTGTCTGTGCTCAACAGTGAAACAAGTTTTAAATTTCATTGATTCATATTATGAGACTTTGATTGTAATTTTAATCTCATGCATGACATACATTAGTCTATTTACTTTTGGAAGAATTTAGGCTTGCTTTATCATGTTTTTTGTGAAGAATTGGTGATCAAAGATCTATCAGGAAATCCAATTCACATTGAAGTTAGCAGTCATCAAACCCTGACAACTTGAAAAACAAGGAAAAAGAAAAGAAAAAAAACATTAAAAAAAATGATTAGAGGAAAAGGGGTAATAATCATAAATCAGTCATCGTTGCCAATATGTACCTGTTTAATCCATGGGTGTTTTGTTAATACATGTAGTTTTCTCAATTTTTCATGAACAAGTAATAGAATTACATTTTGGGGGGGCTGTACAATTATGTGAAATGCATGTACCCCTAATATAAAAAATACCCTTGACATCTTTTGTAACCCTTCCTGATCTCTATTAGCAGAAATATCAATACCATTTCTTCATCTTTATATGTTTGTCTGTCTTTCATCAGGTAATGTTTATAGGCCTTGATACCCTTGTGAGTATCAGGAATGTTGAAAAACTACGCAGAGAAATCAAGGTGAGTCCTCAGCCCATACAATCAGATTTGGGAAAATTTTAATCTGTAAATATAGGTTTTCCCAGTCAAGATTCAATTTGATATTTCCTTCAATCAATTTCGTCAAAAATATGATGGCAAAATTGCAAATACCACAGATCAATTTGACATTATGAGCATTCGTTTATTATAATGGTCGCTCAAATTTGTCCATTTATGCACATTGGTGAAATTCATTGCATATAAACACTTTTGATCGCACAGAAAACAAAATTGAGTCACGAGAGCTCATTAATGAATATGAAAGAACAAAAACGAAATCGCTGCCTCTAAACTTTAATTCCATTGACCGCTAGCTCCGCTCCGCCAGGTATCATTTAAATTGAATGTTTAAAGCAAAGAGATGTTCAGTCAGAGAATATGATGCACTGGATGTCATATTTAATGACATTGGAATGGTGAAGGACTGTGGATAAGTTTCAAATACTCCTATTGGGGATGCTGGTAACAGAATTATTTGTATCAGAAAATAATTATAATTATACACATTGCAAATGCGAACTTCAAATCATTAAATGTTGAAGAAAGTCAACTGAACAACAAATTAAGACTCAAATTGGAAGAACCAAGTCTTTATTAAAGGGGAATCCAACCCAAGGAGAGCATCAACCTTACAGGAAAGAGGAAAATGAGAGGAGTAATCTACAAAAAGTTTCATCAAAATCGGTTATAAAATAAGAGAGTTATGGAAGTTTGAAAAGTCTAGTTGTTCCTTCTATGGGGATCCTCAAATTGGCATCATCGGCTTCAAAATGGCCGATCTCATGGACAACTCTCCATTCATTTTGTACACAAATTTTCTTTCAAAATTTGTCTTCTTCACTTCTGAGCTCAAATTATGTCATGGGAAAATATATTTCACACAACATATGTTGAGCTTTGATTATTTGATTTATTTATTTACCAACAACATCAAAAACAGTACAATACATTTCATAGAGCAATTATAATAACATTGACTGGTAAAAGGAGTCAGATAATAGCACAAGTGCTAGTCGAGCCTGACCCCTTACATCAATATTGTATAACCTACTTTTACAAATAAAAGAAAGAATGATAATAGTAAATCAATAAATTTAGGTTTGTCACAACATATGATACAAGTAATATCAAAATTGTAAAACAAAAAACATGCATTTAAATGATAGTAATTTGAAAAGTTGCTCTCATTCATTGATATGTAACAAATGTGTCGTGACAGAATTTCTGAAAATGTTCCTTGATTTGATTTGTCTAATATTGATGGGTAACCTATTCCAAAATTCACTACCCACAAACGAGAGTGAAAATTGACCTTGCGTTGTCCTACATTTTGTTAGATCGTAGTTGTTTATCTTCTTTTTGTCTTGTGGAATACCTATGTAATATTATGTCACAGTAATCTAATAGGAGTGCGGTAAGTTCTGATTAAACAAATCAAACATAAAAAGTAGATATGGCTAAATCATGCAAATTATACACATTTAAGATTCGTAAACTTCGGAATAATGGACTCGTATGAGTTCTCCATTCACTAAACGTAATTGCACGGACTGCCATTTTCTGGGTATAAATATGCTTTTTATGTTGGTCTTATAAGTGCTTCCCCAAACTTCTATTCCATAAGTAATATGAGGCTGTATAAATGCTTTATATAATAAGATCAGAGTGTGCCTGGGTACAAAGTGACGGCATCGGAAGAGAATGCCAACTTTCCTCCGTATACATTGATTAACTGAACGAATATGATTATTTCAGAAAAATGTCTATCAATATATTCCGACAAAAGTTGCAACGTCAAACCTCTTCCATTTCCTTTCCAGCTATTTCCAGTTTACCATTGATATTATTTTTTCTTCTCCTACTACTAATCAACGTGAAATTGGTTTTCATTGAATTGATTGTAAGCTTATTAGCTACACACCAATCCTGTACCTTTTGTATATTATTATTCACTTCATGGCATCAATTTTCTAGTGGCCAGCTGGAAAAGTATGAAAGAGATTGGAATCATCGGCAAACAGCCGAAAATTGAAATAATTAGTGACCGATGGCAAACCGTTATATAGATCAAAAATAATGTAGGTCCCAATACTGATCCTTGTGGAACACCACATCTTATTGCCTTCCTTGCTGAACAGGTTTGACCACATTGAACAAATTGATATCTATTACTAAGGTAGTTTTGAAACCACTGGAGAGGTAATCCTCGGATCCCATAATTTGACAGTTTCCCGAATAGTACATCATGATTAATGGTGTCGAATGCTTTCTAGCTTAGAAGGAGGTAAGATATATTTCGAAAGAAAATGGGGAAAATCTGAAATTTTGTGTACAAAATGAATGGAGAGTTGTCCATGAGATCGGCCATTTTGAAGCCGATGATGCCAATTTGAGGATCCCCATAGAAGGAACAACTAGACTTTTCAAACTTCCATAACTTTCTTATTTTATAACCGATTTGATTTTGATGAAACTTTTTTTTAGATTGCTCCTCTCATTTTCCTCTTTCCTGTAAGGTTGATTCTCTCCTTGGGTTGGATTCCCCTTTAAAAACAAAAGCTGAAGATATATCTTGTGGGATAGGCGCCTTCTCAAAAAAAAGTGCGTAAGTTTCCTGCAGCTTCCTGATCCAACGCGAGAAACAATCGTCTTTCTGCTTTTAACGTGTTTAAGCCGTATTAAGATTTCAGGATTCTATTCAAAAGCCGATAAATCGTCTTTTGGTAAAAAAGACGCGGGAAGCTGACGTACTTTGTTTGGAGAAGGCGCCTTACACAAGTCTTCCTACGCCAGCCCATTTGAGGGGCCATTATATCTTTTCTCCTGTCCTTAAACATGTTACTCTCAATGATATTTTGTATGATTATTTGATGTTAGGTTTGTTATCCAGTCATTGATGCCCTACTCCAAGAAACAGATCTGTTTGGTGCTCTATCATCATCTGTGGATATCCTTGTATCAGCAGAAAATACAACTCTACAGGTAATTATACAATAAACTTGATAGTGGAATGGCATTGAAAGTCATTAAGAAGAGGATGATTAGTACGATGATGATGATGATGAGGAGGAGGAGGAGGAGGAGGAGGAGGAGGATAGTGTTCGTGAGGGGTATGATGATTATGATGGTAATGATGACAGTAAACGATTATGATGATGGTGATGATCATGATAATGGTGATGTTGGTGATGATGATGATGGTGATAGTGATAATGGTGATGATGATAGATACGGTAAATTGATCATAACAACATACTGTGATTTTTCTTTCAATTCTAAACCAGGAACCATTAGAAGCCTTTGTCTCCAGTGCTGACAGTACGTTTGGCTGTCTCCATGGCGACGGAAAGCTGGTGGTAGCAACATCCAACTGGTGGTCACTCAGCGGTCAGGAGATGATGCTGGTGGCTAAATTCATCCATTCCTTACCCGTTGGGACGTCCAGTGACGTTCCCATCTATCTGCCACATGCTAGTCCTAAGGTGAGGCTATAGAATACTAATAAGAGCTTAAAAGCGAGAGCGAACTGAGCAACACTCTCATTGACTGTGTGGTATAAATAGCTAGTCTTAAAGTATACCTTTTGAGATCACTATTAACAAAACAGTGTATAAATTAACCTACAACTTAGTTTGTATTGGGAACTAAAATATCTTAGGGGAAAAGTATGTGTTTTGCTACTTGGCAACATAATCATTCGACGGTGTGAATTCATTGAGTAATGAAAAATTGTGTTATCATTCAAATGGGCCTGTATTACATGTATAAGACTACACTCTTCAGAATGTTGCATTGTGGGTAAGAAATCAGGACAGAATCGGGTAGTTGAGGACTTTAGATGGACATTAGATGGATGTCTGCTGGTTCGTACTAGCTTTAATAATTTCTTTGAGGTTCCATGGCAAAAATTAGTGCTTTTGGCAATTTGAAAACTGTTAATTACAAGAAATGCCTTGCTGTGTAGTCTACATCGACTTGATTTTATTCACAATTTGTCTATTCATATTCTGTTTCCATCCACCCTGTCTGCCAATATAAAGTTCAGTCTACTCCCATTATTATGAGCATGGGTAATGCAAATTCAATTCATTCAATTCAATTCAATAATGGTCTTTATTTGAACAATGCTTCGAAGCCAAAGGCTGAATTGTGCATGTTTACAATCATTTCAAGTATGCATTTGATTATACATTACATGAATAATAACAGCTTTAAAAATGAACTGATTTACCATATTTTTACATTGAATAAGAATAGGTAATTACGCGTAAAGATAAAATAACGTAAAAATTATAAAGCAGAAATATACATGGTTAAAATGCAAGAGAGACTAAAACTTTCTATAAAATGAGATTCATGTTTATGAAAAATGTTTGCCTTATTTTCCAAATACACAGCACTCAAAAGCTGGCAAGATATTCCAAATTCTAAAAAGATTCGTATTATTAAAATTATGTTGCAAGGTAATTCGCTTGATCCCAAATTCAAACATTCATGTAATCAGTATTTTCGACATAACAAGCCTTCATTTAATATAGTGATGTAATTGACTTGGTCCCAAGCACTTTATCATTACAGGTGTGGACTTGTCTAATACTTATTTTGATTGGTTAACCTTAAGACTTTTATGCGAGAAATCTGTGCAACAAGGATCCTAATTGGCTACTATTGATTTAAAAAAAAAAACGTTCCAACGCTCAGCAAATCGTATTTTCAGAAATAACAGACATTTTTATGCCCTTTTTTTTTGGGGGGGGGGGCGGGGGCAGTAGCCACTGAATACGCTAGATGGATGTTGCTGTATCCCCTTATTGTCGAATTCCAAAGGAGGTAGTGGCAACTACCATTTTGAATGCATTTGGTATGACGCGGCTGGGGATTGTACCCACGACCTCCCGATTATCAGGTGTACGCTCTATCCACTGAGTCATCACATGATAGTAATTCTTTAGGTTACACGGTACAGATGTAATCAATTCTCGTCTATTGATTCCTTATTACTTTAACAGGACCCTCACAGATTGATAAGTATTCATCTTCTTCCCGGTGTAGTGGTGAGTGTCCTGTGCTATGCTAATCCTACCCTAGCTGAGGCAGAGGAACAGCTCATTGAACCAGCCTGGAGGTCTCACCATGACGCCCTCAGAGCGATACAAAGGGCACCCTCCTCCAACATTCCGAGGACAATCCTGTTGGATTCTGGCATACTTGGGTAATCATCTTGTAGAATTGCTTGATGCATTCATATATACCAACTGCTGCAAATGTTATTGTCAAATGAATCAAATCAAGTATACATATATTGGTATGAGTCCTCAATATAACATTATTTAGCTCACTTGAGCATAACACTCGAGTTACATTTTGACTATTGCATTTACTTATTACCTTAGACCTTAGACCTTAGTTCATTCCATCCACATGTGGACATTGATCCGCAAGGGTCCGCCACCGACGTCGATCCTGGGCGATGAGGGACAGCTTCATTCCAGTTGGTGTCTCGTTCAGACAGGTCCCTATCCAATCGTTCTACACCATGTTAAATGGGTCTTCCTCTCTTCCTTCTTCCTTTCCTGGTTTCCATGTGAGGGCCGTCCTGACAATGTTGTTTTCTGGCTCCTAAAGGACGTGACCCAACCACGTCAGCCTTCGTTTTGTAATTACTTGGCTTGAGGGGCTTTTGTTTTGTTTGATTCCTGACATATTCGTTTGTGATGTGGTCCCTCCATGAATATTAGAATCCTTCTTAAGCATCTGTGGTGGGAAAGCATCTAGCTTTTGCCTGTCCCTTACTGTCATTTCCCAGGTTTCACTGGCATATAGGAGATTGATTGGATGGTAGCTTACATACACCCTCACCTGGTTTGCATTCTGATGTTCTTGGCTTCCAGATGGTAACATACTCCCAAACATTGACTGGGCCTTCCGATCTTCTATGTATCTCCTCCGAGCTTTTCCCGTTGTTATTTATGTGTGTGGGTATTGGAATGTATTCACCTTCTCTATTGTCTCTCACCGCCGATGGTTATTTGGGTTGATATTTTCTGGCCTATTTCCATTACCTTACATTTTTTCTTGTTAAACCTGAGACCAATCTTGTTCATTAATTTCCTGAGTTTTATTCTGTACACATTTGGAGATTATCTTGGTTTGGGTCCAAGAGCCAATATCATCAAGCAAAGTCGAGATCAAAACAGTTTGCCTTGTCCATAATGAATGCCTGTTGCCGTTTGCTCTACCCGTCTCATTCCGTAGTCGATGACAAGGAGGAACAGGAAGAGGTGACAGGATGTCCCCTTGTTTGACCTCCTGTGGTAATTTCAAATGATTCCGTATTCCCCTTTTCCATCTGGATGCAGTCTTACTGTCAGCGTAGAAAGCTTTCATAATCCCAATGATTTTAATCTGAATTCCATAGGATTTGACGCATTGCCCACATTACTCTCCTATTCCACGCTATTGAAGGCTTTGTTTGAGTCAACAAACATGATTGACAGTGATTTTGGAATTCCCTTGTCATCTCTTTATCACTCTTAATAGTGTGTATTGCACCAGTACATGAGCGCCCCTCACGAAAACCCAAACTGTTGTTCTCTAAGTTGTGGGTCCACTGCCTTATAGATTCTCCCAAGTACAACACTTGCCATGACTTTGCCAGTAACAGCTAGAAAGCGTCAGCTCCTCCAGTTTGCACAGTTAGTTAGATCTCCCTTTTTTGCTAGCCTTAACTATCAGTCCAGTTTTGCCATTCCTTTGGTATTTTTTTCATTTTGCCCATATCAGGTTTGCACAGCGGCATAAACTCTTCTATTGCAGTCTCATCCAAATATTTGAGCATTTCTGGATGAATTCCGTCTAGCCCTGGGCCTTGTTATTTTTAAGTCTCTTTAGGCACGTTTTATCTCTTCTATAGTTACTTCACCAGTGATTATATCTAGTTCTTCTGTCTCTGTTGGATCGATGTCTATTTCCTCTTTGGATGTGGTTGGTTGAGAATTTCTTTGAAGTGCTCAACCCATCTAAGTTCTACCTCTCTTGGTGTTTTAAGTGTTCACCATTTTTTCCCCTTCACTGGAAGATTTTAGATTTTCTTTTTAGTTCTACCTGACATTTCATTCACAATCCTTGTAGACAGTTTTCCCCTGGGGTGGGGTCCCATTTTTCTGGAAAGCGTTTGCCAAATTTTTCGGCCCCTCTTGGGCTTTGTTTCATACCATCTTTCGCTGTTCTCTCCTACATTTCTTTCTTCACTGTTTTATGCAAGTTTCTTGTATTTTTCTTCATCCTCCTGTTTTTCTAGAAGACAGATTACCTTGTCACTCTTGTTCTTTCCTTTCATCTATGGACTTCCAGGTATCATCAGAGATCCACTGTTCTTTACGGGTCCCTCTTTTAAGTCCCACTGTTGATTCTGTGGCATCTTTAACTGTCTTTTGAAAATGATTTACTTATTGCTCATTGTAAACCTATTTTTATTTATTTTTTTTTTTTTAATTACAAATTTTGAAATGACCTTGGAATGAATCACTCTTAGATGGTTGGGATCTACATTTGTTAAAATGGGTAGCCATATGAAAAAAAAAGTGTGAAAGCAGACCACAGGACCCAATGAGGGGGGGGGGGGGGGTTCATATTTTTTATGTAAAAAAAATTGATATTAATTTTTATTCAAACTTTGCATGTATCATCCTGTCATGGATAGCAATAATCTTCATTATCAAAAACAGAACTTTGCTCTTTTTGGTGATGCCCGGAACACATGTATATCTACATGTATGATGACAGTTTACATTCTGTCTGATGTTTTTTTCTAATCAGGTATGTTTTGGTAAACACGGAGCAGCACAAGTGTCTTTCGTCTGTCCGCCTCCCTCTGATCGCTGGAGGCGCGGCTGAGCTGAAGCCCCTCCCACCTTACGCCCGGAGAGACATTCTAACGGCTTTCTATCGCACTATCGTAGGAAGCATATTCCCACCTTCACTTAGCCCAGATAGACAAGGTATGGACATTGCAGAATTGCCATTTGGTCTACATCTAAAATGTCTAATGGTCCTATCTCTCATGGTCTAACCCTTTTCCTCTGTAAACAATTTGCCTGCTAACCATTCCAGTTAGACCGCAGCGCTGGGAAAAGACGCTTATAATACGAAAAACGTATTCATGCCCGAAACGGTTTTATGAATATTCATGAGGCAGAAGGGGGTAAATGGAAACTGGCGCTGATCGTTCATTTCTGCATGGATTTTAACCATTTTTGTTGGATATTATTTTTCAATAGTCAAATTATCCATTTCTTACATTACCTAAGGAGTTAGATTGGGAGAACATTTCGAAATGTACGTTTGTAAATTGGTCGCGGTTAAGAACACTTTACGTGATGAAAAAAGGCAAAAAAGGGTAAGTTAACTATCTGAGCTACCAAATTTTTTTAGCTCATTGTGAGCGCTAACTCTCCAGCAATATTCACAAGAAACCATTTGGAAATTCATTCTTGGTACCAGTCAGGATCGAGGCAGATGTAAGACGATGCAGATATATTTTCTATCAAAAAATAGCGAAGGTTACCATGAACCCGGCGACCGTAAATGGAGCGCTGTGATTGGTCTGCGGTCACGCTCGTACATACGTCACACATATTATGTCGTCTGCTCGCTGAGAGCTGGACACGAGTACGAGTGTGCATAATAATTTGAAATCGGACGCCATTCAAGAATAAAAATTACAATTGAAACCCACTTTCGTTAAACTTTCTGTCTAAACCATTTTGAATATATATACATACACTATGATAGAAAACCAAAAATGTTTAATATATGAAGTATATTCACAGAACTATGGGTATATTTGCAATCGATAAGTGCACATTTTTTCTTCCAAACTCTCCCATACGTTCATTTTCATGTAAGTTAATCAAAATGATATTCATTCAAAATATGTCAACTAAGTTTGCACTTATTCTTATACAAGTTTATTTTGTCAAAATATCATAGGAATACGGTAGTCAAATAATGTAAACCCTGATATAAATGATCATCAGATGACAAGCAAGCCTGATGAAAATTTGTTTCAACGGTTTATTTTTGTTGAAGCGTAGCTGTGTGCACTTGAGAATGTAATCCCTAGACAGGTGCCATGTTTCATCTTTGAACATCCTGTCAATTGGATCTTATTCCATTTTAATTTTGACTAACGTCCAGTTGATCTTAAGTTTGCTGCTACAAAGGCTGAAGTCTTTTGAGGATGAAGATATGCAAGACCGAACAAAAATAGAGCCAGAGGCTTCAGATTTTTTTATTTATTTTTTATTTATTTATTTTTTTAAATTTTATTTATTTATTTATTTCTCTATTTTTATTATTATTATTATTATTTTTTTTTTAATTTCTATTTTTTTTTATTTATTTTTTATTATTATTATTATTTTTATTTTTTTTTTTTGGGGGGGGGGGAAGGGGCCAGGAACAAAAACGCTTTCAAAGAATCAATTTGTCTCTCCCCAAAAAAATAAGAGGCTAAACCAGTATAAAACAAATAGACAAAAGACCAAAAAAAACAAAGAACAAAAAAAAATGCAGAGAGAAAAAAATAACTTATGTAACATATGACGAAAAACACAAGTAATAGCTGAAGCCTGTCATTTTTTCCAAAACCATTTAAAAAAAGTGGGGAAAAAAGATAAATCATTACATCACAGTTCTACAAGATAACAGCACAACTCTCTGCCAAGCAGAACTAAGTTTACATGTATCATAGGGTTCGCCGTTTACATAAAGCTTGAGATGATTCAACAACTTTGGCTTGCGATATCTGGTAATTCTGGAATAATGTTGACGGGAACCTCCTTGGTAACCTTTTTGCCATTCCGTAATCTCTCATTACAGGAACATCAATACCTGATTATCACCTAAAAACATCAATGACCATGTGAACAACAGGAATTCACTCCACACACCAATCACCCGTAGGTCCCTACTAGCAATCACTTTCAAATTTCAGCTGACGCCATATAAACCTAACCCAGCATACAACAAACCTCTGACACAAAAAACCACATTGACTTTAAATCAATTAAACGATTTATCAACAACACCAAGCTTCAATAACACTCACAACACCAACTAAAATCTATTGTGACTTGACAAACCCTCAGACATTCACGCTGAAAACTACACATTACATTAGCAAAACGCTACTAAAATTGCAAATTAAGGCTTATGGGGACTAACAATCCAGCTAATGAGCATCTCTGTTACCTTACTGCTGTATGTCGAAACCTGAAACTACGTACTATGACGACACCCAGCTAGTTTATGACCTCAAAACACACTAGAATTCAACATAGTGTCACTCCTATTTATAATGTTGTATTCAGGATTTTACAAAAAAAAAAAAAAAAAAAAAACTGTCCTCGTTTATTTGGAGTAGACTGCATTATCAGCAATACACCAATAATTTTTTTCGATTATAGGCTACCAAGAACTAAAATAACTGACAAACCACTACCATCACTGTTCAACACCACACTAAACACACCATCATCAGTAGTACAAGCAAACTACAAACTGAGCATTAAAATTAACCAGTTCTGGACATTACATAAACAATTGGAATTAACACGTGATATTAAATAAAAGAATTTACAAATTGGCTGTTAATTCTAATCCTCTCTTTGCATCAATACAATTGCTTAACCAAGGAAATGGTACATTAACACCTTCAAATTACAGTGCATCAGTCTTATTTAAACTACATGCCACATTTGAAGCGATTGTTGCGCTTAAAAAAAATAGTCTTAACAAGATATCTTATTTTGGATCCAATTATTTAAACTGAAATGCCACTTTAGTATTTTACACATTGCCATGACGGTATTAAAAGGCCTTCTCCACTACAAAATACAATTAACTGTTGGGTAATAAATAATGATAAATTATTTGCCAGCCTAAACCCTTTTTCCAATTTAAATAATAAAAACATTAACTCTCTCAATGAAGTAATTTGAGTTGAGCGACACAATTAAGATACATTTTGTACTGTGAACTTAACGAAATAACTGCTTTTCTTTTTTTTTACAACTTCTTTACTATTACTTGCTAGATGTGGGCTACTCGGGTAAAAACTGGACATTATTTTTTTTCCGCTTACAGGTTTTTCAACTTGAAACTTTTCTGAAGTGCTTAACATGCTACAGTGTAATCACTCTGGGTTTATTTAACCAATACACTACGTTACATTTTAAATCTAGTTTGTAGATTATGGAGATCGTAAAAAAAAAAAATTAGATAAATTCTCTATTAGAATAAAATGTTGAATCACCTCAGATGACATGTGTGAAAACCTCAATGAAGACGACAAAAAAAAATCATCCAGTGATTGATTCCTACAATCAAAAGGTGTCAATTTGACTGCATTAGCATAGGATAGGTCCTTCCTACAATTTGTTGTCTATTTGCGCTATACTGCTACTAGTAACAATGCTATATAGTATTCTTCTTCCACTGTGACGGTAAACTACACTTTGCTGTGTATATATTGTACCATGAATACATTGAGAATGGAATACCACACTCGTCCCAGGCTGTTCTTCACACTCGTAACTTGTTGTGGGTTTAATTTTTTTTCGAACACTTTGTTTCCTCGGCAAACAAAAGGTAGATTATATCCATGGGTATGAGCGACAGTCCTGCCACAGCTCATTATACATCCATTAACAGCTTCATTGTTGCTGTTTATCCGTTCAAACGCGATGAAGGAAAGTAGCTGTTGTAATGTTGAAGTCAAGCCTGTTGGTTGTTGGAATCTCTGAAAGACAAAGTTGAAAATACAGATGTTAACACAATGCAGGAAAAACACAATGAAGTATGCCAAGACATGTTGTAAATTACTCGTCTCGAGTTAGGTCTATGACGTCTGACATGACAAGTTGACATTGGGAATGATATATAGATAGATTCCTACACAGTCAGAATTTCTATATAAATTCTGAATGAATGCTGATTAAAAATAGTTTTAAAATAAAATAGATTTCTAGGGGTAGAATCTAGCAAAGCATGTCTAACGTTAGACTTAATTAATAATTAGTCATAGAATTGTGCAATCATTACCTTTCCATTAAATCATGAATATTATTGGGTCTGTATAACAGCAATTTTTGGGGTGGAGCGTTCGATGCTAGTGGGAATTCTTTAAATCAAAGTTAGCTAAAAAAGTAAAGGCAGACTGGGGCGGTGGTGCCGAAGTTACATGTCCAATAATAAAATAACTTTTACATGACATGATTTGCTTAGGTTGGGACTGAACACAGAGCAGCAGGGCACGGCTGAAACACGGCCACTGCACTGGAAAATGCTAGCCCAGTGGATTTGGGCTTGTGCACAGGGCTGTTTACCCCGTAGAGCGGAAGTGCAGTCACAATTCCACGGATTTTTGCCCAAATACGTAAACGATACTGCATATTTTTTTAATAGAAAAAAAAATGTGCTACCAAATTTTTTTAGTTCTTTGTCACCGCTCACATCTTAGCAATACGATCATCGACTCCATTTCAATTTTTAATTTTGGTACCAGTCAGGATCGAAGAGGATGTAAATAAGGTCAAAAACAGTAAAATAAATTGATCAAAATATCACCAAACAATACCCCCATTTATAAATATCAAAATCTAAACGAAATTAATCATGTTACATACCAAAATCAAGAGCAGAGTCCGGTGATTAGCTTCCCACTTCGATTGTGTACAGGATTTGCATGTATTGAGCTTGACATGATAGTTTGTTGACCCCATGAAAGTTCCCATGAAATCACACGGCGATTTCATAGAACGATAGCCCAAATCTGGTATCGATATTTTTTTCATAAAAGTTGCGATATCGCCTTATTATGAGATGCGGTGCGGTCTAACTGATTCTGTCTAATTGCTGCTCAGCCCATAAAAATACCATTTTTTGAAATATCCTGTTCGGCTATAATAAACTCATTTTGTATAATATCTACTTGGTCTAATGTATGTTTAGATGAATTGATAATGTCTTAGACAAAATGGGAAAAAGTAAGTACACTAAGGGGCAAGGCGATCATCTGAACATTAGACTAAATGACAATTTGCCCTAGTGAGTAATTAGACCAAACACCAATTAGGCTGAAATAATGAGTAGACCAAATGATTTAGCCGATGTAGTATTGATAATCAGAGAATTAGACCATCTGCAAGTAGATCTTGTATACCGCTTTCTATTGCTTTATCTGCTTCCAATGTATTTAATGTTATTTGTTACCATGTTGGGATTTCATATGCAATATATTTTTTTGTTTTCTGAAAGGGGATACTATTCGTCCAAATTAAAAATCAGATTAAATGGAATTTTTTGGTCAAGTACTCTTCATTCTTCATCATTTTGTTATTTGTTCTTATTAGATTCAGCTGGAGATGCCTACAAGAGTTTACCACACAGTGCAGAAGAAACCTACATGTGCGGTGATGATTATAAGACGTATGGCCTCAACTCCGGAGGGTTCCATTTCTTTGTGCTCTTTTCAGCTGCAGTGCCGCAGTACGCAATGAGGTATGTCAATAATTATTGTTTAATCTCTTCTACAGTCTGTATCAATAAAAATTGGGAAACCTTGTCTTTTTCTAGTATGATTATTAATCACAACCTGATATTTTTGGTATTTCCTTACAAAAGCAAATTATACAACATAAAGTGTACCAGCAAGAACGATCTTTCCGCTTAAGTTTGAGACTGCATACATATATTATTTGAAGACATTTTGTACCTCAATGAGTTTTCCCTGCTTGTACCACAAGGCATTTTATCTGCATTGCTTCTCCCCACCTAGGTGTAAATATATACCTGGGCCCGAATTCCATAAACTATACTTATGCAATTTGTCTTAAGTCTAAGTATTTATTCTAAGATTTTGTCCAGGATTTTTTTTTTAGCCATTATTCTTATTAGGTTGAGCACTTTGTTTAAGCTCTGAAAGCATTAATCAAAAGTCTGAATTTTATTAATATTGTCATGTTTAATTTGTGATCTCAAATGAGCTAGCCATATAATTAACATCAAAGTTAAGCCACTAGGTAGTAGGCTTAAAGTTAGGATAAAATGGTCTTTTCTTATTCGCATATTTGTAGGCGCAACTCCATTTACGACGTTCGACTTAGCCCAAATCTAAGAATTTCTCCTTAACTGTCAAAAATCGGCTAAGATAAAAACTCTTAAATTAGAACTAAAAATAATTTGAACAAAAAGATTTTTTTTTTTTATGCTTAACCCTTCCGCTGCGGCAGGCCCATATATGGCCCACTGAGAGGTAACTCGCTGAGACGGCAGGCCCATATATGGTCCACATAATATATTTGTTTTCAGAGCAAAATTTACCCGCTATTTAGAAAGAATAAGAAGTAAAAAAGTACTAAAATCCCTTCTAAGAACACCAACTATTACTTTTCTGTTAAAAATCATACCCTTTCAATTTGAAATTTCCAAGAAAAATGTGATTTTGTAACAACCACGGATCTCTTCTTGTCTGTTTTTTCGCAAACGATCCTTGTGTACATAAACAAACGGGTGATAGAAGCGGACTCGTACAGCCGTACGCGCGCGCCAGTTATCCAACAATCCTTTGCGTGATACCATCGGGTCGAGCGTTCTTTTCGTTATTTTAGGGGGGGGGGTGGAGAGAGAGAGAAGAAAGGGGGCAGGGCGTAGAGTGAATTACACATTGGAAAGACGGACATGAAATACTATAAAAGCGAAATTAGTAAAGACAAAAAGCGCAATTTTCAAGAAGTAAATCAAAAGAAATACCGAGTCAAAAAGGGCTGAGCTTTTTATCCCCCGTTGAAGGACTGTTTTCAAAATGAAATAAATTTTATACATTGCTAAACCGTAAACGGGTAGTTTCTTGGAATATCACAGTTGATCAAATCCATGTACTTTTATACCAAGTCAAATTAACGATATCATTGAACTTTTTTTTTTAACTCGCTAAATTACAACCACTGATTTGCACTCTATTATTATTTTCTTGAAAAAACTTGTAAAAAGTTTATTTGAACCCATTTTCGAATGTTTATCTAAGCATGTAAGGATATTATGTACGCTTATTATAGGAGACTATGTGCTTGATGATACAAAGATTACATGTAAAAAGAAGTAGATCTGCTTTGATAGGAGATGTTGATAGGAGATGATAACAAAAAACAGGGTAGTCCATATTATGTCTATTGTCTCCTTCCCGATAATCAATAACTATTCTTTGCGGAGCCCGGAGTATACCTTCTCACTATTGTGTCTCCAAGGCATCTCCAAGGCGTAGTCATGGGACCCAACATCCTGGTATCACAAGCTTTTAATTAGTAATAGCTTTGCTTGTGATTATCCCACAAAGTTATCACTGTCATCTTAGCCCAAATTCTACTGATAGGGGCTGTGAAAATCGAAATACAGGCAGATAACTTGACACATAATTTCATGTAATATTGAATTCTTCCCAATTTTTTTTCTCGGCCTTTTCAATCTACAAATACATGTGTGCCAATAATAAAAGAGTATAAAAAGATATTGATAAAAAGTAAAATTTTAAAAATACATACAATATTGTTTTTTTCAATAATAAATGTATCAAACTGTGTGGATATGGCCGATTGTGATGTCCCATGCCAATCTTTCTAGATTTTTTTCAATAAACACCATGTTTCTCCTCTCCATTTCTTTTTCTTCATTTTTTCGTTTTCATTTTTTTTTTTAAATGTCTGTTGTTTTTTTTATAGTTTTTATCGCGCAAGGGTTCCGTAAGGGTGTTTTCACGGAGTGAGAGAGAGAGAGAGAGAGAGAGAGAGAGATAGAAAGAGAAAGAGATGACAAGAGTAAAATTGCGTCTTTCACTGGTAGGATGAGGATGATAAGGAAGGATAAAGGGAGATAGAGAGAATTGCATCCATCCATTTCTGTTATTTTGATATGTCTTTATAGAAATATGTCATTAATTCGTTGTCGTAAAATTCTTGAATATATCAGCAAACGGGAAGAACCTGGGGCCACGGATTTTCATTTCATTTCCTTTTCCTATTTTAGCCCCCCCCCCCCTCTCTCTCTCTCTCTTTCTCTCCCCTCTCTCTCTCTCTTTAACAACATCTTATTCTCTTTTCCCTTTTTTCTCCTCTAGCTTGTTTTCTACTTCAAGCTTTTAGTTGCATTACAAATTAGATTTAATTTACCATTTTTGATGAAGATGACGATGATATGACAACGATGATTACAATAATGAGCCCAATGATATTATGACCCATATAAAACTGATATTGAACGATACAGAGATTTTGAAAAAATATCAAACACGATTTATAAACTGCTTATTATTTTATTTTTGCGACACTTAAATCAATCACATTGAAAAAGATGAAATTATTTAATTATTTATGCGTTCAGAAAGAGATGTGGTTAAGAAAGCAAAAATAATATATATATATATATATATATATATATATCTTGTGTATTATGTCGCTTGTTTTTTTTTTTTTTTTAGGGGGCAAGAAAATTCCATACATACAAACATTTTTGTTCAGTAGTGTGAATATGTAGCAATGAAAAAAAATATTGGGGCGCGGGGATGGGTGTTTGACTTCAATTTATATACATTTGTATCAGTTTTACTAAGTTTTCTTCCATCCTCACTTTTCTTCCTCCCAATCTTGACCTTATTTTTCTTTTGAAGACATTTTCTCCATGTTTGTTTGTTTATAATTTTTATGCACTTATTCATTTACGAATACCGTAAATATCAGACTTTTCTATAACTTGAGCTCAACAAAAATAGTGATTCTATGAAGTTTAGTACATTACGAAAATAGTGCGGTTATGGTCATTCATCCTATACCAAACACATTTGTTATTATGTTCACGTGAGGCCCATAGAGAGGCAGAAGCAGAGAGTATGGGAGAAGACAGATAAAGAAAGAGGAGAGAGATAGATAGAATAAGAGAGAGATGGATTCTTGATACAACATTTGTTTTATATTTTTGTTGTTTCCCATTTAAAACGTGTTTAACACGATATAAAAACAGTAAATTCAGGCTTGAATAGTACACAGCAGGATAGTATGGATTATTGTGTGTGCAATCATACTAACATCACCCTTTTGAAATTCCTCTTTTCAAAGAATGACTAGCATGACAAAGGGACCTGTTATATAACATGCTATAGAGCTCCTGCTACTCTGAGAGTTTCTTACAAACTTAGCAGACGACGCATTGTGCTTGTAGACGAATAGCCGGAAGTTCACACAATTGCCAGTGTCAAGCCGTGCGTGCTGTCGTGCGTGCAATCAATAATAGCTGTTTTGTACACAAACATAATAGGAGAGTCAACATATCGAAAAGCCGTAAAAGAGGTTACATTTTCATTTAAAAAATTTACACCTTTATTCTCCATGATTGTAGACCATATTTCAGCAAGTTAAAGAAGAAACTTAGCTTTATAAGTTTTGTGGTCAAACATTTTTATGATTCACATTTAAAAGAGAAATAACAGCTTTCTAAAGTGAAACTACCCCCAAATTTTGGCCGAACTATCCAAGCTGAAAAATGGCTCCGTCACAGGGGAGTGAATTCGCAAATACCGCGCCGCAGCGGAAGGGTTAAGTTTCATGCTTAAGTCCAACATTTATGGAATATGGTCCCTGGTGGGAAGGGAATGAGTGCGCCTTACTTCCATGATGCTAAAGTGGTCCCTTCGGGAGTGGATAGGTGTCAAAGACGTACTAGCATCCATTTACCAGGGTAATAATTAATAATTGTAAAGTGCTTAGAGATGAAATTGTTTCATATTAGGTGCTATGAAAATAGGAACGCTTATCATCATTATTATAATTATTATTATTATGATTACAAGCAGGGCATTTCATAGTATATTATTAAGATTGCTGAAAATAATTTTAACAACAAGATTTTTTTTAATGCTTAAGTCCAACATTTATGGAATATTGTCTCTGGTTGGAATGGAATGAGTGCGCCTTACTTCCATGATGCTAAAGTGGTGCCTTCGGGAGTGGACAGGTGTCAAAGACTTACTAGCATCCATTTACCAGGGTAATAATTAATAATTGTAAAGTGCTTAGAGATGAAAGTGTTTCTATGAAAATAGGAACGCTTATCATCATTATTATAATTATTATTATTATGATTACAAGCAGGGCATTTCATAGTATATTATTAAGATTGCTGAAAATATATTTTTTTCTTCTTTATTTTCAATTGACAGATCTGTGACCAAGAGCCTTCTGGGAACCCTCTCCAAAGAGAAGATCTTTGTTGATCGAAGGTCAAAATCATCTTGATATTGAGGACGTTTGTTGGGAATGAGATGCTGACAACACAGTCTGGAGCACAGGAAGAAGCTCTATGATGGTGAGAGATATTGTATTGTCATGGACGTGGGGTCACCTATTGCCTGCAATGTCGACAATTACGTCTGTATTGGAAGAAAGTATGTCACAAAGAGGGCACGGACGGTAAAGTACTTTTGACAACCTGGACCGATGGAGAATTCAATATCCCGAAAAAGGAGATAGGTTTGATCAAAGGACAAATCATATTGATATCAAGAACTTTCAATGATGAGATGGTAGAGTCCTTTTGATATCCTGGACAAATGGGAGAAGCGAATATCCTAGGCGTGCCTAAAAGAAGAGATAACTTTTGATCAAAGGACAAATTCAATGATAACATGGTAAAGTCCTTTCGAAATATCCTAGCAATTCCTCTGCTAAATGATGGATACTGTAATCGTGGAAATATTCGCGGTACATTAATTTTCTCGGATTTCACGCAAAGATCAGCAGGCGCAAATTAAAAAACCCACGAATATGAGCATGCTTATTTATGTATGTATTGGGAGCGTTCGATTGCGTGCTAACGAACATGCTGCGCGAATTCAAGAACCTGTGAACATTCTTTGAGGCTGCCAAGCGCGAAAAATTAATCCCGCGGAAATAACAGCGATTACAGTAGACAGATAGAATACAGTTTTTTCACTTTGCTGATGCAATATTGAAGATATATATATTTCAAGCACGATTCAAAATTTTGAAGGTAAAATATGAGAAATGACAGATCAAGGCATGGAAGCAAAACATTTTGTACACTATCCAAGAAAATTGCAGATTGCGCCCTACCTAGTACCATACTAGATATCTCCAAATCTTGGATCCGTTGCTCCAGAAGACTACATGTATAAAAATAAATTGGTTGAGAGCAATGAAAAATGAATATTTCATTGACCAACCATTTAAAACATGATTTATATGTATATTTGAATTGTAATATTAAAGAATATATTTTATATAATGAAACTAACCCTTGTTTTACGTTGTACATTATGAAGAAAAGCATAAGGAACACATGAAAAAGGGGAAGTGGAGAATGAGAGAGAGAGAGAGATAGAGGGAGAAAGAGACAGTAGGAAATGAGAGAAGAGCAGAGCTGGAGAGAAGGAAAAGTTAGAGGAGGAACAGAGAATAAGAAAACAAGAGAAATGGCCAGAGAAATGGAGAGAGAGAGGGGAGAGAGGAAGAGAAAAGGGCAGAAGAGACAGAGAGAGACTGAGCGGGAAAGAACAGGAAAGTAGAAGAGGAAAAGAAATTTATGGAGGAGAGAGTGTAGAAAAAGAGAGAACGACAGAAAGAGAGGACGTGGAAGAAGGTAAGAGAAGGAGAAGAAAGGAGCTGGAGGTAGAGGGGGGGGGGAGAGATAATGAGAAAAGAGAGTAACAGGGCAAGAGAAAAGGAGAGAGGGGGGGGGAATGAGAAGGGTTTAGCTACAGAGGGGAGAGAGAGAACGTTAAGGAGGGAAAGAGAGGAATTGAGTAGGAAAGGAGAAAAGAGAGGAGAGGGCTTGAGAGAGTGAGGAGCAGGAGAAAAGAGAAAAGTGTTGAGCTACAGATGGGAGAAAGAGAAAGGTTAGGGAGGAGAAGAGAGGAGAATTGAGTAGGAAAGGAGAATGGAAAAAAGAGAGGGGGCAGAGCTATAGATGAGAGAGAGAGAGAGAGAGAAAGATTGGGAACGAAAAGAGAGGTGAGAGAGAAGGAAATGAGAATTGGAAAGGAGAGGACAGAGCTAAAGAGAGAGAGAGAGCGTGAGGAACGGAGAAAGAAAAGGATAAATCGAGCTTCAAAGAAGGAAAGAGAGACAAAAAAAGCGGGCGAAAAAATCTAGGAATAGTGGCAAAGCATATAAACCTGACATGGCCATGTATGTGTATATTCTGGTGACGAAAACAAAGTCCAAAGAGATTTCGAAAAGATACCAACTTTTGATTATTCGTGTATTTAGGAGGTAGGCCTATATTTTGATGGAGGGTATTTTTTATGGGATTAGAAAACTATGTCTCATCCTGTTCATGGTACTAAAGTCGTTATCACTCACACAAAAATATACCGTCTTTTCCATTTCCTTGTACGGGGAATCTTAAAATTATTTACTGCCCTCAAAAAAAAAAAAAAGAAGCAGAATCGAGGGAACTAACTATTCGGTGATGTCGAATACCTTATGTGACCCCTCACTTTTTTCTTTCTATTTTTCATCCAAAGATGAACAATTTGTTGATACATAATTATAACTACTGCCTAAGATTTGGATGAAATAATTGGAAATAGCTACGCTTCGTACGGGACACTGCACGTATAAATTACCCCTATTGTGATAACAGATTTTTGCCTCCCAGTACGAATAAAATTTGTACATAGACCTATAAATACGTTACAGAACAAAAAGTGCAACCTATATTCAATAACGTATTTGGGGTCAAAACAGTTTGGGAATATATTCCCTTCAATTATCTTTCTCCAATATTTTTTTATCACGAATGGGAGCGATCCGAACGGAGATTGCTGAAGCATAGAAAGGGGTTACATAACAAAGATACGTCACAATAGGACGGCTCACAAAATAACCTCGTGCTTTTGTCTCCTACAAGGAAATACAAATGTATGAGAAAGACAAAATCAAAGCACGGAGCATACTGATGTTATGATTATGATCTTTGCACGCTATTACTGTTATTGATTTATATGGACAGTTTTAATCGAAATCGTGTGACTGAATGACGAATATACCCAGTGGATTTATGTTTGAAATACGAGACTTTGTTTTTACCTGCCGCATCATCTTGTGAAGGTCTCAACTGAGAGGAACTTGGGATGCCTAAAGCGAAGAAGGTATATTATAGAACGTTTATTTATTCACTTACATTTTATTTGGCGAGGCATAGTTATGCACTACTTTAATAGCCATTATCTTACTGACAGAGATTGTTTAAACACATGATGGGTATTGTTTACAAAGGAGGCGTCAAACAAGCGGTTTCTTTTAAATGTTGATAACTAAAAAGTGTGAACTTTTCTCATACCGAATATGAACCATTGCAAATAGGGGATAGGCCCTACATATTTTGAATTAAATGTATTCTATTTAGATATTCAGATAATTGTTTATTAATTAACAAATATTCGAAGAAAGTTTTCCAAAAAGGACTTAGTCCTCTTGCGCCTTTTATTATCGTTTCTTAAAATTCATGTCAACAGAATGACTACCAAGACTGGATTGTTCCGAGTAAAGACGGACCATCAAAAGGTGGTCTTGGACCTAGAATGGTCCACGAGGTCCCCTCTGACGATCCCGATCTGAAGGCGGGCCAGCACGGACCCGGTGTCGATGAGGAGATTGACGTCGATGTCAAGGAGTTGGTACGGCGATACGAAGGGAACGACATTCATGATTTACCAGACGGTCCGGAGCGAAAACCAGCGATTGATATCAAGATTGAGAAAAATCAATCGGTAAGTATATCCTTGACTAAATTTATATATAAGTTATTTGTTTTGTAGAGTCGGAGAAAGGGAGGGAGAAGGAGAGAGAGAGAGAGGGGGGGGGAGGTATGGGGAAAGAGAGAGTGATAAAGAGTCAGTTGAAGATGATTGGTCTGTTAATACTATTAGACCAATAATTATTTATCCTTGAGAGATAGATCTTAAGTTGAAATCCCGGACATGAGTATTTTTTAAAGAGAGTTGTAAAAGAAAGAGAGATGAGAGAGAGAGAGAGAATGAGAGTGAGAGGAGAGAGAGAGAGAGAGAGAGGGAGAGAGATGGAAAGAAAGGTAGAGAGAGGAAGAGAGAGGGAGAGGGAGAGATGGAGAGAGATGAAAGGCAGTGAGATGAAGGGCAGTATAAAGGTTCAAAACTATTCATCAGGAGTAAAAAATTTCTCGATTTCCCCTTTCAGCGAGATATGGAATTTTCCGTTTGTTTCCATCTTTGATGATGGCTACAGTATATCGAATCGAATCCTCCCCTCTCCCCTCCCTTCTTCTTCTTCTTCTCTCTCCTCTCCTCTCTCTCTCTCTCTCTCTTTCTCTCTCTCTCTCTCTCTCTTTCTCTCTCTCTGCCTATATGCAAAATGATATTATAATTGTTTTCGCTTGTATCTTGGCTATATCTCTTCAGGGCAATCAGGTACTCGAAGAGGAGAATCTTGGACCTTCGTTTGAACATGAGGAACAATACGAAAACCAAGCCTTCCAACCAGAAGAAACCATTCCTGAGCCAGAGTCTTTTCATCACAAAGACCCACCTCTCCCTGACCGCGGCTCGTCCCGTAACATCAACCGACAACAGTCACAACCCCTTCCAGCATTCGACGCTGCAGCCGCCCGCGAGGCTTCGAAGGAACTGTACGCCGAGCGAGGAAGTGCCCCATCGTTGCCGAACAAACGAAGTCAATCGGAGAAGATCCCAACCGCGTGTGGGTTTGACGCCGCGGCTGCCCGCGAGGCTTCAAAGCAAATGTACGCCGAGCGTCCCAGTTCCCTTGAGATGACCGCGTCGCCGTACGACCGCAAAATCGGTAGCGATTACCGCTTCCAGAAGGATGACGACATCGCCGCTGAGAAAAGGAAAGCGGCAAATAGAGCCGCTAATCGAACGAGCTTGATATCGAGATTCAGGTCGAGGAAGGACGACATGGTGGATTATGTGATGTCGAAAACGAAGTCGAAATCATCTAGAACTGTTGTTATTCTGGTCGCTTCAGCTTTGCTTTTCGTTATCATCGCGATGATATTTATGATTATCTACTTTTCAACAGGTACGTACATGTATATCTTCGAATAAACGTGTCACTTTTGAAATGTTCATCCAAAATTTTGTACGATCTGTCAAACAATATGTAATTCAGATGTATGATTTCATTTTGGGGGTCAAAATCTAAAAGGGCATTGTACAGCATAGGCCTATGTCACCGACTGTAATAAAATAATATATCTTATTAAGAAATAAGCAATTTAACTGACCAAAAACTCTTTTATAAAGCAATTGAGACTTTGAGTTCTTCTCAAAACAATGTGTTTCTTCTTCTCCTTCACTAACTGTGCATTTTGAATGAACACGAGGTTAGTGTGTTTTATTTGCTGATTAAGCACAAAGTCATTTTATATATCATTTTAAACACTGGCGTAGCGCATCCCCCCCCCAACTAACAAAAGAATTGCGTCCCGCTCGACAGATTATGAATGCTCCATCCCCCCTCCCCCCCCCCCCCCCCCCCCCCCCACTTACAAAAGATAGAATTGTGTCTACGCCCGTGATTTTAAACATCCCCTTTTCAACTCTTGTATTTAACAAAAATGACATTAATGGTTTAGCATTCGTTCAACATAATTATACGCTTCATTTTTTTGTAAACATATATTTTCCTTCTTCTTTTTTACATGAAAGGGAACCAGCAATTGCAGTCCGGTAAGTTTGATATTTTATTAAACACTTATTGTAACCGGAAACCAATTTCAAACCAAAATAAGCCAATCATAATCCGAGTTACATTTCAGTAGTTGACACATTAATTCAGCATTTACATTAAGTAGAAGTGTCCTAGTCTAGTAGTCTCACCCCTTGATTTTGAATACAAAGACCGAACGAGAATTAGACCAAAAAGTTGGTTTAGTCCCTGTGGTATTAGACAATCAGAGAATCGGGCCAATTGCTGTTAGACCAGTTGGATATAAACTCTGTTGTCGTCGTCGTTGCTGTTGTTTTTGTTTGTATTTTTATTATGATTCTTGTATCATTCCAGTGACGATTCAACCAACCGATGCGGTGCCAACGGATACAGGAGGATCTATTGTTATTGGTATGGAACTTCATGCTTTTATTGATTTGTTTTTAGTATTTGTTTCGATTTATGTATAAAACTATAAGAATTTTAAAAAAATTGTTATAAATGATAAATGTGTTTCATCTTGGAAAGGCATATTGATAACCTTTTTATGAATATTGATGCCATGTCATATCAACGTGAACTATTCAAAATCTGTTTGTACAAAGTTTAAAAATAACTAGGGGAGCCTATCTCTACCTCCTACAAAGGAACATAAATATAATCTTTAAATTGAGTTATATAGGAGGCCTATCCATATAAGCCTATAACTTCATACATCTACGTACATCACAAAAGTTCCCTTCACCAAATTTGGTTTGTAAGGAGTAGGGGGGGGGGTGTTTTCCACAAATGCTAACCTAAACCCGAGTGCAATGCTGCTATGGCCTTATTAGGCGGGATGTCGAATAGCCTTGTTTTGTTGGCGCCTAGTTAATATATATAATAAATAATGTTGGTATCATGACACGCTTTTTGTATTTTCCTTTTCAATTTCTAGTTGGTGTGAATCTAGATGCCACCGTACGTCTATCCAACCGAGCATTCATACCGCAGTATAATAATGATCTATCTCCTCAATTCAAATCGCTGGCAGACAATTTCACAAATACGGTAATGACGTAATAATTTAAGTAGTGATATTTTTGTTCTAAGCGACTTTTAATGGAAATTATATTGTCACAGGTTGGCCGGTTTCGAATTACCATGGGGATAATTTGCCATTTTTTAATTTCTATGTCTAATTTTTTATGGTTTTTATTCTCTATAATCATACAATATGGCATAGTCCAGAGGGGTGTCATATTATTATCCTCAAAAAATAAACGCAATGCCCGAGTCAAAGACGAGGGAAGCTTTATCTCGTTCAGAGTATGAATGATTCGACATTCACCAAAATATAGACAGTCAGTTTGTAGGTGTATCTACTTTTTATGAATAGCCATTATCATTTATATCAAAATTAGAAAAATGTGTGTAACTTGATTATTTGTATAAGGTGACTTTTCCGAGTGACTGACAAAAACGTTAATAACGTCTTTGTCAGTCACTGGAAAAGTACTTTTCTCATCGAGCTGCATCGAGTATACAAAAATGGTATGTACGTCCATTGATATTAATATTATAATAAGTACAATATCTGTTTCACTCTTTGTTCTTCTAGATGGATGATGTTTTCTATGGAAGTGATCTCAGTGGAGTATATAACGGAACAGTAGTTAATGGATTTAGGTAAATATGAATGACAACGCTGTAAAAACTAAAAACAACAACAGTAAAATCAACGACAACTGTATTTTCACTGCAAATTATAATTAATATACAATAAATTCTCCCAAAAACTGATTTTAATTGATATAATATGTTTAACAAATAGTTTCTTATTACTTTAAACATTTTCCACAATAGAAAAATTTATTATCATAGGCCTAAATATTTTAATGAGTAATGAGTACTATAGCTCGGCGGGCAATCTGTAACAATTTATGGCTAACTTCATCCCTGAACTAACCGATATACTTAGCAACAAGCTTAAAACGATTTCAAGCCAATCCCCCCCCCCAAAAAAAAAAAACAACAAAAAAACAAACAAACAAACAACAAAACAAAAACAAAACAACACAAAACAACAACAAAAAAACAAACAAACAAAAAAAAAAAACACACACACACAAAAACAAACAAACAAAAACAATTTGGTCGGTGTTATGTGAAAAAAAAGTGAAGGAAAAAAATAACTGTACCTTTTCGCTCGGCCGATGTGTCCTGAAAAAAAAATTAATGGGCAAACACAACAGTTTTGATCCAACTTTGAGCCCCCCCCCCCACCATGGAAATAATGGTACTGAAAACGTGGATCGCCTTTGTTCTAACCTAGAATAAACTCTATTACAACCTTAATTCTAACCGTACATTTTAGATTTAATAAAACCCGGAACAATTATTGTCAAAGACCATTTATCGATTTCCCATCTTATTTTGCAGCCCTGGAAGTGTCATTGTCGACTTTGTGATTCAGCTCCTCTCTCCTCCCGCCACCGCCCCGGGAGATACGACCACGCCTTCAGGGTCTTTTGAAGACCGGCTCAAGAAGATCGAGGAGGATGTGCAGGAGGCTGTACAAGACGTCATTGCGGAGGCCGCTGATGGCGGAAACCTGGACGAACTCGGTGTCGATTCGACGTCGTTTGTCGTTACCGATGGTATTCCCCAGTTTTCTTCATTCTACAGCCTGTATAAAAAAAAAGAATGGTATAAGTGGAGGGGGGGGATAGGTTTGAACTCTTCTCAAACAATTGGTGTATTACGTGATACCAATTATATATTTTATAAAAAAAAAAAATCTTGGCTGATACAATTTATTTTGCATAATTTTCTTCTTCTTTTGTTCTTTTGAGAATCGGAATTACACAAATCCTTTGCTCGGAGAGTTAAGTTTTCCTTCATTATCATCATCGTCATCATCACCATCACCATTAGCATCATCATCATCATAATCGTCATCATCATCATCATCATCATGATCATTGTCGTCATCATCATCATCACCATCACCATTAGCATCATCATCATCATAATCATCATCATCATCATTATTATTATCTTTGTCATCTTTCCCCATCGTCATCTTCATCACCATTATCATCATCATCACTGCCACCACCACCACCAAATCATCTTCCTCAGCATTATCATCATCATCACCATCATTATCATTATTATCACCGTTATCATCACTAACACCAACATCCCATCTCCCCCTTAAATTTTTTTCGAAAACGAGTGAGTTCATAATTGTAATCCTCCTCTTTCCTCCGGTTTTTCTTTTCAAAAGTCGGTGTTGATGTTCGTGTCATAACAGAAGCACCGACCATGCTTCCACAGACACAGACACCAGGTGAGTTTTAAAAAAAAATAACATAATAATATATAATAACGTTTTTATCAATAATAATAATAATAATTAACATTTATATAGCGCTTTATACATAATTGTTTCAAAGCGCTATTACAAAGTACATAAGAAATATTACATAATAAACATAAGATATAACAAGAAACATTAATTACATAACACAATGAATTGGCTTACTGTGTTATTATACATAAAAATAAATTAATTACAATTATGGTAACATCTTAACTAAGAATTAAACAGGTAAGTTTTTAGGTTCTTTTTGAATGTTTCATCAGTAGGGGCATTACGAATTACAGTGGGGAGATTGTTCCAGAGTTTTGGGGCACAGACAGAGAAAGCTCGATCACCATAGCGGGTATGAGTGCGGGGACCGGGTGCAAGCTGAAGGTGAGAAGAGGATGAAGAACGGGGATTCATAGATGAAGTCTGTGCTTTGGTAGTGATGAGATCGGAAATGTAAGATGGTGCGAGTCCAGCTCGGGCCTTGTAGGTCAGAAGAAGTACTTTGAATTGAATACGTTGTGGGATGTGAAGCCAGTGCAAAGAGCGGATAATTGGTGTTACATGTTCATGTTTTCTTGTACGTGTGATGAGTCTCGCAGCTGTGTTCTGGATCCGTTGCAGCTTGGAGAGTTGGGTGGTGGGTAGATTAATCAATAAAGTATTACAGTAATCGAGTTGAGATATTACAAAAGCATTGACGAGGCGCTCAGTGGAACTTTGGTCGAGGTACTTTCGAAGTTTACCGATCTTGTGGATACCAAATGAGGCAGCTTTGCATAGTTTCCGGATATGGTGCTTCATGTTAAGATTGTTGTCCACCATGACTCCGAGGTCCTTTGCAGATTCCGATGGAGCGATTGTTGTACCATCAACATTGAAATCTGGTAGTTCACTGGGGTTGCGAAATGCTGAAGTCACATGTAACAATTCAGTCTTGGCACCATTAAGCTTGAGGTTACTGCTTCCAGCCCAGGCTTTTACATCTGAAAGACATTGCTCAAGTATCGTCACCCCACTGGACATTTTGCTCTGCTCAAGATTGACATACAGTTGAGTATCGTCTGCGTATATCATATGACGTACACCATGGTGGGAAGCTATGACGTCACCAAGGGCACCAGTGTAAAGGATGAAGTCGAGAGGCCCCATTACAGATCCTTGAGGCACTCCCCATGTGAGGGGGACTTCTTTCGACAGGACACCGTTGATGGAAATGACCTGAGTTCGGTCCTTCAGGTAGGAGGCAAGCCACTCTAAAGCAACTCCCACTAGAGTCCATATCTATCTCGAAAACGTTGAATCATCTTCGTATGTTCAATTGTGTCGAAGGCCGCCGAATAGTCGAGAAGAATCAAGACAGCTTCAAGTCCTTTGTCGATAGCGAGCAAGAGATCATTATTGACCCTCAGAAGTGCCGTTTCAGTAAAATGATACTGGCGGTACGCAGATTGCATTGCGGGAAATAAGTTGTTGTCCTCTAGGTACGTCCTTATAGCTGGGCAGCCACAATTCTTTCAAGAATCTTCGCGATAAACAACTGGTTGGCGTTAGGCCTGTAGCTGTTAAAGTCATTCTGATCCAGGCATGACTTTTTCAATAAAGGAATGACGTATGATTTCTTGAATGACGCAGGTACAATTCCAGATGACAGGGACATATTTATAAGCTTGGTCATGAACGACAAGAGCTCATCAATACAATTCTTCATGAGCCAATGGTTGGTAAGGGTGGTATCTCACTTCACGGAAACAAAATTGAGACAGATTTGCCGGCATGGCATTGTAGGGGAGACCGGGGACAATTGTAACACGGGGCAATTGTAACAGAGGCTCCCATTCCTAACAGAAACACGCTAAAAAAACTTAACCTGTGTACAGAGCATGTACATTTCATCGCTCCACATGCTATTTGAGTGTAAACAGTTTTAACGGTTATTTTAACTTTTTACAGCAAAAAAACAGTTTTTTGAGCAGGAAAGTAATATCTCACACTACCCAATGTTTTTCTTCTGGACAAATATGTGGTTGAGCTATGGCTGTCATTTTTATTTATTTAGAAGTTATATTCTTAGGCCTGTATTTTGCTGAAGTTTCAACGATGAATACCTGAGCTAAGATAGAAAAAATATCTCCAAATATGGTTGCCCACCACAGGGGCAATAGTAACAATGCCGTTAAGTAAATACTTTTGCCCCGTACCTAGCCCCGGGACAATTCAGCGCGCTGCCATCGCCCGTACAGAGCACGTAAACTTCTGCAATAATCCCATGCCATGCATATAACAAGAGAAAAATATCATGTAACTTGAGTCAAGCATTGTCATGTTTTATTATAATTAGCTTATGTGGTTAAAGTTGTTTAAATCTTGGATCTGTCAAGTGCAAAGCTTTGATAAAGAAAAACAATTGCCACTGGACACGGGGCAATTGTAACACTCGACATCTTGTTTTGAAATGGTAATGGCTTCAAAATAACTTGTTGTACTTAACCCAAACCTATTCATATGTCAAGCTAAGATATGCATATTTCATTTTATTTAGTTTTAAGCAAGTATTTAGCTTTAATTAATTTAATAGGTCAAATTTGGAAAAAACTGGTACAATTGTCCCCGGTCTCCCCTACTAGCTTTTTCCGCGACGAAATTTTTTTTTTTGCAACGTACAAAAGGCTACGTGACACAAAAGACGGATTAGCCCTCTGTCATTGTACAAGATCTGTCTCCTGTGGCCCAAAAAAATCGTCGCGGAGACAGCAGGGTAGACAGATGTAGCGCAATGCCATGCGGGCAAATCTGTCTCAATTTTGTTTCCGCGAAGTGAGATAGCACCCTAAAGATAGTGGACGGGTTAACGAACAATAGCTGGCCAGGCCAAGGGTTAGTTAATAATGGTATCTCACATGCCATGATGTGGGTTTGAGACGGGTTTGGGACTAGTTTGCGACTCCGTCTCACAGACGTCTCCGAGACTTCTCCTGACTGAGTCTCTGCGATGTCTCGAAGACGTCGCCGGAAAACCAATCACGTCGCTGGTACGTCTCTGCGATGTCTCCGAGACTGATGCGATATCTGAAATGTAGAAATATAGAGCAAAACGAGCGATCAGTATGATGATAGAGTAGGTGGAGCTAACTGATATGTATTAACTCTTTTCTTTCATGTCTTTTCCTGCATGTGAAGATACTAGCCCGCCAGCTCTCTCTTGCCCGGACGAGAAACTCATTTACTATCTAGAAATGGCGAATCTTCTTACCAATGTCACGTGGTCTCCCTGGACGCCGAGGATGATTTCTGGTCAGGTGACCGTCACAACGGATATGGCTCAAGGAGTGTGGGACGCCGGGAGTATACTGTGGTCGCTAATGGCGACCGATTCCGCGGGAAACTCGGCCCAGTGTTCATTCAATGTAACAGTCAAAGGTATAGTTTAAATTTTATCCTGACTTTTAAAAAATCTAAAGGCAATTTATGTCTGACCGAAAGGGTTGTAATTAAGGTGAGAGGTATATTGCATTTTTAGCTGGAAGAGTGGCGGCAGTCACCTAGACAGTGGTGAGTCCCAGGTTTTCATGAGAGGGAGGGGGGGGGGGCAATTTGGAATTTCAGATTTTTGTACACCAGGGGGGGGGGGCGGGATAGACGTTAATTTATTTTCTCGGCCATCGAGGGGTCATCAAGGATCAGCCATAGGGGAAGATTAATTCAGTTGGTCAATCGGTCGGTCGTCCATTTTTCTCTCTTTCTTTCTCTTTTTTTATTCTATCTATTTTACTTTATTTTTATTTTTTATTTTTTGCTGGGAGGGACCCCCCCCCTGTATTCCGCGCCTGCCTAGGTGAATGCCTGCATGAAGGAAAAGATCCCTTAAACCTCTATGGACACTTTTGCAAAGTGTATGCCATTTCAAAATCTAACGACAGGAATTGCCCCTATGTCCACATCTTACTTAGATTATATGGTTGAGCATTTTTGTAGGAGATTGGCATCGAAGGCGTCTGTCAATGGTGGAGAAAGTTTGGAGTGTAAGATTAATTATCTGCCAAGTGTCCTAACTTTTCCACTTTTCCCCCCGCATCAATTTCTAGATCGAAATTGTCCCGCTGGTTGGCTGCGAAGGGAAAACAGTTGCTATCGCCTGGCCTGGGCCGACCCGGTCCCGTATGCGACGGCCGTGGAGATCTGCGATGAGCAGGACGCTATCGTCGTCGTACCAAACACGCAGGCCGAGTTCGATTTCGTTGTCGAATTCGTGGAAGGTCTTCTCATATCGTACCTCTGGTTGGGATGTGATGATGTTGCTGATGAGGGCAGGTGGGCATGCCACGACGGTAGTCGACTTCCAACACAAAATCGTGAGTTCAATATCCAATATTATGAGAAAAAATTTCGTTTGAATGTTTAGTTAAATTTTCCATGCTGGGACTATTTATTTATTTTTTTTCATTTTTTTTTTACGAAAGGAGGTTTCGTACGAAGTTGCCGACCATGGACCAATCTATGAACTTACAAACGGTTTGCAAATGGTCTGTGAACAATAGTCTCGTACGGCTTCGTTGAGAAATTCTTACGAAGTTCTTTCAAAGTTCTTTCGAAATGGCTAGAAAATTATTCTCATGGCGTCCTTAACCGTTCGTAATGACATAAAGATTGTTATTTTACTTTGAATATAGGTTTGCGGGGTGACTCCCCTTTAGATGTGGAGAGTGGGGACATCCCCGATTCGAGCCTGACGGCTTCTAGTAGGTGGAACGCGTACCATTAGATTATATATAACCATAAATTATGAAAGAAGTCTTTTTTGTAAGTAATTAGAAGCGTAATATCATGACTGAAATTGTTATCTTAATATAGGTTTGCGGGTTGACTCCCCTTTGGGTATGGAGAATGGTGACATCCCCGATTCCAGCCTGACTGCTTCTACTAGGTGGAACGCGGACCATGGGGCAAAGAGAGGACGGCTGAACGCGCGTCCCGATGGCGGCCTACGTGGAGCTTGGTCTGCTCGAAATAACAATGCCAACCAGTGGATTCAGGTAAAGCTCACACAAGGCATCGCGATACATTACGAACGCTTACATTAAACTTGTATGCATGGCTAGCTTACATGGCGATGCTGAGTTGTATAGAAGGTCAATTTTTCAACAAATATGACATAATAATTAAATGGAACAATTGATTAATACCACGTGACATAGAATAAACCAACCAAATTACAATTTTTTTTATTATTATTATTATTATTATTATTATTATTATTATTTTTATTTTTTTTTTGGGGGGGGGGGCGATTCCTGTTCTGGAAAATAAATAGTACCGAGTGAACAAATAAATGTATTTTGCATTATATCATTAACGTTTTCAATGCGTTTTCAATGGGTTATAATATGCAATGTAGGCCTACTTACATATTCTTTAGTATAACTTTTTTAATCAGATAATTATTTCCACCATTATTGTCAATAATTTTGTCGTTATAATTTCCTTATTGACATCGTAACTATTATTTCATATTAATTAGTCAAACGCATTATGAATATTATCTTTCATAATCATCTAAATCATGAAGGTGGATCTGTTAACTGCATACTCGATCAGTATGGTGGCAACACAAGGTCGTTTTGAAACCAACCAATGGGTGACATCCTTCAAGATAAGCTGCAGTCTCGATGGTATTACCTTTGATACAGTTCAAGACCCCGACAGCGACCCCGTATCCGACAAGGTTTTTATCATTTAATTTTCATAATCGTTTCTTAAACAAGAAGTTAGGAATTTGTACTTTATGTATTTCATAATTTGAATTGAATTTCATAATACAAAAATTCACCCTTCTGAATTGGTTATCCGAGGCAGTACAGAGAGAATCCATTTTATTCCACTCCATTCTTTTAACTGGTTGAACAACTCAGAATAAATGAAATTATATAACCCCTATGATTATCAAAATTAAAGAGAGATCGAGAATAGTTGCATTTATTTTCATGTTGATATATGTTCAGTTCTGATTGTTTGATTGATTCAATTTATATATTCACGGCAAACTTTTCAGCAAGTCTACCTGTAGTTCATCCTTTAAGTTATGTTATGCAAGAACACAGCAGATCGTATAGAAAAATAACCATTATTTTATGTGCGTGGACAGTTTCTGTGATTCTATAGTTTTAATGTCACTAGCAAAGTTATTGCCAAAATGTTCTGTGTGCCGAACCTCGTCCGTACGTGTCTGAAAAAAAGTACGACGTAACGAGATGCACGATGTACTTCGGACCAGTTGTGACAACCTTATTCGTCATGAAATGGCTACAATGAGTTGTACAGATATAAAGATACGTTTAAACAGTAATTTATTTCTTGCAGGTCTTTACAGGCAATACCGACCGCAACACTGTTGTAAACAACACGTTGCCAGTGGCGCACGTTTGTCGTTATGTCCGCCTGATGCCCGTTTCATGGAAAAGACATATTAGCTTACGTATGGAACTCTATGGACAACTTTCCGGTTCAGGCAAGTTTCACATCTGCCTCCAGCCTGACTCACATCATTCCGGCGGGTGTCGGAGGCGAAACCGTCCGACCAGCAGAATCCGACCGGTCTACAAACGGAACGTGCTAGCTCCATGCTCAATAGAGCGCGTTATTAGGAACCAGCATGCCAACCAAGAACCCTAACCCGCCCCCCCCCCACCCCCTCCCCTCCCTTCTCACACCCACTCCGATCTTAAGATTAATTGATGGAGATTAATTGTTACTATGTTTCCTGAGTTTGCATTTAACGTTATATCTTACTAAGATACATGTTTGAACTTATTTCTCAAAGCTCAGTGCATCCCACCCGCGATTTTTTTTTCTACGACAAGTTTGTCTAACTCTAGCCCTGTTTATCCTGTCCCCCCATCCTTTCCGAGGCTCAGTTTTAATGCCATGTTGGTTCCAAATTATGCACTCTATCAGCATGACGGACGGATTCGACTGGATGGATAGTTTTGCCTCCGTCACCGGCCGTGGTTATTTTTTTTTTGTTTTACTTTTTTGCTAGACAGAGAGAGAGGCAAGACAGAAGATCCAATTATTATGTTTCTTGTAATCAAGATATGATGTATCTACGATTAAGTCTTGAATATGATATAAATCATGTAAATGATATCATATCACCAAGACTTGTGTGAGAGTGACTGGCGAGCAGATAGAGAGAGAGAGAGAGGGGGGGGAGAGAGATTGAAAGAACATCTCGTTTCAAGGAGAATAGACTGTATAAATTTCGAGAAAAAAATTATAAAACAAAATAAATTTCCATAAGCTTGTGCTATAATATGGTGTAATGAATATCGACGTTTCATTTCATATAAAGTCATCTTCCTCATTCTTTTTTTTTTCGTAGGATGGTGGGCGTATGGTCAACCGAATTCCCAGCGGTCAGAGAATTGTGTAGTATTAGTGTTTGGTGCATTCAACCTACATGATTTTCCCTGCACAACCCATCAAGCTAGAACGCTCTGCGAGAAAGTGTAAGAAATATGTCAAAATATTTGTCATGAAATCTTTATTTCGAAGCCAATATATTGCCATATCCTAGGTTTTTGACGGAAATATTCTGTATTTTCAATTATGAAATATATATCCAACTAGCAACTAACCATTTGCAGCCATAGTGACATCATAGAACCTCCCCCCCCCGCCCCCGTCATGAATTGGAGCCCTTGTTTGTGATACCAAATTTCATTAACACATATCAGGGAAATTGGAAGTATGAATATGAAACACATACTGTCTTTTTAATGGTAATATACATGTACAATGAACTACTAAATAAGTTTTATCAAACAAAATACGACAAAAAGTGTTTTTCATAGTTTTTATTTTTATCTTAACCTATTCAATAATTTACATCTTCATTGATACCAGATCTTATATACAAATATACATATTTATAATAATTCAATTGTTTGTTTCCGCCCTAATACAGTGCGGAGTAATGACCCTCTAGCGGAAATGAGCGAAACTCAATCTTACATTCGTCATCCAACACATGCACTGAGAGTGAGAGAGAAAAAAAAACAACCTCTGATGATGAGCCTGATCAGTTTGTCAAGGACGGACATTTTCCACATTTCAAAGTTTGAAGGCCTGTGAAAAACTGATTATGAGAAATAATGATGAACTTGGGACCACTGCATGTTGAAAATTATGGCAAAATGTGGTTGCATTAGACATGTGGTAGAGTAGAATCCTTTTAATATTCAATGTCACAGAAGGACGTAATGGTCACTCTTAACTGATCAGGCTCTAATGTGACTTCGATGGACGTTGGAGTCCCAAGCCTCGGACCGAAAAATGAAATAGCCAAATTACACATCAAACGAAAACTTAGAAGCTACATAATACAACATTACCCATTTTAAGCGTTTCAATTACTAACCTGAGAGAATTCCCTTCCGAAACAATCGAAAGCGGAAGCTTCGAAAATGGTATTTACTCCTCCTAAATGGACCTGAATTGCTGCGAGGGTGGATGCAGTCATTTGTGTACGTGTGAGATTGCAAGAACCGTTCTGGGGCCGGTCATGATGGAATTTCTCCTTACAAAGAATCGATTCTATAACAATAGGCCTACCTGTATACTAAGTTATTCAAACTCATAGTAGATGTATCTTTTCTAGTATGGTATTCAAATGACCTATTATCAATAAATGAACTGCAATATATAGGCCTACTTGACATATTTTGACACACTATGACGTCATATCCATCCACGCAATGAAATTAAAGCCCTTTTTGAGTATTTTGGAAGGGGCGGGCCGTTTAATGTTCAATCATCTTTTATGAGTACTGATATACTGAAGCTTTATTGATGCACAAGCCCTGGTTTACGACCGGTAATGTTGCAGCGACGCATAATGTCACACGAACGCATTATTTATGTCTAGGACCAACCTATGATGTCACCATCCAAAAGACGTGATTGCATTCGAAGCCCGGTCCGATTGTTATCAGTTTATGGGCTGATTTTCTTTTTCCCATAATGTAAACAATTCAAATGATTTTTGTTATTTTCTCTAGATAGGCCCACAAACTGATAAGAATCGGACCGACGTTCGAATCCCAGTCACGACTTTCGGATGGTGACTTCAAAATTTAATGTTGGTCAGACGTAAGGGGGCCGTCACGCTGAGGTCGTTCTATAACGTTCTTGCCCGTTCTTTAAAATAATGCTCAACGGGCTTTGGTCGGGTTGGAACTTATAACTTTAAAAAATAATTTCTTGAATACGATACTAGGCAGTTCATAAATAGTTCTCGTTACGTCAATTCCGTCTTTATCGCGTCTGCAATACGTTGTTATCCAGTTCAGACCGAGTAAACGGCTCGTTCACTCTATACCGTTCGTAGCACGTCCAAACCGTCACTAAAAGTGCCTATGCGTAGCATGATAAAAGTTAGGTACCATGTTCGTAGTACGTCCTTCTCGTTTAGAGTAAGTCCTACCCGTTTAAGGAACGTTGTCACTACGTTTAATTTTAGAACTGGAAGCCAGTACGATTTTTTTTTAAACATGTTCAAACAAATCGGAATGACTTTCCGTTCTCTCCGTTCGGGCCCGTTCACCAAGTTCGTAAACAGATTGTAAACGGTCTGTACTAGATTCTAAAAGGTCTGTACTACGTTCAGTCCGTGTGTAAACAGATTGAGCCCGTTCACCAAGAACTACCAAGAACGCAGTGAGAACTAGCTCAGTGTGACGGGAATTATGACATGCCGTTCTATTTAAAAATTGAAACGTATTGCTATCCAAGCCCGTGCTATAAAGTCCTGAGCAGATTGAAATAGGTCTTAAGTACGTCCACTCCGTGTGTACATAGACTAAGCCCGTTCTGCAATAATTTCAATAACATGGTAAGAAATTGTTTAGTGTGATAGTAGTATAAGCGAATAGATCAGCTGTTTAATTGCCACACATTAATTGTTACAATTACAGAAATCTCACAACTTTTAGAATAAATACGAAAAACGGCCATTGGTCCGAAAAGAACGCGTACATTTGACCTAATTATTTCTGGATTAAGATGAACAACGTTTGTATACAGTCCTCAATACGTCCATCACGTCTCTGCCTCGTCTGCAGTCCGTTTGTATCTAGTTAAAATCGGGCGAAAATTACCGTTTCCACGAAACAGAGCCCGTCTGAAACAATCCAAACCCGTCCCCAGTTAGTTGCAACCCGTTCTTAGTCAGTTCCAACTCGTTTCCAATGCGTTTCGTTCCGACCTTACTAGTTCTGGGTCGTTTTTAATCCGTCAAAATCCGTTCTTACTCGTTCTTACTCGTTCTTACGTCGACCAAACGGCCTCCAGAAAGTTCGTCTCGTTCTTACTTCGTCATTATCCGTGGCTAGAACGTGTTGAGTGCGAATGCGTGCCCGTTTCCCATAAAAAACCTAGCCCGTTTTTGCCAGACCTCATGCGTCTTCGTAACTTCAAGCTGATAATGAATATACAATGCTCGTTTGTAAGACGTCCTAGCACATCTTTAGAACGATTTAAGTACGGCAATTTCGTTTGTAGTACGTCCATCTCGTTTCAGGTACGTTGCCACCCCGTTAAATTTTAGGACGAGATGGGCGCCCGATTTTTTTGAACACTTTTTTTAAAATCCGACCGAGCTAGTCCATGAAGTTCGTAAACAGATCGTAAGAAGTATTTACTACGTAAACTCAGTTTACACACAGACTATGCCCGTTCGGCAAAATTTGCAAGGACGTAGTAGGAACGAGCTCAGTGTGACGGGGGTATTAATAATGCGTTGTTGTGATTTAAGCGTCAATGCGACATTACCGGTCGTAACAGACCCTAGTTGTCCTAAAATCATTTACGTTACTTTTGGCGACCGATATATAGCTACTCGTATGCAATTGACATTTTATCACCGCTTTATGTGTTCCAACTCGGCCTTATTTCGGATCATCTTATTTAACTTTTTAATTCGGTCTTAACGTATGATATATAGAGCAAATCGATATGCTCACTGTTATTCGAACCGATGTAAACTGGTATATATTATATTTTCAATAAACACAACAAAGTATTAATTTATCACTTAAAATGCACGACTTATATAATTTCGGCATACTAAAGTATTCAAGAAATATTCTCTTTTTATAGATTGAATTCAAAGTAACACTTATTTTCTTGTGATAACATATTTATATTATAAAAGTATTTAAGCAATATATGCAGTATGTCATATATACAATAAGTAATAATGGACACGGTGTAAATATTGGTACGTCTCATGTTGTTAATGATCATGTTAGACGAATCATACAATCATGTATATAAAATTTATATTTTATGCGAAATTTTGTATACTAAATATAATATTTGCACAAGTAATATTCATCTGTCTCATCTGTTTGTCTCATGCGTTTAGGCTGTATGTGAAATGTATCGTGCACACTGTTTGAAATGGAAATCCTGGTAAAGGCCTATTATGATAGAGACGATAGTTAGGAATTCAAAAGTTTTCCAATGAACTTTCTTTATGATAATTACAATCAGACGCGGATCCAGGGGCCTCCCCCAGCAAAAAAATAAAAATAAAATAAAATAAACAAACAAACAGAAAACAAAAGGGAACAAAACAAAACAACCAAAAATCTGAAAGAATGGACGATCGACCCGATTAACCAACTGAACCTTACCACTATTACCTGACCGATTCTTGATGGCCGAAGGCCGGAAAAAATAACAAAAGACTTACGATTGATAAAAAGTTACGATTGATTTTTTCCCGGTAGCCTCATCATGGACAGGATACTCCAAAGTTGATGATCTTAATCCTAACCCTAGCACTAACCCTACTCTTAATTATATCTAAATCCTAATCCATGACAGTACCTAGTTTCCAAATGAGGCTACTGAGAAAAAAAAAAAGCAATCGTAACTTTTTATCAATCGTAAGGCTTTGTGTTACAGGGCACTAATCATACATCAATGTCAAATAACGTCACTAACATTATTTCCATTCCGCAAACGTGACAAAATAAACTAAAGTACTGTATACTTTATCTGAACAAGTCTTACCGTACAATCACCGTACGACCCATTGTAGCTCTGGCGGACCTGCTTATTGCACGGGCGTAAATCCCGGGGGGGATGGGGGGGATACATCCCCCCCCCCCCCCCAGATTTTGAGAGGGGGAATGGCCTGTACAAACATCCCCCCCCAGTTTTCAGGAAGAAATGAAAAAAAATACAAAGTAATTGTTTTATTGGTTATAATAGCGTTTAAATAACCAAAAATGCCTTTTTTTTACTCAAAACCCCAAAATTTTCTGCTCGGTCGCTATGCGACCTCGCAATAATTATCAAACAGTATACTAGTGTATAAAAGTTGGATTACCAATGCCCTCGTCGGGACAACACTTAGGACAGGGCACTGCTGGCAAAGGGTGTTGTTGGACAATCAAACATTAATGGAGTTGTGTGCGGCTAGGTTGTTGGAGGGCTTGAGCCTGAGCCCACAAAATTTTCCTAGCAAAGATTGTGATTTGGTTTTCTATCGCTGTTATTTTGAAAAAAAGCATGTAAAAATGTTACTTCTAAATGATAAAACATTTCGGCTCGCACTCGCTCTCCTGAGTAATTGAATAGGGTCTATACTGTCCAAAATATATCTCCAATTTCTAGCTTTAAAATTTGGGGCTCGCGCTTCGCGCCTCGCCATACTTTTTACACTTACTTAATGAACAGGATCAAGGCAAGCCTTAAAAGTATAGCATTCAAAGACAAATTCTTCGTAACCTCCTCCCTGTCGAGTAACATTTCTCTTTAGGTCTATGCCTCGGTATCTTAAGTGCCCCCTTTGAGAAAAGGTGCATTTTTCCATCGAGGCCCCCCCCCCCCATTCAAATCCTTTCCGCCTGCCTCTACTATATCTTTTTGTTTTGTTGTTGTTTTTTTGTTGTTTGTCGCACTCACGGTTACTATATAGGATTTTTTAAGCACAAACATTATATTTCAGCTCAAATTTTTCAGCTCGCGCTTCGCGCTCGTGATACTAATGGGTAGCTATAATGCACAATATCTTCCAAACTTTTACCTTAAATTTTTCGGCTCGCGCTTCGCGCATTCGCATTAGTTTCCATTACTAAAATGCACAGTAATCAAGGCAGCATTAGATTTAAAGCAACATTCAGACAAACTCGGCGTATCCCCTCCGTCTCCGAATACATTTCCACTTTCAGATGGAATGCCTCTAATCTGAATTGTAACCCGTTTTTCACAGGTGCCCTTTTGTTATCAAGACCCCTGTGACTTTCAAATCCTTCCGCCACCTCTTGCTACCATAAGTGGCCTATATATATGTATATTTTCCGCGCTCGCGGGTACTATAGACCTTTAATGCACACATATCCAATTTTTCAGCTTGATTTTTTGGCTTGCGCTTCGCGCTCGCTGATACTAAATAGGAGTATTAATGCACAAATATTCTCCAATTTTTAGCTTAAATTTTCGCTCCGCTTCGCGCTCGCATTAGTTTTTCATTTAAAATTGACAGCTAATCAAGCAGCCAAATGTAAAAGCATACATTCAAAGACAAATTCTTTCGTTCCCTCCCTCTCAAATCCATTCCACCGCCTGTGCTATTACAAAATTCTGTCGCGAGTGCTTGTGTCAAACAAGATCGCGAAAAGTTGGCAAATTATTTCGCTCATCCCCCCCACTCCTCGACACGGATTTACGCCGTTGGCTTATTGTGTATTATTTTTAGCACAATTTTTCTTTTATGTAAGTATAATCATGATAGCAACAATATTTTTGTTCTGGTTCAGGAGCATATCATGCTGCGATGACCGATAAATCTTTGGGGTGCGGGCAAATAACAAGGGAATTCCATTTTTTTTTCCCCCCGTTCGGGGGCTTGTTTACGAAATTCTATTGAAATTATGAACCCGTGGGTGTGAAGAACGTTTTCATAAAGGTAGGTCCAAATTATTATTCTGAATGTGTATTGAATCGGATAGAGCCGACTTAAAAAATGTACTGATTCTGAGGGAATTAGTATGACAGTGAAGTAAAAGAACCACGACAAGGGAAGGCCTAGGTCTGTATGATAGATTTACCAGATTTAATTTCAAACTGCGAGAAGGATTATGTCAATATTAATTTACGATGGTGGTTAAGATGGCGGTGTTTACCGTAATTATCGTGATATGCCTGTCAATGACGATGGACTTCGTCAGTGCGTTCACGACAGCGAGGCTTTTATCAACACCGTATACCGCTTCGTTCTCTACAAGCCCGCCCTCTGCTCCAGTTTCTACAGCACAGTGTAAGTCTTTATGAAGAGTTTCATTCCACAGCCATTTTCAATATTATTTATCTTTGAGAATTTTATGATCTGACTAAAAGTTCTATAATGTTTATATTTGGCTGGGTTTAGAATGAGATTAAGGTTTAGGGTTCGGGTTAGTTTTAGCGTTAGATTTAGGTTAAGGTAAGAGTTGCGGTTAGAATCAACAACAAAAAAAAAAATTCTATAAAGTGCGTCCCAAAAAGAACTATACACTTTTGAAATGGCTACCAAATCAACAAATATATGGTTCTTGGGAAAAAAAGTTTAGATATATATAAAGCTCATATCCTGAACTATCATTATGACACAGAAAATTCCGAAAATAACCCATTCTTCATTAAACAATGCCCACTTTTGTGTAGTACACAAAAATTAGCCTGCGCAGGAATTCGGTATTCACTTAACACCTTTGTATGGCACGCCAAGAGGGATTCAAGCAATAATGGAATAAATCAGCCAACAAAGACAAAAATAAACTGAATTCAAAGCAAAAATCAATGACATGAAAACAAAACGGTGAAGAGAAAAAATTGTGTATAATTTTGATTGTTTACTTCTGACTTTCGGTATATCTTTTACTCTGTTAGCTGAGTGATTCCATTATTCTTTGATTCCCTCCTGGCGTGCCATACAAAGGTGATAAATGAATAGCGAATTCCTGTGCAGGCTGTTTTTGTGTCCTTCACAAAAGTGGGCATTGCTCACTGAAGAATGCATCATCTTCGGAATTTTTGTGTCATAATGATAGTTGAGGATATGAGCTTTATATACATATAAACCTTTTCCCCAAGAATCATATATTTTTTTTATTTGATAGCCATTTCAAAAGTGTATAGTTCTTTTTGGGACGCACTGTATTATAAACACAACGCAACAAGTGCAATAAAATGTATGCTAAAGGAGCTACATCGATCAGTAAGGAAGGGATGGTGAAATCTGATTAAAATGTATATTGATAGGCCTATTTGGCATTTTTGTTGCCTGCCATTATGATTTTAATCCCTCTCTTCACCCCCTTTCTTGTGGTATGCAGTGAATCCAGTGGTAACACAAGATTCGACTTCGCCTCTGGAATTGCATACCCAGACCGCTCCATTTAACTCATCCGAATCTACATGTCCCCATGGGTTCCGGCAGATCCGAACGCCTTGCGCCTCAACCTATGGCGGGTCAGTATGGCCATTGTGTCGCAAAGGAGCTCTTCAGATAACACACCGAATAAATACCGATGAGGGGGATTCATGTTTTTATCCCGAAGAACTGACGACCAAGCTCTCTGTCCGTGATTTTATTTTCAACCCGTCCGACGAAGGAGATGGAAAGACAACTTCCCTATGGGATCTAGATGTTGTGGCCACGTGGTGGTCCCCGCTTGTCGATGAAATCAATGCAAGTCTTCTACAACAGGGGATTGAGGAAGCTCTCCAAAGAGTATTTGATGATCGTAGCCAGATCAGCAGATGTTCAGGGTTCTTTGAATCCGGGATATCTTGTTGGCGAACTGACGAACTTGGTTCACTTTACTCTACGTCACTTTCATCTGAAGATTGCAATGAAGACTGGTTCTCTGGCAACCTCGATGCCTTCACGCCCGTCTCAACAAACAATGAATCCGTCAATCTCTTTTACAACGGAACTTACATCTTACCACTTTGGTGGAGTAGGATAACCAAATACGACTTTCTTAAGGGTCACGGATTTATTTCTCAAAATAAAACAAGACTTATTGGGGTATGTGGCAAAAAGATCGTTATGATCAATTGTGATATTATCCTATCTGACCATGAATATACATTGAAGGGCGACGGGTTTGCATTTTTCAATGGAACCTATTATTTTTCTGACAAATTCGAATACTTGTCCAACGATTCAATCAGGATCTGCGTTGCCCAAGATAACGTTTCTGGAGGTCACGGAAGAAATGATACAGGCCTGTATACACCCCATCGCGTATACATGTATGAGGAGATTCTGTACGGAATCTCGACGGCATGCTTGTTTCTTTTGGTGATAACCTACTTGATTTTCTCGCCTCTTCGAAACTTCCAGGGATGGGCCATTTTAAGTTTCGTCGGGTCAATGTTGATATCACAGCTTTATACTCAGTACATCGGTCACAAAATACTTCCCGCATCTACGTTATGTCCGAGTATGGCAGTGATTGGGCATTTTTCGTACTTAAGCGTGTTTACTTGGATGAATGCACTTGCTGTCCGTCTCTGTATAAGCTTCAAAGGAACTCAAACGCACGCGCTTTATGAATCAACCAATCACTTAAAGCGGTACGCTCGGTACTCCGTATTCGGTTGGGGTGTTCCTTTAATTTTTATAGTAATAGCACTTGGACTGCATTTAACCGACAACAAACTTATCCCTCTAAAGTACGGATCAACAGAATATGGGATATGTTGGTTGAAACCAGAACTTGCAGTTGATGTGTTTTTCGTAGGACCAATGTTCATATTTGTGGTTGGTAATATCGTTTTCTTTATCGTCACCGTGTTCAACATCCGGAGGACAACTAGAATGACCCGAAGTGCACTTGGTCAGGACAGAGAGATGGAACGCAAGCGGAAAATATCAGAGCTTCTTGTCTACTTCAAGGTAATTTCAATTTAATAATCAGGGGTGCGTCGTTGAGACCGATTACCAACCTCTTCTTTTCAATCGCGGAGTATAACTGTCGCCTTTTAACGAAAATGACATGAAATCAATTACTAGAAAGCAAAAGACATAAAGCTCTAGCTTTGCAAACTCTATTTTTTTCAAATGAGCCTCTTTTTCGGTGCTCGTCCTTAGGTTGATATCGATTCAATAGCTTACATGATGAGGCTTTTTGATGTCCCTGAGGCTGAGTTCACATTTCGTAAAGCTGCTCATAATAATATTAAACACCATTGTGCGATGTAACACGCATAACACCCTGTCGGAAAAACACAGTGTGAACTCAATGCGAACAAACCGTGACACAGTGTGTTCACATTGTACCTTACTGTTTCCAGTACCGACACTGTGACAGTGGGCCAAATCGACACAGTCGACTTTTTGAAGACAGTGTCTGAGTCCTTCAAAATGTGACGACTGTGTGGATTCGGCCTATTACCACAGTATTTCTACATTGTTGACACATTGTAATTGTGATTTTTTTTTTCCGACAAGGAACAGTCGTTACTAAACTCATGCTTAGCTTTAAACCTTTGACTTAACGCACAACCTGTCGATTCTCTACTTGCAGATATCTTGTCTGATGGGATTCAGCTGGATCTTAGGACCCATCTTCGGTTGGACACGTCCCCCTGCGGCCGTGTGGATCATATTCTCCGTATTCAATTCTTTTCAAGGCATCTTTATTTTCTTCTCGTTTGGTCTCAACGCCCGAGTGCGGAATATGTGGCGGGAGAAGCTGAGGTCCGTTTCCTGCCGCTGTAGAAGCTTGGAAAATCCAAAGACAAATAGATCAACATACGTGGAGGCTCCAACACAAAGTTCTTCATTATAATATTGAAAAAGAAAATGTGCAAAGAAAATTGGATTCCATCGGGATTCGAAACTAGAGACCTCCTGATTACTAGACAGGCGCTCTAACAACAGAACTCTGGCAAAGCCATGTCGATGTTCATCCCTGAAACCCGTTAACTTTCCAATGTTTTAGTTGTCAGAAGCCATTAAAACCTGACATAAACCCGAATGATAGAAAGCAACTTAGGGGCTTATGTGAGGATCACGGAAAAGTCATGCAGCTTTTTTTTTTTAATACAATGTGTAAATTTGAACACAGAGTAAAACTGAACAGAAATATATACTAGTTTGTTACATGATTTACCAACTTTCATGTCAGATCGTGAAACCTGGCGTACCATTCATTGATTCATTCTCGGATGCGTCCGATTTGTAGTGTAGTGTATATATGCTATGAAAAAAAAATAACAAAGAAACTGGTATTACATCGGGATTCAACCACACATGTAATGCTTGTTCCGGATTGTAATGGTGGTATCTCACTTACCATGAGAGTATAGAGACGGATTTGAGACCAGTTTGTGACGGGTTTGAAAAGGGTGTGAGACGTCTCCTGAGTCTCCGCGACGTCTCATGATTCACTGGAAGTTGAACATGCTAAAATCTATGATTATTTTTTCCGTCGCAGAGACGTCTCCGAGACGAAGTGAAATAGCTCGGGTTGTTCATCCAAAATAAAATAAGGTTCAATTATCATAAAATTAGATATCCAGCACTCTATTAGCTCATTTTCAGACTATTCTACAGAATGAATCAATAAAAATGTCCCATCATTTTGAAGTTGTCTTGTGAAAAGAATGAAGTTTTTATTATGGGTTTCTTGCAATGTTTTGTTTTGAGTCATCCTCCTAGCATACATTGGTACCCTTTTCATTTGGATTTTTGCACGCATGACTGAATAACAGACAATCTTTAGAAGACGGTAAAATCTCACCTGCTCCAAGTGGCCGGGTGAATAAACAAATTGGGAATTTATTACTTGTGTGCCAGCACAAAGACACACCCACACTTACCCCCATTTATACATACACAAACCATATACACACACACACACACCCTCACCACACGCACACGCACACCCACATGCACCCTCCACACACACACAAACACACGCACATACCCTATGTTATCCACACTAGCACATACACACACACGCATACATACCCACACCCTCAACAAATACATACACACACACACACACACACACACACACATCCTCAATCACCATGATCACACTCATAGACAGTTTTTGAGGCGTCCCAAACATTCAGTGATGGTCTTGGTAAACAAAACATCATAGGGGAAATGATATTTTGAATTGTTAATGTGTGTGTGGGTGCTTGAGGGAGGATATTTGTGATGGAGGATGTGTGTAGTGAGGGTGTGTGTGTGTGTGTGTGTGTGTGTGTGTGTGTGTTTGTGTACACATATTCTGTCAACATTTGTTTTCAATCTTCATCCATCTATTTGGCGCAGGTGAGATTTTACCGTCTTCTGAAGATTACTCAGTCATGCGTGCAAAGATCCAAATGAATAGGGCACCAAGAAATGCTGGGAGGGTGACTCTACCAAGACATATCATGAAACCCATGATTAAATGTTCATACTTCATACAAGACAACTTCAAAATGATTGGACTTTTTTTTTTTATTATTATTATTTTTTTTTTACTCACTCTGTATAATCTTTTCTGGACCAAAGAACCTTTCTTCGGAATCAGAACTTATAAGCGGAAAGTCAGAAGAGAAAAGAAAGGAGGAAAAAGAGAAAGAAAGAAAAAAGAATGTTGGCTGCAGATATATATACGAGCTTCATTTCGGATACGAAGTAAAAATTTAGCATTAGAGGAATCAAATTCCAAGCTCATTTATTTTGGCAATCAAAATGTAATATAAGCAACTCGATCTTCAGTTTTGCAATGAAACTTTTGTTACAATACAAATGTCACTCGGCAATCGTAAGTGCCTAAATTGCATATTAAGATGACAATTTAAAAAAAAAAAATGCAAGTTTTTGTAAAAAATGATGAAAGAGAGGGCGCGAATACTCTCATTGCTGTCACACATCATCGAACACAATCCCTACGATCCTATAGCCTTTTGACAAGGCCTAGTGACTTGGCCATATTCCTCGTCAAGTAGTGGCTGAAACGAGACTAGCGGTCGAAGAAGAGAGCTGGCGAGATCCGGGTGAACGCGCGATAAGTCGCTAGCTGCTAATTTAGCGATTAGTTTGTTTTTTTTTCAGTCGGTAGGCGTCTGATATAAACATCACAACAGACACAGAGCTAACGATCCTATGACGATCGATCTTTTTTTTAAACATCATCATTTAAAAAAAAAACATCATCAATCTTTTTAAATAATCATAGATCTTTCCTTTAAAAAAAAAATCCTCTACGATTTTTTTTAAGATGGATGATTTCTTTAAAAGATCAATGATTTAAACATCGATCCTTTATCTCATCGAATGCACGCCATGCAATCCGATATGCAATCCTATGAAAGCTTTCACTCAATATATTTTCATTTTATCAAAACTTGCAAAAACTGGGTTATGTACGTGTCGCCTTTATCTGTTTATTTCATTTACTCGATTATTTTATTCGACATCTGAGACAGGCGCGGATCCAAGAAAACCGAATTGAATGTATTTCTCGGGCCCAATTGTCTGGGGACAATTAAAAGCGGCTCTTTTGGGTTTTACGCATGGGCCCTGTACTTTTATTGTATTATGTCGGTCTGCGTCCGCTCCTGTGAGACGCGAGAAAGATATCATTGCAAAGGTGGAGAGTTCCTCTTCCATTGTTACATAATTTTATAAACTGCCAAAATAAACTATATGTTTTGAATATAGCCCTTCTATGATTGGATTACCTTTATTTTGATTCGCACTGTATATTAGTAAAATTGGACATATGGTGAGCATACCATCAGAGACCATGCAACTCTACCAGCAAAAATATAAAGAAAAATAAATATCAATTTCAAGGTTCACGGTTTATACGTCACGTTGGACTGGTCAAGGCGTTATATAGGACAAGGTTTTAACTTTATCTCAAGTATTTGTCAAATGACGTACAATGTGAAAAAAAGAAGAAGATAAAAAAAGGTACTTCTACCACAGCAGAGTCGCAATATCAACATTTCTTGTCTGACAAGTTGTCAGATCTGACACCTTAACTTGATTCTGACTGGCCGAGAAGCATTTTTATTATGGGTAACTGTCGGATAAAACTACCTCCATGATTTAACGCCCCCAGACACGGGCGTAAACACGCATTAATTTCTTTTGATAGTGCTGGGGTGATGATCTATTCATCATCCCCCAGTTACAAAAGAAAGTGCGTCCAGCTCTACGCCAGTGCCCCCAGATGTAATATTGCATACCCCCCCCTCCCTCCCACATCTCTCTCTCTCTCTCTCTCTCTCTCTCTCTCTCTCTCGCTCTCTCTCTCTCTCACCACGACGTCCCGCAAATTCTCCTGTGTCAATTGCGACCTCACTCGAAGGTGTTCATGTTTTGTATATTTTTCCAGTCAGTAAGTCGCGGAGACTTCACCGGAGTCGCCGTGGCTGTCGCGACAGCGGCGACATCGGCGACGTCCCCTCCGTTGAAATACTAGTAGGCCATTCATATCAATTCTAGTTGTAAACTTAAGAGATAGAGGGCGCTAACCAATTCTTAACTCAAGCGAACGCTCCATTTTACTTTTTTTGTTTTGGACAGTTTTTCACTTTATTTTTTTTTTATTGTGGCGAGCAACTACCCTTTCAAAGAAATGATCAATTTGATTGAGTACGCTCACAGTCTGAATTTTTCAGAAATAGGAATAAACTTATTGCAAAGGGAAGAAAAAGTCCTGTCACTTTTATCAATTCGAAAGCCTGGTCAGATCATATTCCTGTCAATATGGCCAATTTTGAGCCCAGAACAGCTCATGCGCTTCAAAGTCTGCTCCTCATGACGCATAATTATATTACAGTTTATTGATCACACGGTTTTTAAAAGGTTTAAATTCTCAGTTTCCATTAATGGTATATTTATTTCAATTGGTTAAAAAAACGTCCTGTCACTTTGAACTATTATAAGAGACTCTTTTCTCGATTGGTCAATGTTTACGCAAATCACATGCATATCGCATAAAAAATAATGCGAACGGCGTCTTGTGAGATTTCTTGGTTTTGGAGCATCAATCTATGTAAAATACAGAGCGGTTCTGATTACAACTTCATATCAATTCTACTCTATGTAAAATGTAAAGTTAACGTATACCAATGTGCGGCATAATATCGTAATTAAACAAGGCGCGTCCATTATCTAAGAGGCCAGACGCAACGAAGCGACGTTGGAAATACGACTGACAAGCGTAGAAATCTATACAGCTGGCTGCAATAATAAATTAGCTCACAAAAACTCGCTTAAGAAGACTTCCTGCAGCTGGAATGGTATTATCCGTTCGTTTCAGCAATCTACTCGTACATGGAGATGAAAGAAATTAATGAATTTTATCATGTTGTTAGTTAATAGATTCTCCAGAACAGATGGAGGAAATACACATTTGGGCAAGCTTATACAATTATTGTGATGAAGTTGTAATCAGAATCTTTATTTCACATAGATTGATGTTCCAAACGATTATTGATATAAGTAGTGATCTTGTCACCTCTTGCGAGAACGCCGTCCACATGCGATATGCATGTGATATGCGGAAATATCGACCCATCGAGTAAAGATTCTATTGTGATAATGTTCAAAGTGACAGGACTTTTTCTTAACCAATCGAAATGAATTTACCATCTCTGGAAAGGTGAGAATTCAAGCTTTTAAAACGGCTTGATCATTAAGCTGTAAATAATTATGCGTTTATCCAGGAAGATAATTTATGTGGCGTATGAGCTATTTTGAGAGCAACTTGGCCATATTGTACAGGAATTTTGATCTGATTAGGATTTCGAATTGACACAAGTGACAGGACTTTTTTCCCCTCTGCAGTAATTATTCCTATTTTTGAAAAAAAAAGACTCTTAGCGTACTTATTCAAGTTGATCATTTTCTTTGAAAAGGTAGTTGCTCGCCATAATCAAGAAAACAAAGTGAAAAAAACTGTGCAAAATACAAAATGTCTATGGCAGCGTTTGATTTGCGTAGAGTGATAGCGCCCTCTTCCTCTTAAGTTACACTAGAATTGATATGCAGCACATCATGTTATAGGCTTTCCAAAATGTCTTTTTCCTCTCTGGTCTGAAGCATCTACTAATTAAACCATGAGAAAAGTTCATAAATTTCTTTCACCTATCGCAGTATTTGCTCCATCACCGGACGGGCGATACCATTCGAATGCAGGAAGTCTTCTTACGCGAGTTTTTTGTTATTGAGCCAGCTGTATAGATTTCTGCGCTTCTCAGCGTATTTCAACGTCACTTTGTTGCGTCTGGCCTCTTAGATAATGGACGCGCCTTGTTTATTACGATTCAATGCCACACATTGGTATACGTTAACTTTACATTTTACATAGAGTAGAATTGATATGAACCGTGTTGATTGCTGATGCACTCTAATCATTTTGTTAATAAAATGTAAAATCATTTGCAGTTCAGTCAATTTTGCTGTTTGATGATTAATGGGGCACACTTGGAACTTCCGTATGAACACTCGCTTTATTACTAATGTACATTATTTAATTTCAGTAATGACATTCAGTGTTTTGACAGAAGAAGTCACTTTAAGCTTTAAGTTCAGATAATCATTGACACGAATTAAGTCACTAACTATTTGTCGATGATATGGCCTACACCGGCGATAATTACAATAGCGATATGACCAGGATAATAACGCTCTTAAATTTCAAGTGATTTATCTAACATTTAAAGGACGTGCTCCTATATTGTCAGCCCAATGATATTGTATGAGTGCGTATAACGTAGCCCGTTAGGCTTGTTTGATTTGTGATCTAGGCTACATGTATAATATTAAGTGTTGAGGAGATTATTGGAAAACACTTTCCGATTCCATTTTCCGTCATCAGATGTTTGATACTCTGTCCCAGTTTCCTTTTCTTTTCTTTTTTTGTAGGTCAAACAGGATATCAATATCTCCAGGCCGATGTATACAGGGCGCGGAGCGATTTTGAAAGTGGAGGGCTGAACCAAAGTGGGGGGGGGGCTGAACAGGCTAAAAATCACAAATGTATAGTCATTTTTGCATTTTTGTACACGTTAGCTGAAAAAAGTGGGGGGCTGCAGCCCGCCCCCCCCCGGCTCCGCGGCCCCTGCTATAGATGATTATTATCAATGACAAAAGAAAACTTCTAAGAGTACAAAATATAACCGCTTGAATTGTAACAAGGGGCTTTGATAATGGTAAATTCATGTGACTTTATTAATGAAGAGCCTTTCTTAGACGCATATAGAAAATATATTGGGTATATACAACTGTATATTCGGATTAATAACATTAACATAAATATGATATATGCTTTCCCGGTCAATTTTAAACTCTTTGCAATCGAATTCGTTAACGTCCATTCAATTTAAACGATACCTCATGGAGCGGAGCTATCGGTCAATTGAATTAATGTTTAAATTTTTAATCGCGATCACATTTCGGTCGAAAGTGCTTGTAAGAAATGCCAAATTGTTCACTTGACGCGGAAAACCTATTATTATGAATTAAACTTGAGATACATTTTGATAACAAACATGCTCTTTCCTAATCTTAAATTATAAGCAATGACTTATCTGTGACAAATGACAAATACATTTGATTCATATGATTTACTACAAACATCATCATACCTTCATAATCCAATGGCTAACAGCTGAGTCACATCAGTGAAACGGACTCCAAACCGATCACTAGCATTGTCATTCGTGGTAATGTAAGCATGGTAAGATAAGATAAGATAAGATAAGATTTATTGACTCTATCGACCCCCTCTCGGGGTATGAGAGTACAAACAAAAAAAACACATACATAATAAATGCGATCATGACAGTTGGTGAAAACAATGAGCTTACTGAATACAAAGTAAATACAAAATATAATGTACAAGTACATTATAATAAACAGCAATATATATATAACATGAATCATAAAGATTAAGTAAACAACAAATACAAGACTTTCAAAATATGTTTTTTCTTTAATTACTTAAATTTTGTTTGTAAATTTGTTTAAAAGAACATTTTACAAGACCAACCGGTCTGGCTGTTTTATTCAAATCTACCAATACGTGTACGAACAGTTATTTCCGTATTATTTTTGTGACTATTCATATCATCCTTGTTGTTTGTCTTTGGCCGAGGACTTGAGGAGGTGCTATGCAAGGATTACGACTTCACGTTGTGCCGTGCCGCAGCCACGTTGGGCTGGATTCAATCAAAAAGCGCTTGACACTTAAGGGGGTATCTCACTGGTTGCGAACCCAGGCGAATTTACATAGTGTTTTATATAGAGATGATCTACCAATGTTCTTTTGTGCTGCTTTGTTAGACAAGCATAAAGGGGTTACTCTTCGTTGGTATCAGAATGGCATGTTTCTTTAGCGATGCTTTGTAAGCCAAGCTCAAAGGGGTTATTATCTCGTTGTTAAAGAATTGCGCATGTTCTTTTGTGCTGCTTAGTTAGGCAAGCTCAATAGGGTCATCTAACTGTATCAACATGGCATGTTTTCTTTTGTACTGCCTTGTCAGGCAAGCACAAAGGGTTGTACTGAATGATCATGCATGTTTTCTTGTAGGCCTACTGCCTTGTTAGCAAGTACAGTTGGTTTATTGTAGGATATTGGCATGTTTCTTTTGTTCGCTTTTTTATGCAATCGCAAAGCAGGGGCCGTGGAGCGTTTTTGAAAGTAGAGAGTGAGCGAAGGGGGGGGGGGGGGCTGAAGAGACTAAAAATGACAAATGCATGGTCATTTTTGCAATTTCGACACGTGTGCTGAGACTGAAGTGGGGCTGAAGCCCCCCCCCCCCAGCCCCGGCTCCACAGCCCCCTCGTAGGGGTAATTTAACTGAATTGTGAACACATATTAATGAACAAGTCAATTTTCGTTTCGTTTTGTTCGTGTAGGTACGTGGGTGCGTGTGTGTGTGTGACTGACATTATTATAGCTAAAAGTGAGATATTAATGGTCAGTTATGCAGTCATGGTGCAGAAATGAAAAAACAAAATGATAACAATAATATGGAAATGATAATAGTAATGATAATTGAAAAAGAAAATGACTACCAGCTCAATTACCCCAACGCCCAGCCACCCGAAGTGAAATCTGAATGTTATATTGCGTTTATTGTTAATGACAATACCAATCAACATGATCAAAGACACTCATATACGCTGGATATTATTATATATTTTGAAACATATTTGAGAAATTATATTTTTCATCGAGTAATTCTTATCCGATTCAAATTATGTGACCCTTTCCATATATATTTTAGTAATATCAGTAAACCTATTTATATGTATATTCAACCATTTTTACACACAGAAATCATGCACTTGCAATCGGTCATAAATAAATTCGCCTGGAAATTTTGAACATGCCCAAAACTTTTTGGCGAATTATTTTCAAAAGAATTATTCAGGCCTATCGAAAGGAATGTGGTTGAAACCAAGATCATCACTTCATGCCCCAATGCAGGACAAAAAGAATTCTTGTATTTCGACTCCATTCATTTCAGAAGTTCGCTGCATCCAAAATACTGTAACGTGTGCCGAGTGTTGGTCTCAACCTGGCAGAAGGGAGCAGTAAACGATGTTATATTATCCTAACAGGGTGTAGGTAGAGTCATATAGTTAGAGATGCTAATAACTTCCACTGGCTCGGGACTCTCAGTCCTCACGTGTATCTGTCTTTACTCAGTCTCTCTCAATAGTTCTCCTCGTATATTCTTACTGTATAGATGCAGGTGTGTCGCTCATCCTCCTCATCATACTCTCATATACACTATTCCTATATCGAACATGTCCTCGTATTTACTCCACGTGCTAGCTCTCAGCACTACATGTAAGAGAGGCTGGTTGTCAGACATGTACCATTTAGTGGTATCGTTCACTTTTAATAATGTATATTCTATATACAGCTTGTGTGTGGTGTGATGTTGCGATGCCTAACTCTACAGCCCTATCTCTACATAGTGCATGGATTATTCATCCTATATATCCCTATTCTACATGGAGTTTTCCCTAGTATCCGGCAGGTGGATGCCAGCCGCTCTGGCATAAATCGTGTCCCTTGCCATATCTACCCATACCTAACATAACAGGGTATGCTATACGGTATACAGCTTCCCCTGTCCTATTTGGTAACCGACAGGGTGTATGCTTTAGCACGGTATAGCATGCTTTCCCTGTCCTATACCCTAGGCATGGTAGGCTACTAGCGGGGTGTATGTACTAGAACACGGTCAGTACCTGGTTTCCCCCCCCCACAACTGAAACGAATGAAGGTTTCGTCGCTCCTATTTATACAGTTCTGATGCTTGACGTTCAGAGCATCTGACAGGTTTCTTTAACCCTTTTCATCGAATCTATTATCTATGACTTTATATATATCATATATGTGTAAACTGTCAAGGTTCCAACAGGTGTTAAATATTAGTGCCTTTCCCCCAAACAGTTGGTTTCGATCTTCTAGCTCTGGAATGTTAATGGGTTTAGGGTGTTCTCAACACTTATTATAGGGTTGTGTCTCAACTTGCAATTGAGTTGTGTGCGAATAATTCCCCATTGAAAATGTACAGAGAAAAATATCCCCCATTCACCCTACAGTATAAACTAGAGGTTTAAAGAGACATTACCCACTTTGAAGTTGCATTCCCATTTTTGCCACAATACTCATTGTCCGGAAAACACATAACAAAAGAAAATGCCTCACATCAAAAAGCCTACCTACTGAATCGAGGTGGATTAGGCATTCTATGTATACGAAAATCTCTAAATTCGCCTCGTTCGCAAACATTCGCAACTCAGTGAGATACCCCCTTTAACAATCTAGTGATAGTCGGTTTTGTGCAAGTAGTGACAATATGACTGGTTAGAATTTTATGTGTGCTTTTAATATAGACCAATAATAATATTGGAGTCTTTTGTTTCCCTACCTTCAAAAGTGACTCACACAGTGTCTGAAGTAGGTGAAGGTTTTATCATGTTTATGTGCCGGTATTTTTGTTCGTGAAAGCACACCTCCGCCCATATTGTGATTGTGCAGTTGTTTATATCCGGGTATATTTTTCTCATATTTAGTTGTATTCAGCCTCATATTTGCAGAGTTGATTCCAATCTCGTCAACCGTGAACTGCCCCATGTAGACATTAGGAATTACTTTACCCAGTATCAAAAGCTATATTGGGTCTATATACGTGAATGCTGTGCTAGAACAGAAGACTGTCGGATCGTATTGGGTAAGTTTTTGCTTTATTTGTCATATGTTTTGATAGATTAAAGCCCGTAATTCCAGAATTGTAATTTACATTAAGTTATACCTATAGGGCCTATGTACAGACCATTATTACAAGGGTTTGATTTATAAAATGGGACTCGTCAATCTAAAATCATATCACAATCACTATTCCGAAAATGAAATACTATAACCCTAACACTACTTTTATATAACCCTGTTCCTTTTTGGCCATAGGGCCTACCTTCCTCTCCCACCCCCCCCTCTCCCACTACTTTTAAGTTGAGGACACAATATCAAAACTCCCATATTTTTTAAAATCTTATTATTTGTTCTGAAAAAGTACTTAAAATCGATATTTTGGTGTCATTGCCCCCCCCCTCGAAAAGATAAGCAAATAAATTATAATAAATTATGATATTGCTGACAAACAAGCATTTTGTCCGCACTGATTCATTAAATTCCATCATTAATTTTGTTGAAGAGGGGGTGGGGAGGGGTTGACCGGGGGAAAGTGAGGGGGTTTGGGCGTGTACATCTATCTTAAAGGGGAAGTTCACCCTGGAATTTTATTGGTCTTAAAAAATGAACAAAAATAATAAAAAAACATTAGTGAAAATTTGAAGAAAATCGACCAAAAAATAGCGAAGTTATGAATATTTAAAGTTTTGATTCTGTGACGTCACGTGCGAGCAGCTTTCCCATTGGTTGTGTATGTAAATTCCATAAATTTGTCTTTTTGTCATGGTTCTTGATAAAGGAATGGGTCAATATGATCATGTATATGAACATATTTTTCATGGTATATCGACCGCACAGGAGACATAATTAATTTCTTCTGAAAAAAAAATGACACTTTATGGAATTTACACTACATAACACATAGGAGATCTGTTCGCATGTGACGTGACAGAATCAAAACTTTGAATGTTCATAACTTCATCATTTTTTGGTCGATTTTCTCCAAACCTTCACTCATGTTTTTCTTTTATTTTTCTGCATTTTTTAAAACCAATTAAAACCCAGGGTGAACTTCCCCTTTAACAAGAAGAAAGATAAGTCCCTCAGCAAGGACACATATATCTTTGGGTGCACTCCAAATAATTAAAAATGTTAAGGAGTGAAAAATATGAACTTTTTATGTATATTTTTTTGGCCACACGTCTACTGAAAACAAGACTCCGTGACATTTGCTCCAGCGACAATCGGTCCGCTGTAAATTCCACTCACAAATCGAATTCGACCAACTACCGTGGACCTAAACCTACACCGTAAAAAATTGCTGTAGCTTTTTACAGTAAATTACTGGCAACTCTGTTGCACAGTAAATAACAGCATAATTTGACGGCAGTTTCTTGTATCTTGTGGGAATTTACAGTAATTTACTGTTGAAAGTAGCTTACTTAAAGAGAAAATTACTGTGCAACAGAGTTGCCAGTAATTTACTGTAAAACACTACAGTAATTTTTTTTACAGTGTATGCGTGTACCGTATCGATCCTAAACTGAACCATAAACGTAATATAAAACCGATGTGTTGGCTCAGTGGATAGAAACAAACTCTTCAAATATTCGGTCATCTTTGTTTCGGACAATAAATTTTGGAGCAAATTTGGAGCATTTTTTACCCTATCTCTATATCCTAGGCGAAATGATTAATTAATCATAATATATTCATGTATATATTATGTAGCCCCCACTTTTTAATCTTACATGGACAAATGAATAATTAATCATATATCCATGTATATTTGTATTGTAAAACCCCTTTCTAAATCTTACAGAAATATCAACACAACATGAGGTTTGGAGTCTTCTCTTGGACGTCCATTTGGATGACGATGACCGTGATGATGGACATCGTCTTCGCATCCACCACGTTTAGGCTGATGACATTCCCACCACCTATGCCGACTCCATTGCCTACTGAGTTATTTACTCCTTTCCCCTTTACGCCAGGTATATGTAAGTTACAATTCGTTGTTCCGAAGTTTCCAGTCTGATTCTCCGAAAATAAAATAGGGTTCGTTTATCCGAAAATTAAACAACCAAACAAGAACCCAATCCCATTTCTGATTATTAGTATCTTATTACATTTTCGAATTATAGAAACCTTTTTCATTTTCGGATAAAGGAACTCTATGTATTTCATTTCGTGTAAACGATCATTCACAGGAAATATGTGTGAAATGCGCTGGTCCCAACACGTCGTAAGTGCAACGTGCCACTCTCTGGGACATAGAGAATTGCACGCCGTAGATATTTCCACGATCCACTAACGACGAGTTGTGACTACCGCATTAGGAACAACAAACCTTCAGATTAAAGAACAACAATTTTTTTCGAACTATGGAACCATCAAAGCCAGTAGCCCCTGACAGTTAATCCAATACATCCTTCGCTGGTAGGTAGGGGAGACCGGGGACAATTGGAACACGTTTTTTTTTTTCAAATTTGACTTATCAACTTTATTATAGCTAAATGCTTGCTTAAAACTAAATAAAACGAAATATGCATATCTTAGCTCGACATATGAATAGGTTTGGGTTAAGTAAAACAATCAATTTTTAAGCCACTATCATTTCAAAGCAAGAGGTCAATTGTTACAATTGGCCCAAAACACGGGGCAACTGTAACACACCTATGGGACAATTGTAGCACATAAGATTTTTAACATTTTCTTTTTCTTCATCAAAGCTATGCACTTGACAGATCCAAGACTTAAACAACGTTAACCACATAAAGTAATTATAATAAAACATGACAATGCTTGATATATTTACAGTATATGTTCCACTTGCTATATGCATGATATGGGGCAAAGGTTATGAAAGTTTGTTAACACGTTGTTACATTTGCCCCCGAGGAGGGCGACCATATTTGGAGAGATTTTTTTTCTATCTTAGCTTAGGTATTCATAGTTGAAACGTTAGCAAAATACTGGCCTAAGAACATTATTTTTTAAATATATTTTTATTATATTTCTAAATAAACAAAAATGACAGCCATAGCTCAACCACATATTTGTCCAGAAGAAAAACATTGGGTAATGTGAGATATTACTTTTCTGCTTAAAAAACCAGATTTGTTGCTGTAGAAAATTCCACGAATACCCAGGCCAGGGGGCAAGAGGTGTGGACCTGACTTGGCGAGATCTAAAAAGTAGTCCTATCTAATATTGTTCTATGTACCCATAGCAACACCGCTAGGGTGGACTACCCGGTGGTAAAGTGACACGAGGGTCTCTACAGGCGGGGGCGCCCAAAATAGCCGCCCTTTTTACAAAAAATAGTATTTTAAAGAAAATGACTAGAAATAATTATCCAAATTCAATGAGTTGGGTCTCATATGAAAGAGTATTAAATTTACTTTACAACAATGCTAACTTTAGTGAGAATTTAAATTAAATGAATTCAGTTTTGTACTTAAAAACATCATTTTTTGCATTTTTTTCCAAAAATGAATTTTTTACATATTTTTAAATTTAATGTATTAAAATTTCTAATGAGAGCTGAAAGTTGTTACTTCCTGACAAATTGCCCATTGGTATGTCCTATCATCTGTAAAAAGAATTTGAGCAAAACCTTATTTCTATAAAAAGTTATAATACGCTAAAAATATGAATGTAATATACAAACACATCAAAATTTCGTCTATTTATGTTGAAAACCCGCATATATACGTGTTATACCGTACATAACATACATGATTGTGTACGAAACATTGTGAATGACCGTGGCTAGTCTTACAATTCTTTTACAGATTTAATGAACTTTTGGGAGCACAATAAAAGTTTTTAAAGAGATTTAATAAAACCCGACAACATCTGATGTTTTGTATTTAGAAATGGAGCCCATGTGTGGGGGCGGCAGGTTTTTTTTTATTTTTTTTTTTAAATAAAGAATACATTGGTAATAGAGTCATGGCACAAAAATAATGAAATGGGGTCCATTATCAACGAGGAACCTGGGGGGTAATGGGGGGGGGGGCCTCATAGGTCCGCCCTAACCAAAAAAAATGGGGGAAATCCCTAAAACCAGGAATTTGGTGCTTAACCCCCACCCCCTCCTCGGGGGAAAAAAGGGGAAGAAAATATATATGGATGTCCGACCAAATTTTTTTAAATTAATTTATTTATTCATTCATATCTTCTTTATACAAGGTGGCCCTTTTAATGAGGAACATTACTCTTCAAGGGCCCCTGTCAATACGGATAAAAGCAAATAATTGCACTGTAGTATAAACAGCGTACTTAGTTATGGTATACATACATAAAGAGTAAATTAAAATACTCTTATTTGAATAATGATGACAAATATTGGAAGGCCGAAGGACGATTTTGTTTTATGCTACCCCCATGCCCCTTCCACAAATCTGACAGAAATTTTAGATTCTATTAGATGATTATTTGTAAAATGACGACAGTCAAAGACATGAACTCAAAATTTAATTGTCGCCTATCATTAAAAGGCATACACTTCTAGCGAGAAGGGGCACCCCCCCCCCCTCAGGAGGTCAACCATACACGTATGCCCGTTCCAGATTTTTAGAGATACCCCTATCAGTCGGGGAAACTGTGTCAAAATTACCCATAATTAGAGGCTTTTTGAGGGAAAGCTGAATCAAAATTACCTCCCTATTACAGGCTTTTGGAGGGGGAGCAAGGAAAATTACTCCCTTTTCTCAAATTTTTGGACCATATTCAGGCCCGTATTTCAGGATTTTTCCTCAAAGAATTGAAAACTATCCCCAATTAAAAATAGGTCACGGAAAAAAAGCTAAAAGACCCCTATTTCAATGATATTTTGGGGGTTTTTCAACGACCTGAGCCCCAAAAATATACCCCTTTCCGGAGAAATCGGGAACAAGCATACGTGTATGGTTGACCTCCTGAGGGGGGGGGGGCAACACCATTACGTGGTTTCAGCAATGGTTGTTATCGAATGAAAGAGAGAGGGGGGGGGGAAGAGAGAGAGAGAAAGAGAGCAGGGGCGACGATTTATATAAAAAGAAACACGCTTTATTTCATTACTTTTCATTTAAATAACTACTCGATGCTTTTTAGGGAGGCATTGGGGAATTCATGCTTTTCATTAGCCACTTTAAGTAAGTTATATTATCTTCAGCTCTTTAGAAAAAAAAAATGTAGTATCCATAGGGTAGACCGCCACAACTTCGCCCCTGGACCCTTTTTATATGAAATATGAAGATTGGCACACTCTTATACATGTATCACGCATATCACAACTCTGTATAAACACGGACATTGATAAAATGTTGGTAAGTTATCATGGTTATTGGAATAATGAATGGGCGGGGGCTCTGTCAAGGCCCACATAATAAATTATTTAACATGGAGTGGCGTATCCAAATGGGCCTGATGCCAAGAGCCTTGGTGAGTTCATTTTGCCTGAAATTACATAATTCCCCAAATTTTACTGGTTTAAGATTACAATTTGATTAAAATCAAAATTCATTTAATTTGCCACCCCCTGGTTGTCCCATGGTATAACAGTCGCACCCCCCCCAAAAAATAGATAAATAAATAAAAAATAAATAAATACATAAATGAAAAAATAAATAAATAAATAAATAAAAAATATAAATAAAAAATAAAAATAGATAAAAATAAACAATAAATAAAAATGGCACTACCTGTCACATGACATGAACGACATGCTTCTAAATTGCGGTCAGTATCCAGTTTGAGATTGTGAGCAGTTGTAATAATTTTTGCTTACAGGCCGGTAACTAGGATTTTTACGGGAGGGTTCGAAATCTGCAAAAATGGACCAAAAGGTACATCAAATTGGTTACACTTCGTAATTCCGAAGGTTCGTTATTCCGAAGGTCCATTATTCCGAAGGTTCGTCATTCCGAAACACGTAAAATGCCTATACCTCGATGTTCGTTTATCCGAAAATAAAAAAAGGGTTCGTTAATCCGAACATTTGTGGCGTTATTCCGAAGGTTTGTAATTCCGAAGGTTCGTCATTCCGAAAGCGAAATAGGGTTCGTTATTCCGAAGGTTCGTCATTCCGAAAACGAAATAGGGTTCGTTATTCCAAAGGTTCGTCATTCCGAAAACGAAAAAGGGTTCGTCATTTCCGAAGGTTCGTAATCCGAAAACGAAATAGGGTTCGTCATTCCGAAGGGTCGTCATCCGAAATCGAATAGGGTCGCATTCCGAAGGTCAGTTAAAACGAAAAATAAGTTTGTAATTAGTCCGAAACTGAAATAATCTGTGGCGAAGCCGGGAAAAAAACTGGAGGGCAGGCCGTGTTGGAGAGGGAAGGTATCACTTTACTGTTCAATTGTTATGAGGGTGGAAAGGGGTTGATTCTATATCGTTACCAGGGCGTTTAAGAATTCTTTCAAAGGTGTTCAATAGGCTATGACTACTTCATGTAAGAATCGGTGCCTGATCTGTAAATTTCGCATAGGGGAGTATTGATCATTTGAAATGTTTTTGTACAAGTAAAAATTGCTACTAAAGACTCATTTCTTGATTAAATATCGCCTGCGGGGGGAGGGTGGGGAAGGGGAGGTGGGTGGCTTGTTTGGACCAGAATATGAGGAATTAACACCTCAAAAAGCGGGCGGACGATTCTCTTTTTTTGACTGCTGGGAGCGGGGCAAAACTTCCACGTCCTCAGCCAGAAAGCCCATCTCTTTGAAATACATTATTTTTAAAAGACATATTTGAAATGTAATACCGCAATTGCTTTGAATCAACTGAATAGTCAAGAAATCACAAGGAATTGACGCGTTGATATTCGATGTTTTATTGTCCCGCTACTCACGAGTTTCACGCAAATCATCAGGTTAACTAGCTGTTTTCCAACTAATGAAACATTGGCAAAGTGATCATCAGACAACTAATTGAAACATTGCCAATGTTTCATTAGTTTCTGTTGAATCGCTTTGCCGAATACTCGTGAGTAGCGACGAATAACACATGATACAACCGTCAATCTTTGTGATTTCTTTGACTATCGTTTTTTTGATTTTATCAACGCTCTGCCTCAACGCTCGGACACTTGAGCAGTGTAGAAGTTAACCGATAGATTCACCAAGTGTATATTTATTTATATTATATATATAATATATCTTGGTAAATTGACCTAACTACTGTTATAAAAAAAATTAAACAAGTGTGTTTAAAATATTAAACGACTGACGTGCTTAACGTGTATCGCACAGGCGCTCTGTTAAAAATTAAACAAGCCTCTGTAGTTGTTTAAACTTTAACACTCCTGTTGTTCAAAAGTTTAAACAACCTGTTGTTAAATGGTTGGTTTAAAAATATACAACAGGTATTGTTTACGCTCTCCAAACATAAAAAGCCCAACTTTTGAGTCTAATCCGCGCTGGTACTCGAACTCACGACCCTTGTAAGTGCAGACGCTCTATCCACTGAGCCGAACACATCAGTACATACACTGTATACATCTGTGTCAAAAATGTACAGTCGGGGAAAAAAATCATTTAGGTTGTGAAATCTTTTCATAGTAATGTGTTTGCTGGTACCAATTAAAGCCAAAGATTTTCTTGCTGATTGCGCTTTGTCCTGATAATATTGGTTTTGTAGAACAAAGTTAGCTAAAGTTTTGGTGCGACGAGGAACAAATCGAAATACTGCACTTCTATTGTTCTGGAGCGCTGAATTCACGGTCATTATGCGAAATCGTACACAAAGGCATGGGACGGCGTGCGAAAAATGGATTTTCCTTGATTGTAGAAAATTGGTCATATCTCAAAAAATACTGCACCAAATGTGATGGAAAAAATTGCAGAAGAAAGAGTGATATTCCTGCTTTATGACAATAATAAACAATACCACGTTGATATTAACCTTCACACTATAAAAAAATGTTTTCCAACTGTACCATTTTTTTTGACACAGACTGTATAATGAGTGAGGCATAAGTCCTTCGCCATGATTGAAATGTTGCGCCGATTTTACCTTGCATGTTACGAGTGATGCCATTAGCTCATGACTATCACATGACATTTGCATGGGCCTGTTTAAACAAAACTGTTTAATATCTAAACTCTAAACTTTAAACAGGTCTTGTTTAAGGCTATAAAACCTCGCTTTTCCGGTTTTAATTTACAATGTTTAAATATTAAACAAGAATGTTTAACTTTTAAACCAACATTTTTTAAAACAGTTAAATTATTAAACCGTGTTCTAACATACAGTGTATGACTTCTCTAGAAGCATTGTCAATAGCAAATAAATACATAAATAAAATAAAATCCCCTTATCTGAGGTTATTCACGAGTGACCAACACACAGTCCCCAACATTCTTAATCCATTCGCTCAGAAAGCAATTGCTCAGATAAAATAAAAATCAAGATGCTTGATCCATGTCATTTTTTGATGCAATACATGCTTTGCTCCCACAAAATACACGTGCTGCCGAATCCAATAACATACGTCGCTTCCTAGGATGAAGGACCGTGATGACGTCCTCAAGGTCCATTCGAGCAATCGCGATAACCTCGCCAACCTGATCAGATGATCTGAACCTGAGTATAGAGAAGATCGGTTGATCCACTCAACACACGACTTCCTCCAGACGCTTGAAACGGGAACCGCATTGTGACCGGTCCTCTGTCTTGCGTCAATTGATAATCGTTCTTGAGGCAAGAGAAGAAACCAACGTTGAATGACACAGAATTTAAACTCATCCACAACGAATCATCCTCCAGACGTTAAGAAAAACTATAAGAAGACACATGGAACAAGATCTGGAAGGATAAACGAATATTGCTCGTCCTGATGTAAATATTTTTCAATTGAATATAAAAAATAATTAAAAAATGAGAAAATAATGACAGACCTTTTTATAGTTTGATTTAATTGCCATGTTAATAATGCTCTCTGCATAACTTTTTTTTTTTATTCTTCTCCTTAGCTTTGATAATATTGTAATACTGTCGATAAAGTGTTATACCTTACCACCTACGTTAATTAAACCAACGGCATTATTACTGTAACAGTAAGCTTAATTGCGTTACTTGTAGGAAGTAAAAGAAAGTTTGATGACGTAGTATATTGTAACTCCAATCCACCACAAAATGATCATCCTCCAGGTTAAGAAAAATGAAAAAAAAGACAGCTATTGGAAGCAGGGAGGGTAATAAACAGGTGCCTCTTTGTCTCATTGGGTTAAAAGATTTCAATCTTTGAAATTTAAAAAAAA
>CALNVZ010000674.1:11317233-11334390 GCA_940671915.1 Paracentrotus lividus
GAATTACACGTGTATCATCCTCCGCTGAGACTATTATTGCATATATCCTATATATTTTAACTTACAACACGCGTTTTATCTACGTAAAAAGTTTATTTCGTGGCGGAATGACAAACGCTTCGGAATAACGAAGGCTTTTCCGTTCGGAATGACGGAAACCTTCGGACAAGTACGAACCTTATTTCGTGCGGAATGAGGCGGATAATGACGAAGCCCTATTTCGTGTTCGGAATTACGAACCTTCGGAATTTGACAAGACCAGAATTTCTTTTCGGAATGACCGAACCTTCGGAATGAGCGAAAACCCTAATTTCGTTTTTCGGAATGACAACCTCGGAAGACGAACCCATATCTACGTTTCGGAATGAGCGAACCTTCGGGAATATGAACGAACCTTGCTGAAGACGAAGACCTTCGGAATTAACGAATCTTCGGAATAAGAAACCTTTCGGAATACCGAACGTTTTCGTGAAATACGGGTTGGCTTACCCATCAAGATTTTGTTCACGTTTCAACACGGGCGAGCAAAAAAGGTTACATCAAACAAATTTTTCAAATCACGCGGTGGCCGCGGCGATAAGGCGGGGACGCGCCATCCTGGAGGGGGGTAGTGTTCAAAATTGGTCTTGCCGTTACGCCGTCAAAAATATAAGAAAGAGTCCTTATATAGCTATAGGGCAGGCTAAGAGTCGTCTCGATTCCGGTTGCCCCCAAAAAATCATTAAGCAACAATAAAAAGTTGTTTTTTTTCTTTTTGTAAAGCTTACCTCCTGCTCGCCAGCGGGGGGGGGGGGGGGTTCGTTCTCGAACCTCAGTGAGAATATATAGGGCGAACATATTGTTCATAGAGACTTTTTATTAATGTACACTCGTTCGTCATAAGAGTGAAATATTTTTTCTCTCGCGCTTATAGCAGACATGATTTTGCTCTGTGACTCCAGTTCTTGAATATGTTTGTCCCTGCTTTTACTTTTGGAGGATCCCTGGCTATGTCATTGGACATTCTCCCACCCTCTCAAGTGGACCGTTTCCACGGAAAACACATTTGTCAAGCCCCCTGTGAGCCCATTTTTGTCATTTTTCTCATTTTTGGGCCCTTTTTATTTCCCATCACCGGAGACCGTCAAAAGCCCCCCTCAGTCCTTATCCCCAGGTAAACCGGCACTGAGGTTGTACATGGTTTATAATTGTTCTTATTAAGTTAACATGGTAATTTCTGGGGACAGCTTAATGTGCATTTGTCAAATAGGGGACGGGCTAGTTTGAAGTGTAAAAAACTGAGAGTGGTGAGAATTCGAAATGATTTGCATCTATCTCCATCTTTATCGCTGAAACAAAAGAAATTAAAACACCACCTGATTAACCCTTAAATTATTCACTCATTTTCCTTTAAATTTGATTTAGCTCGATGACAGAGGCTGGTTAAAAAGTCATTATGTGATACATACTTTATATCTTTGATTTATTTGGATGGCTCGGAATACAAAGGAGAAAGAGTTGGCCGAAACAAGAAAAGAGTTGGCCGAAACAAAGAACAACCGTTACAACATCTGTCAACACGGCAATCTGAAAATGCATACCGCCGTTTTATAACGACGGTTTGAGTCCGGTGACCATCCCGAACACTCTTATGGAAGCCCAAAAAAATGGTGCTGTAATCTGGAGGAAAAACACATACTGCAATGGATCCACCATCGAAGCGTATGACCTGTATGTTTTATAGGATTGTTTGACCAAGATAAACGCGACTGAGAACATCCGTGTGCAAGGTAACAAGAGAGGCCATCGCCGGCATCCTTGCCTATTTGACAGCAGAACACGAAGCTCAACGATGACTTCACGTATTGCCAAACCCACACCCGGACTCCCCAGATTCCGCTCTTACTACTACCCAACACATCGATACTTCTAAGAGAAACGATGCCCGACATCCAATCATCGTTCGCTTCGCTAGGATGAAGGACCGTGATGACGTCCTCAAGGCCTTTACGAGCAATCGCGATTAACCTCGCCAACCTATCAGATGATTCATGAGACCGAGAGTAGGAGATCATCTTCTCTCTTTAAAAGAGAAAAAATGCAGACCTTTTTGTTTGATTAACTTGCCATGTTATAATCTTCTGCAAACTTTTTTTTTTCTTCTCCTTAGCTTTGATAATATTGTTAATACTGTCGATAAAGTGTATACTTACCAATACGTTAATTAAATCCAACGGATTACTTACTTGTCGATAAAAGTGTATACTTACTACTGCGTTCAATAAGCAGCCCAGTATTCATTCCAAAGCTTTGATAATATATGGTTAATAATGTCGATAAAGTGTATACTTACCACTGAGTTCAGTAAGCCGCCCAGTATCCATTCCAACAGTTTACTTACAGTAAGCTGTGATGTTATTGAGATCAAAATAATTTTTCAACACAGATTTAAAACACTTATTTCGTAAATTTTCGTCACTTTGCTTACAATATATATTCATCATGCTTTGTGCAGATGTATACTAAATTTTGCTATATCTATCTTCTTCAACAGTTCAACCAACTCTGGTTGGTTCAATGTTAACATGTTAACATGTTCTAAACATGATCAGGTGACTACGATTATATTATATTTTTGATTAATTTTGCGACATTGTAAAACAATGCTTGCAATTACACAAACGCATTAATTTAGTTGCCAACTAAATTGTTTTACTCCGAGTTCTATCGTGACTTGCAGGGTGATGTCTTTTAAGCACGATAGCATTTATATCATAAAACTAAATATTAATCCTATATACCTACCAAACTGAAAGTTTTCTGCCTGCAGCTTACGATCTCGGTGTGGGATGTGTTCACTGTATGAAAAATATTTGCTACATGTATGAATATTCTCCCTCGCAAACTGTATAGAATACGTCAACAATCTTGGTATGCGAGATAGATATCTGTCACATTCCCGTTATTTATATTATTAGTTAAAACGTATACTCCAAGAACCGTTTTTTTTTTTTTTTTTTTTGTTTAGACAGTGGTATAATTTTCCCAGACACTCGACTTTTCCATAACCCTCCCACTGTCATTATCTGAAGTTAAATCTTTTGTCAAGTGTCTCTGCCGACAGCAAATTACGGTAATATGCTTTGTTATGCCGCATTATGTAGCCATCCTTTGGCAATCAAGCACGTGTGTGACGCCTCAATGATCACATTTGTAAACAAACTAGTCTCGTGACCGTGTGATGTTGCACTGGCACTTTTTTATATCGAGCAATGTCATCTCAGGTAAGACGTGCCTGGTTTCATGATTATTAGAAGTTACTATAGACTCAAAATAGTTATACGTACAATACTTATTATCGATTTTCATTTTAATATTATATGAAAATATATACTATATATCAAACAAATATTATTTATATACTTTATCGTTGAATAGCTTGATTGTATGCTCATTATGTAGCCCATCCTTTTGCATCAGCACGTTGCTGACGCTCAATATCAAAATCTGTAAACAAATTAGTCTCAGTGACCTGATGTTGCACTGGTACCGTTTTAATCTCGGGCATGTCATCTTAGGTAAAGACCTTGCCCTTGGTTTCATGAATATTAGAAGTACTCATAGATACAATATAGTCAATACGGTACAAAATACTTTATTATGCGTTACATTTTACGGGTAACATGGATCCTAGAGCTGTATAATGATTATGTTCCAACTTCCATCCCCATTGAGCAAGTCGATTTTATTATCCGATTCGTCTATTGTATGAATCCCTTTTAATTAGTAACTGTTTGTATTACAAATGCCACTATATGAACATTGTAAAATGTCTAATGTAACCACGGTCAGATCTCTTGTCGTTTGTTTACATTTTTGCTTTCCTCAATGAGCACATTTGTAAATAAACTTGGTCTAAGAGTGAACTTTCATGGCAATTACCTGTCCAGTTTGGGACTCTACCCCCGGGTCTTTACCCTGGAGCGCGCGGGTGATAATTAACATCCCAAAGGCGTTAACTCCTTTACAGTTTCATGTCAACTATTGTTCATTTTGTATAAGCCCTACCAAATTACGCAACAAAAGTGCATTGAATGTCACTCTGTTTACTACATAAAATTTTTGTATTATACACCTTTTCCATTTTTCGCAAAAGCTACAAGTACGTCTTTAATCGACGTTTATTCTACATCGGTTGTTATTATGCTCAATGTCGAAATTATTTACTTGCATTTTTCCATGATGCGTACCCAATGGTTCTCTCTTATTATTTTTTTTTTATTATTTTGTTCTAATATTAGGCTTTTTTCTGAATGCCAAGCACTCAACTGTATGAAATGAGTGCAACTTGTTTGAAACTCATTTTCTAGATTACTTAAGAACAGAACAATTGCTCCCGGAGTTCCAAGCTCTCGCGCTTGAATTTTTTATTTTTCTAAATATTTTTTTTTGCTTCTTTAGATCTTCTTTCACTCGGTGTGATACTTCGTTCCTGAAAATGCACAATGTTTCGGTTTTGGAGAGGTATTGGATACTTTCATGTAATCTCTCCATTTGTTCATATTGTTGTAATATCTACTTGTAGATAGATAGGGTTAAGCCAACCCAACTGTTAGTACAATTGTACTCCTCTAAGACGAGGAATCGCTTGTTTTTGTTCATTTTTTGTCCTTTGCTCATATCCAAACATTTCTTTTATTTTACCTTTCGTCATTCTTCGATCATTTCTTGTCTATCGTCTTTCATACTTTTCTAAAGTTCTTTTGTCTATCTCTTACGTGGCGAATAACGTTATGCAGGTAGTGCTAGTTATATGTCTGATTATGCTGTTTCACTATGCTTTCGCAAATACAGGTCTTTGAATTTGATTGTTAACCGGCTGCTCTTCTGAACAGGATGTTAAAGCTTGGTATTACCCTGGTTGCGCGCTACTGAGATTTATAGTCGCTTTAAGATGACGATGATTTGTTATCCAATTTTCAGAGCTGATGCAGCACACAACAAGTTCTGATAATAAATCTTAGCAATATGATATCCGCATCTCAAACGATACTTAATGATAATCAGTATGAAATTAATCCTCAATCTTCGAGCAATAATGGATCTTTGCCCAAACATAACATTTCAATACTAGTACATTACTACATAACCATTTAAATCAAACCTACTCGAATAATCCAAGCTACTAATCTGTTCTTTTTTACAACCGTAACATTCGGAGTCTGAACAAAAATATTGATCAACTTTGCCTTTTTATGTGGGACACAACCAATCAAAATAATAACCCAGGTAATTCGGTACCTCACCGAGCCTGGATAATGAAAGCCCACTTCTTTTTCTTTAACAGTGACCATTTACATACACTTAATCTACAAACAATCAGACAGATATAAGACAAGGGGGTGGCGTGGCTATTTATTCTCCCGTACAAGATTTTGAATTATTTACTTTTAAATGTTAATAATCTTAAAAATGTCAATTCTTCTAGAATCAATTTTCATTGAAATATTTTACTCAGTCTGGACAAAAAGATTATAGGTGTTGTTTACCTGTCCTCCCCAATCTCCACAAGATGAGTTTCTTACTGCAATTGCAAAACATTCTACCAAAACGAAAAATGCAAAATAAAATTTTTTTATCATGGAGACTTTAACTTACTTACTTCCTTATCCATAGTGCCAAGAGTTTATGGAATTATTTTTATCTTTCTCTTTTTTACCTATCATAACCAAAAACCTCTAGAGTGTCTGATCATCTGCACACTTATCGATAATATCTTTTCCAACATGCAGTCCCCTGCCCTAGACTCCAGTATTATAGTTTCAGACATATCGGTGACCACTATCGCTGTATTTTGCAACACTTCTCTAAATATTGCCCCTCTTGTAAACCGTCTCCAAAATTAAATCCGTAAATACATAGCATGAGAAAATCTTGAACTTTTAAAATATAGTCTTAGCAATATCGACTGGCAACAAATATATGTTATTGAGGAAGTTGACGAGGCGTACGATAAATTCATTGATTTACTCACTAAAGAGTCGATAGATACCCATATACCAATAAGTGAAAAAGCGAGTAATTACAAAGACTCCAAGATTCTCATGGATAAATAATCAATCCTAAGATCGATTAACCGAAAAAATAATTTATTCTATCGTTACAAAGCACATCAACCGAATCAAACCGCGCAATAATATACCCGATACAAAAACATCCTAACTAATGTATTACGTCAGGCAAAAAAACAGTACTATTCAACTCAATTTCACATTATACAAAAACAATATTAAAAACACCTGGAAAATAATAATAGCGCCATCAACAAAAATACCAAATCACGCAAGATAGAAAAAATTAAACTCAATAAACACAGGGTCGTTAAAGATCCCGTATCGATGCCGAATCTTTTAACACATACTTTGCCACAATAGGACAAAATGCTTGCAGACAAAATCCACCCGCAAACACAAATTTTCGTACCTTTCTTACTAACCCGAATCCTCATTCAATTTTTTTCCTTCCCACAACTCGACAAGAAAATCATTGACATGTAAAAAATATGAAAAATAAAAAAGTTCGGGTCATGATGGTATAGACAATTGCTTACTTAAATCAATTATTTTCTCCATTGCGAAATCCTTAGCCCATATTTTCAATTATCACTATCCAAGTGGTATTATATATCCATATACTAAAATTGCAAAAGTAATCCCAATTTTCAAAAAAGGTGATACCCTAGAACGAACAACTACAGACCAATATCCTTATTACCATCCTTTTCGAAAGTCCTAGAAAAAATAATTTTTAAGAGGGTGACATCTTTTCTTTGTGCAAATGACATTTATTTGTGAATCTCAATTTGGATTCCGCGCTAAGGCACAACACTACTTCACGTGCAATTTTAACATGTATTAACAATATTGCCCATGCAATAGATCAGCGTCTACACACTGTTGGAATATTCCTGGACTTCTCCAGGCCTCGCCACTTATTACCACGACATTCTTTTACATAAACTTGAGCACTATGGTGTACGTGGGAAGGCCTTGGAGTGGTTCAGGAGTTATTTATCAAATAGAAAACAATTTGTTGAATTAGATAACAAATTTTCATCGTCCCACCGTTATTTGTGGCGTACCTCAGGGTAGTCTCCTTGGACCTTCTGCTGTTTATCATCTACATCAATGACTTACAAAATCCTCTAAAACACTTTGTCTATATCTTATTTGCATGATTTCAAATTTATTTTACTCACATTCCAACACAAATCATCTTCTATCAACAATAAACTTAGAACTTCGAAATGTCTTAGAATGGGTTAACGCAAACAAACTTTCTTTAAATATCTTGAAAACAATTATATGTTATTTAGCAATACTTGCGAAACTTACCAGGCGATATTCTTATTGATGGAACACCCTCACCAAAGTTTCATCTTCCCGATTTCTCGGTTTAACTTTCGATGACAAATTAATGGAAATCACATACTTTAAACATTTGCAAAACAATCTCCCGCAATATCGGTATAATGAACAAGTATAAATACTTTTTTCCCAGTTCCACACTTTGTACCTTATACTTCTCCCTAGTTTTACCCTATCTTAACTATTGCAATTATGGATGGGGTAATTCAAGTCAATTTCATATTGATAAAATAACCACGCTACAAAAAAGGGTTTTAAGAATTATGCATAACACCATATACGAGCGCACAACTGACCATTATATTCCTTAAGTCAAAAATTCTCAAGTTTTCAGACCTATTTTATTTCCAAACAGGCAATTCATGTATATACTAAAAAAACTAGAACTTCCACGTCTTTACAAATATGTTTGCGAAAAAAGCCAAATACACAATTACCCTACAAGACTGGCTAATTCTTTATCATTCTCCGCGGACTCGCATCTCTTTTTGAAAAACTATCGTTTTCTACGGACCGAAATACTGAACTCATTAACTGAAGATATAAAGACTTCCTGAGCTAAACGTTTTCAAAAACAAATTAAAAAAACACATTCTTTCACAGTACACAGCAAACTCAAGATGAACAAAGCAGTACGCGCACACTCTCTCCGCCAACTTCCTCCTTTTCTTCCTTCACTTTCTATTCAATATATATAACATATACCTTGTTATGTTCTTCCCCCTTTTTTTTATCATGATCATCTTTTCTCCCTCCCATCTTTTTTTTTTTTCACTATACATTATCATTTTGTAAAATAATATGTATATATTGCGTAGAGAATTTATATTTGAATAGCACAACATAAAATAATGGAATTGCTATGCGATTGTATTTTTTTCACTTTATAGGGGCATGTAATCTACAAGCCATGCTTTTTAACATGTCTCTTATTCTGTTTTTCTTCAAATGCAACAAGATATTTATGCCTAAGATTGTGCTTTAAATTTCAATTAACTTTGTAATACGTTGTTTCTAAGAATTAATGTTATATGAATTGTTTAATGTTTATTTTGTTGGGTTTTTTTTTTCCTGAAAGAACGGAATAATAAATACTGAATTGGTTGAGATTTTACAATACAATTTACGGAAGATAAAAATTTCCATGGTGTAAAAATGAATAAAATGAATGTTGAACCCCAATCAAAATAAATTTTGATCCCTCCCCTAGACAAAAGAGGCGAGCCTGTAACCATAACTCTAGATTTAATTTAAAGAACAATAACAAATCTCCACCTCAGATGTATTTCCTTGGGATAGGACTGATGGGGCCTTGGTGGGTCGCGTGAACAAAAAAGGGCCCCAAAAATATGAAAAAATGACGAAAATGGCCATCTTCTGGGGGTGACAAACTTTTTGGAAGAAAAATCCCCGGGAAGGGTTGAAGGAACGTCCCAGATATACCCAGGATCCCAGAAAGTGAAAGCGGTGACAAACACATTCAAGATATTAATAACGGAGCAACATAATGTCGCTTGAGCCAGAAAAAAATATTCCACCTTTATGACGAACAGTGTAGCTTTAAATCTAATATGTCATAAAAAGCAATATAAAAAGACAAAGGAGGCCGTATATTTTCTTACATTTTTTAAAATGTGTTTTATTGTATTTAATCCCAAAACTGCCCCATGACCTTTTAATAAGGAGTTTACAGTGATTCAAATTTCCATGATGGTGTTAATATTTAAATTCCCTTATAAATTGGGCACGGATTCAGATTTCTTGAGAGGTGGATGCCAAAATCTGAATTTCAGATTTATCAAGTTCGACACCCCAAGAATTTGTTAGGACACACGAGCTGAGTAAAAACGTACGCCCACATTTTTTAGGTCACATGATATAAAATTGCTCTCAGGGTGGGGAGGGGGTGTTGTGTTGTGAAAAGGAAATCATCCTTCGGTCTTATAATAAGTCATCAATTTTCAAATGAGAGTATTTGTATTAACTTTATAGATTTATCTTATCTGTATGTATACCATCACTGACCATACGTGCAATGATTTACTTCTTCTTAACTGTATAGAATTGCCCCTTGAAAGAACAATATTCGTTATTTCAGATGTCAACCTGTATAAATAAGACGTGAATAAATGAATGAAGATATATAAATGAATGAATGAATGAATGAATAAACAAATGAATAAATGAATAAATAAATTTTAAAAAAAGGAATTAATGGATGGATGAATTAATGAATGAATAAACAATTGAATAAATGAATGAATAAATAAATTAATTAATTAATTAAATAAATAAATAAGAACCATGTGGGTGTTAAAGATATTTCAATTAATTTTGTCGGTCACCCGTTCAGATTTTATGTTGTTTTTCTTTTTCCTGGGGTGGGGGTGTACGTGTAAAAGTACAAAATTCCCGTTTTAATTTTCCCACTTAATTTTGGGTTCGGGTGAAACTGTCAGACCCCCACCCCCGGATACTCCTTTGATAATTTAATTGACACTCATCCAATCATTTTAGTATGTACATATTCGTTTAGGTAAAAAAAAGCATAATAAACCTATGGATATTAGAACAATGTATTCTTCATAAAAATGTATGAAAAATATTAATAATAATAAAACCTGCCACCCCCATTAACGCACAAGTGCTCCATTTCTATGTACACACCAGAAAATTTGGTAGTGCTTTATTAAATCCATTTGGAAACTTTATCATGCTCCCAAAAGTTCATTAAATCTGAAAGATAAGCCTAGTCAGTCACAATACAGTATACGTGTACAGTATGTACGGTATAACACGTGTATATACGGGTTTTCGCTATAATTGGGCGAAATTTTGGATTTTTCGTATATTACGCTCATAGGTATAGCGTTTAATAGCTTTTAACAGAAAAAAGATTTTACCCCAATCTTTTTACAGATCATAGGACATACCAATGGGCAATTTTTCAGAAAGTAACAACTCTCAGCGCTTTTTAGAAATTTTGATACATTCAATTAAAAAATGGGTAAAAAATTTATTTTTGGAAAAAAATTCAAAAAATGACGTTTTTAAGTACAAAACTGAATTTATTTAATTTCAATTCTCACTAAAATTAGCATTGTTGTAAAGGAAATTTAATACTCTTTCATATGAGACCCAACTCATTGAGTTTAGAGAATTATTTTTAGTCATTTTCCTTAAAATACTATTTTTTGTAAAAAGGGCGGCTATTTGGGCGCCCCCGCCTGTAGAGGCCCTCGTGTCACTTTACCACCGAGTAGTCCACCCTAGCGGTGTTGCTATGGGTACAAAGAATCATATTAAATAGGACTACTTTTTAGATCTTGCCGATGCAGTTAACTCTAAAAATATGGGTTTTGCCCCCCGGGTACGAATCTTTAAAACTGCTTACACTCAAACAACATGTGGAGCGATGAAATGCGCATGCTCTGTACTCAGGTTAAGTTTGTCGCTTGTTTCTGTTATAGGAGCCTCTGTTACAATTGTCCCCTGTCTCCCCTAGGGTATTTTGCCAAAAAATATACGCATAAAACGATGGATAAAGTAACAGGATAATGCAGGCATGGCATAGTAGGCTAATAAAGCTGGTATCTCACTGAAATGGCTGATGTTCGCAGAACAAATTTACAACTAAATACTTTTTTTTATAACATGCAGTGACAATCACACAAGGAGTGGCGGCACCGTTTGATCTGAATCCATACCGAACTACCCTGGCTCCTCAGATCTCCCCTCGAACTAAAGTCATCATCGAATGTCCTTACGGATTCGAGCAGGTCGTAACGCCGTGCTCGTCATCAGACGGCTTTCCACCACCATGGCCAGAGTGTGAGACCACGTTCTTGAAGGTTGTTCACCGATTCAGTATTGACGAATCCCACTACGAGTCATGTCTTGACCCCGTTGGTACAATCCTTGACTACCTAGGACAACGCGATCACGACAACGTTACCGAAACGTTGGCTCTCCAGGCTCCCGTCGCAATTTTCGACTGGAGAACCACAGTCGTCAACGATACTGACGCTGGTCTTCTACGGAACGAGATAGCGGGCATTTTGGAGACTGAGCTAAATAACCTCTGGAGCAGGAGGTGCGCTGATTTCATTGAATTAGAAGTAACATGTTCTCTTGATGGAGAAGGGTATAGTTCGAACTCAACTTCTCCATCTTCAGTGGACTGTAACGAAGAGTGGTTCTTCGGAGATCCAAATGAGTTCACCCCAGTCTTGCAAAATGGATCACTCCTTCTGTTTTACAATGGAACTTTCATTATGCCAAGTTGGTGGAGTGACAGATCGACGTACGACGTTGTTGAATCATTTTTAGACGACAACAGCCGCCAGGATAGAACAAGGAAAATCAGGGTATGTGGCACAACAAAGGAACTGATCAATTGCGCCATTGTCCTGTCCGAAGAGGAATATTCTTTAAAAGATGGCGGAAACTCGACATTTGTTGTCTACAACGCAACGGAATACGTGGATGAAACTTTCGAATACCTGTCGAATAACTCTATCAGAATCTGCATTTCTCACGACAACTTTTCTACCGTTACATTAGAACAGGGAGGAGAGAAAGCCATCGAGATACAACCTGCTAACGTTCAACTTATTTACAGCCACGTTCTTTTTGCTATATCAACCTTGTGTCTTGTGCTGTTAATCATGACCTATTTGATATTACCTGATTTAAGAAACTTCCAGGGATGTGCCATACTCAGTTTTGCCTCGTCGTTACTGATATCCCAAATATGTCTACAGTACGTTGCACCATACGCGCTTCGGACAACACCACTATGTCAGGGTATAGCGGTGGTGGCCCACTTCGCGCTTCTGTGTGCCTTTGCGTGGATGACTGTTCTTGCGTTTGATCTCTGTAGAAGTTTTCGAGGAACCCAAACGCGTACTCGCCATGGCCCGAGCAACCTTCTAAAGCGTTATGCACGCCATTCGCTTTTCGGCTGGGGTGTTCCTTTACTCCTCGTCATTGTCGCTCTCGGCCTACATTTCACCGAGAACGACGTCCTTCCGCTCGAGTACGGATCTGGAAGAAACTGTTGGGTGTATCCAGTTCTGGCAAATATCTTGTTTTTCATTTGTCCTATTGTCTTGTCCTTGAGTGTAAACATCATTCTCTTCATCATCACCATAGTGAACATTTGCCGGACAACAAAGATGACTCGGAATACTCTACAGCAGGACAGATCACACAAGAATGTAATATTGGAGCTACTCATCTATTTCAAGGTAGGCCTAATTCACAACCTAGTTGAGATATGTCTTATTTTTACTTAACCATGTTAACAGAGTGAGCTTGTTAGTGGGACGTTTTCCCAAATACTAATTGGACTACATTGGTGAACCATCGATCTGAACCGATTCCTCTAACTACTTTTCACAATGATGTCTTAAACTCATTGGGACACAGACAGTGACAGAATTTCTTTCAATTTTAATCTGTGCACAAATCTAAATATAAATTTACCCTTCGAATGCACTGAAACATGGCCTGCATCTTGCTCTACCTTCTGTCCAGGGGCGTAGACAGCGGGGGGGGGGGGGGGGATGGCATATACAATCATCCCCCACCCCACTTTTCACGGGTGATATGTGTTTTTTTAAAGGCTGAAATGGGCTTTGCACACTATTTTTTTTTCCACGGAGCTCTAAAAAATTTCGCTCGCGCTTCGCGCTTGCATATCATTATTATTATTATTATTATTATTATTATTATTATTATTATTATTATTATTATTATTATCATTATTATCATTATTAAATCCATTTTAATTATTTGTATATCTATTATATGTTTATTTATATTTAGGCCTAGGCCTATACTTACTTTATTTTTTCCAGGGAAATTATTTTGTTTTTCTTCCAAAAGCTCCATTTCTATTAGTCTATTTACCCTATATGCTTAGTTCATTCCCTGCTATATTGTTTGGACTGACAGATAACCATTTAGAAAACAAGCACTTCCCATCGAGTTTCTACTATGCCATGTATACATGTGTAATGAATTATTTCATTCCTTTCTTATTGTACAATGCAAAGTGTAAACAAAGAAACAATCATTGAAAATTGAGCCTCATCTACTCAGGTCCATTGTATGACTTTATTCAATAGTAAAAAGAATCACTCCCAGCAAGAATGACACGTACTTTGTTACTCTGGTCAATTGGCTCAATGATTTAATTCTTCCTGCTTGTTTGTTTGTTTACATGCATGATCTTCTAAAAAAAAAAAAAAAAAAAAAAAAAAACGTTCTTCTACTTTGGAAGGGTCAAACAACCTTGTGTATTGTGCATTGTGATGTTCAAATTCCATTCAAATCCACACATTCAGAGATGCCTTTATCGACATCTCCCGGTCGTGTACATATTCTTGTGAACTTGGATTGATCTGGAAGCTCCAGTCCACTATTTAAATAAGAGTTAATTGTTTTAAAATATATATATATATATATGTTTTTTGAACGTTCCAAATGTTAATTGTTAAGTACAGCTGACTCAGGATAGTCCTTTGTTTATCAGGACCTATCTAATACCATAAAATATAAACTTTGATTGATATTATATTTTGAAAAATTAATTTGAATATATATCTTTCTTTTTGAACGTTCCAAATGTTAATTGTTAAGTATAGCTCACTAAGGATAGTCCTTTGTTTAGCAGGACCAATCTAATACCAAAAGATATAAAGCTTTGATTGCTATTATATTTTGAAAGATCAATTTGAATATCTGACATGTCTGATATGCTAATATCTGTGCGTAATTCAAAGCATTCTGACTGTTTGTCAATGCACAGCTGACTTTGGTAGTCCCTTGTTTACCAGGACAAGCCTCGTACGTAAAATAGAGCTTTATAGCTTTTTTATTTCGAAAGATCAATTTGACATCTTTTTGTATGTTATACACACATCAGTGATTGCATGAGCATTTATAATGTTATATCTCTCCATAATCATAATTATTCAAAGCATTTTGTCTCTGTGCTCAATCTAACCATAATTGTCATGAAAACTTGGTATTTGTTATTGTTGATTTTTTTTTCCTTGATGTACTCTGTAACAATATGATATTTGTGGGAGCAAACAACCAACAATTGATGCTTATAGTTATACAATTTGCTTATTCCAAATGCACGAAGTATCTATATAGCCAAAATCTCTAATAATTTTGACATTTCATCCTGTTGATGAATAATTGCCTATTCTTGAATCAGTTTTACGACATCTGAAGTTTTTGATATCATTATTTTCAAAACAAAACAACACAAAAACAAGCTGAACAAAGAACAGCAGTCGTAATTTACTAACAAAATTCCAACCATAAGCAACTTGCTGGTTTGTTCACGTCTTGCTAGTGCTCTTGTAACTATCTTCAGAAAGTAAGTACATATAAAATAAGTAAATCACAGTTGATCTTGTATATGTAATGCATTAGCAGTGGTGCTGAGTTTGACTGGTTTTTGGCTGGTGTTTGTCTTGTATGGATGCCGCGATGGTGCTAAACTAACACCCATGGTGTTAAATGTTAGTTTTGGCACCATCCCGGTATCCATGTGGGACGGCACCAGTTGGGTTTAATACCGCAGTTTTTTGATGTGTGCTTTCATAATCCATGCTTTTAAATCTTAATTCCTGTTAAAAGAGTAAGGAAGCGAATATTACTCATACTATACTTGTCAAGAAATGTTATTGTACTATTCATATTTTATAACAACCTGGTCACAAACCACAATTTAACAAATGGTAATTAGGTCTTGACCCATAATTGCTCGGTATAATCTCCCTGCTCATTTCTCTTTATTCCCCTTACGGCCCCTACTTTTCACCATCCTACAATAAGACGTTTTCCTAATCTCCCGATCAACTTAGAGAGCACCAGTGTTTAATGGATTTGTGAACTCAGTAAATAGTTCGGTTTTGTTTTTTTTTTCCTCACGAATCTTGTTTTTGCTATAAAAGCCCTGGTGCTTACACGAACAATGAGTCAAAACACTGGGTCCACCCATCTCCTCCCTTGCCATCCTGCCCTCCGCTCGATCTCCTCTCCATTTGGTGTCCGATTATCTGTAACTTCCCGGTGATGTCTGTCTGTCTTATGATGGCGAGCAATAAGGAAAATTATGATGGTAACTGGATAATGGTAACAATAATGACGATACAACACATAATAAATAGTAATAATAATAATAATAATATAATAATAATATTAATAATAATAATAATAATAATAACTAATAATGATATTAAATGAAATAATGATAATAATGATATAATGATAATAATTATAATAATTATAATAATGATATAATGATAATATAATAATGAATAATAATAATGGATAATGATAATAACATAAGCCTCCCAGGGAATGACCTTGCCAAAAGATGACTTTTTGAATACTTTCCAAAATAAACACATCCAAGTACTTCCATTCGACGAAAATTTTACGAATAATATGATTTCTATTTTAAATGCAAATGTAATGAATTTGACGTTCCAGTAGACAACAATGAACATGAGCAATCAATCTCTTCATCCTATTACACAGAAAACCAATTTGTCTCCCGGCTTTTGAATCTGGATAATTGTCTTTTCTTTAGTCCACTCAAATATAAGAAGCATGAATAAAAACTTCGAATCGCTGAGTACCTTACTTGATAGGCTATGGTTTAAATTGTTCTGTAATCGGCTTATCGGAAACGTGGCTCACTGAAACACCTACTTCTTTATTTGCTATTCCGGGCTTTCCATTAGAAATGAATAACAGATTAGATAGGAAGGAGGAGGAGTAGCCTTTTATATTTCTCTGAATTTATTTATAAAAGAAGGCCAGAGCTGACTTACATGAATGAATATATAGATCATTATTGTAGAAATTGTTTTTGATAACAGAAAGAATATTGTTCTTGGGAATTAATATTACCGGCCTCCAACTCCAATCAAAATGACTTTCTTATGCATTACAAAATATACTCTCTATCGCATCCCTAAAAGATAAAGACTGTTTTTTGATGGGTGATTTTAACATTAATTTATTAAATTATAACTCTGATGCTTTTGTCAATGAATTTTGTGGGACCCTTCTCACTTCATCATTCACACCACTCATCTCTAAGCCACCCCGTATAGCAGACCATTCATCAACTCTAATTGATAATATTTTTACCAATATATATCCACCGTTGGAAGCTGGCATTGTAGTTTCTGATATAACGGACCATTTTCCGATATTTACAGACTTCAAGATAATAATAATAATAATAATAATACCCAATATTTATATCGCGCCTTTCCCAAATGGCCCAAAGCGCTCACAAATTCAATATACATATTCACATAAAATAAATACACAATAAGAACCACATATATGAATGAACGTAGTTCCTTAAAACAAAAAGTCTTCAGGACTTCTTGAACAATTCAACTGTTGGGGATTGTCTTTAAGTGAGAGGGAGTTTGTTCCATTCCTTTGAGGATGCAACAGTGAAGGTTCTATCTCCGGTCAGTTTTCGTTTAGTTAAGTACGTCAACTTAAGTGGGTCTTTCGAAGATCTAGTTCTTTTTACCTGGAACATACATTTCTAAACAATCAGACAAATACTTTGGGGCTAGATTATTAAGTGATTTGTATACCAAAAGAAGTAACTTGAAAATGATTCGTTGTCTCATAGGGCCAGTGTAATTATGTACACGGGGTTCAGGAGGTGTGTCACGGCGGACTTCAAAAAGAGAAG
>CALNVZ010000674.1:11362259-11373325 GCA_940671915.1 Paracentrotus lividus
GTTTATGCATTGGGGGCCATAAATACCCCAAATGACATTTTCAATTTGATCCCCCTTTACAGCTCTACTATTGAAGATATTCAGGTGGAAATTTTTGTGTTCTGTTTTTTACTTCCTATTTTTTCAGTTTCAATCAAAATTTCATCTTAAAGGATTTTAATTAATGATATCACACCCCACATAAAAAAGCAGACTTGCCACTTTCCGACGAACAGAATTGTAATTGCCGTACATTTTAGGCTCCCCTAAGCACAAAATTTCATGTAAATGGTTAAATTTTTTTCATATGATAGTAGGAAGAGTTTAGCTAGGCATGTGTAAAAATTAAATTATCATTGTGTAATGCAGCAAAGAATTATAAGCTCTCAAAGACAAAGGGGCCATAATTACCCCAGGGCCATAATTACCCCAGTCTCCCCTACAAGATCTGTGTGTTAAACGAATACGCTTTGTGTACTACAGTGTAATTTTGAAATCTTCGTCGTATTATCCGGCGTGCACATGGCTCTGTCAAATTTGCAATCATTAGGCAAGCGGGTATAATGGCTCCTACAAAAATGTGATTTAATCAAAATTTTCTGTGACAACCTATATTATATTTGGTATCAATAGAAAGGCAATTTCATTGCGGTCATTGTCATGTCAATTTCATGAGCAAATATTGAACTAAAATGACGTAATGCCTTCTTATGTAATGCATTGTAAATTTGCTATTTTCGTCCATAACTTCTTGATGACGTCATCAAATTTGACAAAAATTAGCAGATAGTTGTGAGATGTATTGACACATATACCCACCGAGTTTCAAGTCCCTAGATTGAATATTCACAATTTTAGGGGAAGTTAAACTTGATTTCCTGGTATCGATAATTTTTTACTTTCTACAACATTTTTGAGCAATTTGGTCAATGAATCGATATATTTTTCTTTACATTGCTAGAAAGGACATAGTCTGAAGTATCTAAATCCAAGAAAGGGTACGGTTTTAACGAGGCACAACGCAGATGCAGCCTCTTGGATTTTAGCCAAATTTTGAAACTTTAGAGGGCGCTATTTTCATTTTGTGTATTTACTGGAGCGTGAAGCATGTGGAGTGTGTGCATATTTATTCGAATAACATGCTCTGAAAATTTGAAGCAAAATGAAATTGATTTAAAAAGTTATAGCCATTTTTGTGTGTTTTTAGTCACAATTTTTTATTTCATAACGGAGTTGATTTTTTAAATTGATAAAAAATATGAAGATGGTTTTAAAATAAAAAGTTGTTGGATGCATATGAAAGGCCAATTCATGGACTATGTAATGCATTTTGTTAAAAGTCTGTAGCATCTATAATGACATAGATATGGAGGCTGGAAGATTTGCTTTCATATGACCAAAAATAGACAAAATGTCGGATGGACGGTCATGGATGAGTGATTTTGGAAAATGAAATGTCAGGGGATCAATAATGGATCATGGAGGATGTGTGTATCAAATTTGAACGAATTTGGTTGAGCGATGGGACCTGGGTAGGGTGAACAAGGTTCACGTGTTAAATGAATGGCTTTTTGTGGAAGAAGAAGAAGAAGACGGAAAAGGAATACTGAACGATAACATAGCATTGTCGCTGGAGCGTCAATGCAAAGATGGCGGAATAGGAATATTGAACGATAACATGGCATTGTCGCTGGAGCGTCAATGCAATAAAATTAGAGATATATTTTATCATATATGTGCCGCGAATTACAAAACACCTTGATCCTCTTGCTAGAAGCGTTAACATGTTTAGTGTCGTGATTTATGTGGTAAATCATGATTATAAATGTCGTAAATCATAAATCCGGAAACACTATACTAGTCACGCTAGTATGCAGTATAGAGTATCTGGGGTTTATTTCATGATTTTAAAGGTTTTTTATGAAATGCTGTAGCGTGAAATTGGAGTAGGTGCTTGGGAATCTTTATTCTCTAAAAGACTATATGGTTCATCAGGTTCTAGGACATCTCCCCCGGAGGGCAACTCCCCCGGGGACAACTCCCGGAGGACAGCTCCCCTGTGAGGGCTCGGCTCCCGGACAACTCCCCCGGAGGACAACTCCCCCGGAGGACAGGTCCCCGCAGGACATCTCCCGGAGGACAGGTCCCCCCAAGGACGAGTCCCCGGAGGACAGCTTCCCCCAGGGACAACTCCCACGGAGGACAACTCCCCCTGGACAACTTCCCTGGAGGACAACTCCCCGGAGGACAACACCCCCTGAGGACAGCTCCCCCGGAGGACAACTCCCCCCGCAGGACAAACTCCCCTGGAGGACATCTCCCCCGGAGGATAGGTCCCCCAAGGGACAACTCCCCGGGTGACATCTCCCAACTTTAAATGCTTTATAACTATTGATTTTATGCCAACGCCTTGTTTTTCTTTCTGTTACAATTATTACATTACTTTTTCGTATGGAGACCCTTCTGTAATGACAAGCGAGGATGGGAAATGGTTGTTTATTTGCTAATCATTCCATTGAACCACCCCTTCCAATCTATGAATGACTACTCCTTCCATCAAAAGGTTGTTAGGTTGCAGATCAGAGGTACCCAACGAAATGTGACCCTCAGAAAAGGAAAATGTAATGAAACGCAGGAAATAAAAGAAATGTTGAAAAAGGGAAGGATGCTAAATGGGAACTTAAATATGAAGCTACAGGAGTAGAAAAGAGCACGAAGGGCGAGTTGGCTACATATCTCTAGTCGGTCTTCAGCAAGGGGGGGGGGGGTGAGCCACGATAATTAAGCTTTAATTAATAATTAATCACACCCTAAACGAATTAGAATGGGCGCAAAGTTTAAACGAGAACACAATTTTTATTTATCAAAAAGAAATTCACAAAACTCAATTCCAACATTATCACTTGTTTTGTCATTTTTCAAGGAATAATGTAATACAATCATTGTCATTGGTTTAAGATTTACAGACAATTGTTATATATTGAACGGTGTGTGTTCATAAGTATGCACTTGCACAGCGTTTGCATTCATGCCGCGTGTCATCGCTATCATAAGAGGGTGTTGTTGCAACTAGTGTTGGTATGAAAATATCTCCAGAAGTAGATGAAAATTAAAACATCTCGGTATATCAACCCAATTTTTCAGTATTTCCGTCAACATATCCGATATGAAAACATTAATAATTCTTAAAACATTTGCTGAAACAAGCCAAACAAAACGAAACAAAACCTTGTATCAACTATTATGTACATGTATTTTTGTATAATTGAAGAGCGTGTGATATAAAATCTTCACCTTGACGATTGGCGCTTGAAAATCCTTTTTTTTTTTTTTTTTTTTTTGGGGGGGGGCTAAAAGAAAGATAATCGTCACCGTTTGTAAAAAGATCAACAACAACAAAAATAGAACCATAAAAGTAAAAATATACTGCTTCGGGTCATTTTTAGTCAAAAATTTCGGCTCGCGCTTTGCGCTCAAGAATTACTCCTTCAAAAGGTTAATTTTTCAGATTTCGAACACCCGCAAAAATCCTAGTTACGGGCCTGACCATTGACCTACATACTCTAAAATCTAATCAGATCATCTTCCTATGGAGATTTAAGATTAAAGTTGATATCTCTCTCTCTCTTTTGACGATAAAATTCGGTTCCAATACCAGTACGTCTCAATAGCTGCCAAACTTTAACACCCTTCGCCGGAAAAAACAAAAATTGCCAAAGATTTTATATTTCCATGAATGGCTATTTCGGTTTAAAACAAAACAAAACAAAACAAAACAAAAATCGCAAATGGAGCTAAAATTAACGAGTGCATGTGGATCTGCTATCCGGAATGGTTGAGTTGTCCTCCGGGGGAGCTGTCCTCCGGGAGTTGTCCCCGGGGGAGTTGTCCTCCGGGGGAGATGTCCTGATACGGGTTCATCATCATCATCATTACATTCTAAATACCCCTGACCATGTTTCAAGATATATAAGTTATACTGTACACTTGCTGGTATTGTTTTCTAGCTTGTAATGGTAAATCTAGTAAAAACCGATACCAAGCTTATCAAGGGGCCAGGCACAGTCACACTGAAGCAGGATTCCGAACAATATAAACTGGACACAATATGCCTATACACTGCTGTGAATGGTCGAGTTTTAGTTGCTTTTGGAGCAGTCGTGACAATGTGGCTGGGTAAAGTTTTATGTATGCTTTATAAATCAATTCTGTTCCGGAATTCTATTGTTTCCAAAACTTCCAAAGTGATTCACGTACCGATTGAATAGAGACTTGAGTAGGCAAAGGTGTTATGTGGTGGTGTTTTTGTTTGTGAGACAAAGAGTTTTAATAAGAGAGAGAGAGAGAGAGAGAGAGAGAGATTAGATGAGAGGGGAAAAGCATGTATAGCCCACGCCATTACCCATTGTAATACTGCAGTTACGTGTATCGGGATGTTCTAATCACAATTTCAATGTATTCGATCAGCCTCTATTTTTCAGAATTTGTTCTTTAAACTCCGGTCAGTTAGAGAGGTGTTGCATTTTGTAAACTGCTCTAGTCTATATAGACATATGATTTTGCTTCAGCGAGTATTAAAATATAGAGGAACCTGATATGCACCAACACTGTCAGATCGGCTTTGAGTAAGTTGCTTTCAAAATTTTGTTTAGTGCCTAATTTGTCCGTTTAATTACAATGTTATTCGGCCCATGTATGATCCGTTATTCCGAAAGTTCGATTTACAAAACAGGGTTTGTTTATCTGAAAATACCCTATATCCGGGGGGGGGGGTTGACGAAAAAGGGTCACGCGAAAAAAAAATTGATGTAGCTAGGCCCTACCCTTTTCTTTTTTGATAAGCCCGAGGCGTAAAAAATGAAATGGAGAAGAAAAAAAAATCTGAAATTCAAATTTTGCACCCCCCCCCCCCATGAAATCCTGCATCCGCTCCTATAAGCGTACCCAAGTTGACTATGGTAATTAATATTCAGTCATCAATATCTCGGAATTTAAACGACCAATTAACTTCAAAATCTCGGGTGATTGCAATTATATACAGCATTAGCTGAAAGAGTATTCTATTTTCATATCCAAATAAGCTAGCAGTTAAAGATAATCTAGAGTAGTAGTCATGATGAAATAAATCAAAACATTCTTGTTCATACCAGAATCTCAAGCATAAGAAATAAATACTACACACCAAAGGAATTTGCAGAAAATTGCGTATTTGCTGAGAAAAGAGCAAAATAAGCATAATTTCTGTTTCTAGACGGCCCGTCCAAGCACATGCGTGATTAAAGGCCTCGTCACACCGAGTCCCGTCCGGGTCACGGCACGGGCCCGTTCCGGTTCAACAATGGGCAAAAATGGTCGAAATGAATCGGCCGTGTACTATTGCAATGAGACTGGTCACAACAAACACGGGCTATGCCGTACTAGCCGAAACGGCAACCGGTACGGTTTTTATGGGATCGCTCATGGAGCGATTTGAGACGGTTTGCCGTACCGGTCACCGGACCGGACTCGGTGTGACGAGGCCTTAACGCGGCCACGTGGAAAGTCTACGGGTATATCATGTGCACGCAATTCGCATCGGATCTGTGTGTGTATGTTGTGCCGTGACTTGTGGCGATATAGCGGTCTACTCCAAGTCTCAATATGACGGACTGTTTCGATATTTTTTCAACATTTCTTCTGAAATCATTATCGAAACGTGAATATAATCTTGTGTAGGCATATGTATATGTTAATGGAACAATGTAAGGGAAATATCTTACAGATTTATCTCAAATTATTTTGGCTGTAAGAACTCTAGCTTGGCTTTAAACATACTATTCAGGAGTCAAATCGAGCTAGATGTACACATATATAAAACAAAATAAAATTTTAAAAAACGACGAAAAAACCACACAAATTTCCACCCAATTAATTTTCGCAAGTCAGCCCCCCCCCCCCCCTCCACCTTTTTTTAAACATTAAAATGCTTGTCCTGCTTTTCAATATAAGATTTCATGAAGCTGAGCCCTTTTTTTGGGGTCTAACTCGCCTATTTCATCCAGTTCGTAGGATATCAAGAAACATAATGGTTTTAATGAGCACGGAATCTTGAAGGTTGGTTGACTAAAAATTTTTTAAGTTCTGTCCTACATCCAGAAATATCAACACAAGATGAAGTTTGGAGTCGTCTCTTCGATGTTCATTTGGATAACGATGACCATGGTGATGGACATCGTCGTTGCGTTTACCACGTTTAGGCCGACGCCATTCCCACCACCTACGCTACCTCCACTGCCTACAGAGGATGCGCAGTTCTTTCCTCCCTTCCCATTTACACGACCACCAACGACAGGTAAATATATTTATTATTAGTTTATCTATGTTTTACTTGATATGATAATTTCATCAGGGTAGCCCATTCAACATAAGTTGGTCTTGCATGGCGCCCGATTATATACAATTAAAAGATAAAACTGACATCGCAGTATGAATACATAAATTATAGTATTACATGTTGAAAATGATAGAATATACAAAAAACCGAACGATTTCAATCAGAAGCAATTATGATTAATGTACCGAAATAAATAGAAAAATAATAATCAAAGACATACAGATACAAATAAAAATAATATAAAAGAGTAAACATGATAGAGGAAGTAAATTGAGAGAGAAAGAGATAAGAGATGTAATAGTGTCGGACTTGAAGACGGAAAAATAGAATATTTAGAATTAAAAGAAATATTATTAACTATTAGCAAGGTAAAGAAAGTGTTTCTACAGTGCTTATTAGAAGGTGTATGCATTACTTATCTGCATAATATAGTATTCGGGCTGCATAATATTAGATGTTAATCCAAAATTGAAATATTGTCCATTCGTACGAAAAGGAAATATTGGACGTTAGTCTAAAAAAAATCAACATCTCAATGACATAATCCCAGTAGCGGGTCCAGCCTTGACGCAGTGTACGCGGCCCCTTTAATTTGAAAACCAACCATCAACTGCTAAAAAATTTGCACCCTATCGGGCCGGCATCCCCCCCCCCATTTTCAAATCCTGGATCCGCCATTACAATAACCCTATGGCATTTTGGAATAAAGAACCTTATTTCTGCTTTAAGATAACGAATTCGTTTTAATTGTAGAATAAACGAAGTTCCTTATTTCATCTTCGGATCAAAACGAAACCTGTTTCATTTTAGGCTTAAATAAACGTTAATTACCCAATTTTCATGTACTATTAAACGCATATTTCACCCAATATCATGGGGATAGTTGTCCTGGGAGTAATTGTTCTGAAAAGATCTCACATATGGGTGAATGCACGCAGAGCGATATTGAAACTAAATGAAACGCATCGAACAAAATTATTTTGTTGATTACCATGCAGTACCAGTCTTAGGAACACAAGGAGTGGCGGCGCCCTTTGATCTGAATCCATACCGTACGACACAAGCCCCACTGTACTCTCCTCGAACGGAAGTCATCATCGAATGCCCTTACGGATTCGAGCAGATAGTAACGGTGTGCCCATCACCGGACAGTGTTCCACCACCATCATGGCCAGAGTGTAAGACCACATCCTTGAAGGTTGTACACCGATTTGGCATTCACCCATTCGGACCCCAGTCTTGTCTTGACCCCTTTTCTACGATCCGCAATTACCTTGGTCCACGCATCGACGACAATGTTACCGAAACGACGTCTCTCCAGTTCCCCGTCGCTGTCTTCGGCTGGAGGACCACAGCCGTCAACGATACTGACGGTGGTCTTCTACGGAACGAGATAGCGAGCGTTTTGGAGACTGAGCTGAATAACCTCTGGAGCATACGATGCGCTGATTTCATTGAATTTGAAGTAACATGTTCCCTTGAAGGAGAGAAATTCAGTGGTAACTCGACATCGCCATCTTCAGAGGACTGTAGCGAAGAATGGTTCTTTGGACATCCAATTGAGTTCACCCCAGTCCTGCACAATGGATCACTCCTTCTGTTTTACAATGGGACTTTCATTATGCCAACTTGGTGGAGTGACAGATCAACGTATGACGTTATTGAATCGTTTTTAGACGATAGCAGCCGTCAGGACAGAACAAGAGAGATCAGGGTATGTGGCACACCAAAGGAACTTATCAATTGCGCCGTTGTCCTGTCTGAAGACGAATATTCTTTGAAAGATAGCGGAAACGCGACCTTTGTCGTCTACAACACAACGGAATACGGGGATGAAACTTTCGAATACCTGTCAAATAATTCTATCAGAATTTGTATTTCTCACGACAACTTCTCTACGGTTACACTAGAACAGGAAGGAGAGGAATTCACAAAAGCAGAACCTGTAAACGTTCAACTTATTTACAGTCACATTCTGTTTGCCATATCAACCTTGTGTCTCGCGCTATTAATTATTACCTATTTTATATTTTCTGATCTAAGAAACTTCCAAGGTTGTGCCATACTCAGTTTTGCCTCGTCTTTGCTGATATCCCAAATATGTCTTCAGTACGTTGCACCATACGCACGTCGTACACCACCTCTATGTCAGGGTATAGCTGTGGTGGCGCACTTCACGCTTCTGTGTGCCTTTGCGTGGATGACTATCCTTGCATTTGATCTCTGTAGAAGTTTTCAAGGAACCCAAACGCGTAGTCGCCAGGGCACGAACAGTCTCCTGAAGCGTTATGCACGTCATTCGCTTTTCGGCTGGGGTGTTCCTTTACTCCTCATAATCGTTGCTCTCGGCCTACATTTCACAAAGAACGACGTCCTTCCGCTCGAGTACGGATCAGGAAGAAATTGTTGGGTGTATCCAGTTCTAGCAAACATCGTGTTTTTCATTGGTCCTATTGTTTTGTCCCTGATTGCCAATATCATTCTCTTCGTCATTACCGTAGTCAACATTTGCCGGACAACCACGATTACTCGAAGCACTCTGCACAAAGACAGATCACACAAGAATGTAATACTAGAGCTTCTCATCTATTTCAAGGTAATTCATCATTTGAGATTATTTTTCACTTAAATGGTCAGGGATTTATACAAGAAGTTGATTTTTATCCCCAAAAGAAAGGCCTATTTTGGTTGACTTTCTATCCGAACTGATTCCTCCAATTGTTATCTTCTTTTCTTTTTCTTTTTTTTTTTTTTTTTTTACAACGGTGTCTTAAAAGCATTCGGAAACCGATTTAACCTTTGCTCAATTCTGAATATATTTTCCCTTTATATTGAACCCTGAAACTTGGCCTGCGTCTTGCTAGTAACGATGTTCAATGTCATTGGAACTTCATTCATTGATCCTCAGATCGCAAGTCATAAGGCATTGAGACTTAGAAATGTTAGAGTAGTTTAAAGTTAAGGAATCATCATGGAAGTGATCACTTTTAAAAGTGTTCTCGGCTGATGTCAATACAGAGAGTCCATTCTTTGTCCATGTTTTTATGCTACATTTGGATGATTTTCTGTTATTTCCTTCTCCTTCTCTGTATCTCCCTAATTATATTTCTATAGATTTCCTGTTTGATGGGATTCAGTTGGCTGTTTGGACTGGTTGCTGCCCTTGGTACCACATCTGCTCTCTGGTACCTCTTCCTTACTGTCAATGGCTTTCAAGGTATCTCAGTGTTTCTCTCGTTCGGTGTGAATGCTCGGGTGAGGAAGATGTGGCGGCGCAAGTTCAAGTCAACGACTTCCAGAAATAACGGAAGTACTGTCTCCGAGAAGACCAAAACGACTAATTCTGGATAGTGGTTTTCGAGGGTATATAGGACTCACAAGTATACCCTGTATCATAAAGAGTCATGGTCAATTGCAAATTGATAGTAGCCAATCAAATTCTTTGTCGCCAAGACTTCTTGAACAGAAGTCTCACTCTCAACCAATCAGAATCGTTGTTTCAAAATTTCGATTGATGATCGTGGCTCTTTATGTTACAGGGCTTTGTTCTCTATGATTTCCTTTTAAAAGGCAAGGTATGCAACGAAATCTCAGGGAACACAACAATAGGCCTTCTAATGGTCATTTTAAAGGTATTACCAGTAATGGAATCTCAGAAAGGCCAAGGATATTCGCTCCGTACATGCAGCGACCCTTTAATTATTAGGGTCACTTGACGGTAATTGGAGCTGAGAAAAGCCAATCAGACTATAGCTACAGTATATAATTAGAATGTCAATTTTGAAGTAGTGCTGATGTCGAGGGCGAAAACGTCTGGCCAGGCGAATCCGTCCGTCATGCTTGTGGATATAAACATAGCTAGCTTCATGCTTGGAATGGGAATGGCGAGATTTTTTTCAGCATTGAGAAAGAAGCCCAGGCAAGCATAAATCGATGCTCTAAATATTGTATACAGTCTCAGGGAATATAATAATCTGTCTCAATTAAGTCTATAATGATCAGATAGGGAGCCATAAAGGGGGTGGGGTTGGGTGATGCTCGGTTTTGCACAGTGCACGCTTGTGCTTCCCATGTAATATTTATGCACGTTAGATATGCATGGCGGGCAGATTCTCCCGGCCGGACGTTTTCTCCTCCGACACCGCAGATAGAACCTTGGATAGGACCAAGAGGATTAGAATAGCGTGATTTTGAAGGTATTACTGACAGTGGGAGCTAGGATAAGACCGAGAAGACTATTTCTACATACAAATGTAGTGTCATTTTAAAGATGTACCTTTTTGATGATTGATCCGGAAATGGATGCTGAGAAAGACCAAAGACCAAAAACATTTTTTACATGGAATCATTTTATTAAACCATTCCTTAGCAAAACATTTACAAAAAAAAACATGTTGTGATAATATTTGAATGAAATATAAACTACAAATCAATATCCAAATTGTTAAATCAGTTGTACAAGTCTCGATCTGTCTAGGTCAAAAGTTCCAATGGACTCAGTTCTGGGTCAATAAAAGTGACTCTTCCTTCCAGAACAACTACAGAAAAAGTGTATGGACTGTCAATGCAAAGACCGCGGGTTCGATTCCCGCACCGACACTTATGTCCCTTGAGCAAGGCATTTTATCTACATGCTTGACCCCACCCGAGGTGATAAAATGGGTACCCGGTAGGATTGCGAATGCTATGTGGTTCGCTTTAAGCATGTGTCGCC
>CALNVZ010000674.1:11373805-11385024 GCA_940671915.1 Paracentrotus lividus
ACAATGCCATGTTATCGTTCAATATTCCTATTCCGCCATCTTCTTTTTCTTCTTTTTCCGCCAAAAAAGCCATTCATTTAACACATGATCCTTGTTATACCTGTCAAGGTCAAACCACGCATCCAAATTCGTTCAAACTTTGTAGACATGTCATCCATGATCCACTATTGATCCCCTGACATTTCAATTTCCAAAATCACTCATCCGTGACCGTCCATCGCCATTTTGCCATTTTAGCGCTCATATGGGAAAGCTTCTTCCACAACATTTCATATTCTCCATATCCTAGGATGCTAACACGTTTCTAACAAAATTCAATTATGTAGTCCTGAATTCACTTTCAAGTGCATCCAACAACTTATTTATTTCAAACATCCATCTTCAATTTTAAATTTAATTTCCAAAAATTCGAACTCCGTTATGAATGAAGAAATTGTGACTAAAAACAGCAAAAAATGGCTATAACTTTTCTTAAATCATTGTTCATTTTGCTTCAATTTTCCAGGTCTTGTTATTTCTAATGAAATGTGTCACACACTACAGCCACATGTTTCACGCTCCATAAATAGTACGCCAAAAATGAAGTATGGCGCCTCTAAAGTTCTCAAAATTTGGCTAAAATCCAAGAGGCTGCATCTGCGTTGATGCCTTGGTTAAAACCGTATCCTTTTTTGGATTTAGTAGTTCAGATTAATGTCTTCCCAGCAATGTAAAGAAAAATTATATCGATTCATTGACCAAATTGCTCATATTGTCTCAAAAATGACTAATAAAAACAATTATCGTATCGGCACCAGTGAACACACAAGTTTAACTTCCAGCTTAAAAACGAGCGAATATCTCAATCATCAGGGAACTTGAAATATGAGCAGGAATACTGTATTCATACACTCTTCCACAACTCTCTGCTTAAGTCTTTGTACAATTTTGATGGACGTCTATCAAAAGTTTATGACAAAAAATAGCGATTTTGAATGGATAATACAAAGCTCATTCGTCATTGTTCCGTCTCCAATATGTATGTTCTGAAATTGATCACCAATTGATCCGCACTCTGGAATTTGCATCTTTTCCCATTGATACCAAACTATATATATTGTTGTCTACAGAAAATTTCGAAGTAAACTCGCAGTTTTTGTAGAAACCATTTTTAGATCAGCCTTGCTCATATTCGCGAACATCTGAGAAGCCACGAGTGCTCAGATTACTATAGAACGACCGGGGAGGAAAGGTATTTTTTTTTTATGTAGAGCCAATTATAACCGCTTGCCTAATAATTGTCAAAATTCTGACAGTAAACATGTGTACGCGGATAGTTATGGAAAGTGAAGTTTTCAATTTGACACTGTAGTAAACAAAACCAGACTAATTCGTTTCAAACACACAGTATTATGATATAAGTTATGAATTAAGCTATATCCGTTATCACCAATATATTCAAATATCATCTTAATTTTTAATAGTCCTTGAAATCTTTTAGTCTAGGCGTCAATGCACGCACATCGTTCATGTCAACGATTGCAGTTCTAGTCTTCTTCTTTTTCTTTTTCCGCCAAAAAAGCCATTCATTTAACACATGATTCTTGTTATCCCTGCCAAGGTCAAATTACTAATCCAAATTCGTTCAAACTTCGTAGACATGTCATCCATGACCCATTATTGATCCCCTGACATTTCAATCTCCAAAATCACTCATCCATGACCAACCATCGGCCATTTTGTCAATTTTTGGTCAAATAAATGCCATTCTTCCAGCCTCCGTTGCTCCATTATCCGTAATCCTACAGACTTCTAACAAAATGCATTAAATAGTCCATGAATTGTCCTTTAATATGAATTCAACAACTTTTAATTTCAAAACCATTTTCATATTTTTAATCAATTTCAAAAATCAATTCCGTTATGAAATAAAAAATTGTGACTAAAAACACACAAAAATGGCTATAACTTCCTAAAATCAATTCCATTTTGCTTCAAATTTACAGGGCCTGTTATTCTAATAAATGTGCACACACTCCACATGTTTCACGCTCCAGAAAATACGCAAAATGAAAATAGCGCCCTCTAAAGTTTCAAAATTTGGCTAAAATCCAAGAGGCTGCATCTGCGTACTGCCTCGTTAAAACCGTACCCTTTTTTGGATTTAGGTAGTTCAGACTATGTCCTTTCCAGCAATGTAAAGAAAAATGTATCGATTCATTGACCAAATTGCTCAAAAATGTTGTAGAATGTAAAAAATGATCGATACCAGGAAATCATGTTTAACTTCCCTTAGAATTGCGAATATTCAATCTAGGGGCTTGAAACTTGGCAGGCATATGTATCAATACATTTCACAACTATCTGCCAATTTTTGTAAATTTTGATGACGTCATCAAAAAGTTATGGACAAAAATAAGCGAATTTTCAATGCATTACGTAACAAGGCATTACGTCATTGTCGTTCAAGATTTGCTTCTGAAATTGACATCACAATGACCGCATTGAAATTGCCTTTCCATTGATACCAAATATAATATAGGTTGTCACAGAAAATTTCGAGAAAATCACATTTTTGTAGGAGCCATTATACCCGCTTGCCTACTAATTGCAAATTTGACAGAGTCATGTGCACGCCGGATAATATGGAAAGCGAAGTTTTCAAAATTGCAGTGTAGTACACAAAGCGTATTCGTTTTACACACAGATCTTGTATATAATGTAAAGTTTACTTCCGTTTCCCAATATATTTCAAAATATATGGTTACATTTTAATAATCATTGAAATCCTTTAGTCAAGGCGTCAATGCACGCACATCGTTCATGTCAACGATTGCAGTTCTAGTTATTATTATTATTATTATTATTAAGGAGATGCGGTTATAATTGACTATTTTATCTTTTGATATATGTCGCCAAATGTCATTTCCTGCACAGTCTTGTCAATGTCAGTTTTTGATCAGCCCATGATTGATTTTTTTTGCAGTTTTATTAATCTATATTATAAGTTTTTGAATACTCATATCCCATGCTGCATTTCTTTATATTACTTCTTTTTCTTTTTTTTTCGTGTGAGTTAGGTAGGAGGTAGTGTTTTTGTATCACCAGTACTTTAATTTTCAGGGACCGCGGAGCGTTTTTAAGCAAACTCTGCTTTCAGCGGGCTCTGCTTCTAATTGTTCAAAATTGAAATTTCCATTTGCAATTTCCATTTTTTATAAATAATGGTTGCATAACAGTCATTATATAATAATAATGTATTACGCACTTTCCATGTTTTATAAATAATGGTTTCACGACATTCCTTATATGAATAATGGATTTTTCAATTTCAATTATCTATGAATAATGGTTTTACGAAATCTTCGATCTTCGTTTTCCCAAACCTGTTGTTGGGTGTCTGGAAAACGAGGACCGAAGACCGGGGATCGCATCCGTTTAGCTAAGATACCACTTGTTAACAAGTCTTGTTTCATTATTATAATAAGCTCAAATTCGGGAATATTCTGATCTTGGATACGTAAATAGCTGTTCTTTTTGTAGATCGGAACAAATAGCTGTGAATTTATCTCGTAATCATCTAAATAAACCCCGATTTTCAAGTTGTGTATCATATTAACCACTGATGTGTGTATGTGTCAGTGTGTGTCGTGTTGTCAAAAGTTTATAAACATTTTTTTTTCAGCGGGAGGTGCTTAATCAGGGAAATATGAAAAAAATGATTGGCTGATGAATTATGGTTGACTATCGTGATCAGGACGGATTTGTGAAGGATATTAACAATTAATGCATACGCCCTGATTGCGCAATCACGTATGAACGGTCTTTGGAAAACGAAGATCAGGCTTATTATTTATTTATTTATTTATTCATGTTTTATTTAATACAAATGATAAAAAACACGGTGGAGGGCAGTTCGGTTCAGTTATAAAACTGCTTTACAACGAAGCCCTCCACCTGGTACAGACATAAAATATAAACATGATCAAACTTAATATACATAACATGATATTATATAACAAAATACAAATCGATGCAAAATGGAAATGAACATAAAACATATTGTCTACAAACATAACATAGATTACAGAGTAAACATGAAATATAAAATCTAAAATCTTAGAAGAAGTACAAGAACAGAGGTTATGTTATAATATAGGCTTCCCGCGTAATCACAGACACCCAACAAAATATTTGGAAAACGAAGACTGGGGACGACGTAGCGTGTTCATACTAGAGTCCCCGGTCTTCGGTCTTCGTTTTCCAGACACCCCCTAAGGGGAGGGAGCAAGGAGACACGACTTCAGTGTGTTAGTGTCAACTGCAAGTGTGCTTTATACCAGAAAATCGTTCTCTTCATGTGCTTTCTTGACATCAGTCATAGTGATATTTACCAAACAGTAAATTAAGGAGTGTTTCGGTTAGTGATGTTTTGGGATGAAAGTGCCTGAATGACTGGCTGGAAGTGAGATAGGGATGTTATCAGAAAACACAGACATATAAAATTTCATCATACAATCATGTAGCAAACACAATATAGCCTTACACATTACACTGTTAGAAAAATTAAACAAGTTGTTTGAAATCTTAAACAACTGCGTGTTAACCGGTGAATCGCACAGCGTTGTTTAGAAATTAAACAACCTGTAGTTGTTGAAAACTTTAACACTCATGTTGTTTAAAAGTTTAAACAACCTGTTGTTTAATGGTTGTTTAAAATATCAACAGTATTGTTTAACGCTTCTCTCCAAAAATAAAAACGCTCCAACTTTTGGTTAACGCGGCCGGGTATCGAACTCACGATCTTTCTATTATAAGGCAGACGCTCTATCCACTGAGCCAACACATTTGTACATACACGTATTTAATGTGTGAGGCATAAGTCCTTCGCCATGAGTGAATTGTTTGCCTTGGCCTATTTAAACAAAACTGTTTAATATCTAAACTCTAATCTCTAAACAGGTCTTTTTAAAGACTATAAAACCTCGCATTACCGGTTTTAAACAACATTGTTTAAATATTAAACAAGAATGTTTAACTTTTAAACCAACATTTTTTTTTAAACAGCGACATAAAGCACTATTGTGTACATCATGTAATAATTGGGTACATATCTCATGTGCAAGTGTTCCTTTGGAAATGATATAAATATCGGCTGAGTCATAATCTTCGTGTTCTCAAATATTTTTTAAACTAGAATAATCCCTAGCATGTCCTTCAATGTTGTTATGAAAATGTTGCGTTTTATGATATAAATACTATGTACCAATTCGAGAGTGAAAATATATCAAACTGTAAATGAAAATACACCTATGATAATCACAGTTATTTCAATTGATATCATTATGAATATATGAATTAGCTGTCAAGTATAAATTTCTATGTCAAAATAGCATTGAACTTATCATTTATCTTCAGATCTATTGAAGAATATTGATGAAACTTGCAGAAAGATTTGTATCAAATATGTAGAAAAACAAAGTTTCACATATTGCAATCAAATGAAAACTACGACAGTGATGATCAGCATACTCCATACGAATGAATATCTATAACGACATTAATACTACATATTGATAGCTCCGATAGGATAGGAAACAATCTGGCGGGTCATCGTTTGGGCGCCTCCATTTTATATACATAGAGAGTTCTCATTTTGTACTCGTTTTGCCTAGAACACGAATCCCTTACCCTTATTTAGAAGCAATCCACCATCGCCTTTATACTTATTCCTGATTTGAAGAATAATCCCAGACCCATTTGTTTTATAAATTGGTATAGACCTCACAATTCAAAAAAGTGAAATATTCGATATTACGATAAGCTAATGTCATTGTGGAGGATTTATTGTACTTAATAATGAGGGCGATACAAATTGCGAGTATATTAAAACAGAACAATAAATATGGCCAAAACTAGGAATTAATAAATAGCAAAAATAGGATTCATCTCCATATGGAACAAGTAAATACATCTAAATGTACGAGAATTGGGAGGGTCTTCTACTTTGTATCGATCATATGTAACGAATTCAATTGAATAAAATCAAATTATCTGTGTAATTCATGCTGTCTGCTGGTGACCATTCATTTGAGTTTTATTATATGGAAATCCACACATTGTGTCAACACGAAATGGTAAATATATTACTTTAAGAAAATGTGCAAATATCAATATTCAAGCTTTGAAGAACAGATGTTAAAATCAACATGTTAACATCATGAAAGATGTTGAAATAAATCTTATGAAGATATAGATGACGCAGCAAATAGAATTATACACAAGCTTTTAGTAGCTGTTTCACTTCATATAGCACATATGACCTACAAAACGAAAGAGATACGGATTAAACAATCCCCATGGCTGAATGAAACATATATGCACATTGAATAAAAGACGAGATTAAATGAAGAAGAAGCAATTTTAAAAAATGATGACAAATTCTGGAAAGATATAGACGCCTAAGAAATAAAGTTACATTTGAAATCGAAAATTAAAAAGAATATATATTTTGATAAATTATGGTATTGCATGTAAACAATAGGAATAAATCTTGGAAAGTGTTTTTAAAATCAATCACTACAAATAAAAGTTCTACTAAGATATACCATACCTTCACAATGATTATTTTGAGTGTTGCTAATAAATTCAACTTTCATTTTGCCAATGTAGCAAATGATTCGGTAAATCGATTCCAATGCAAATGTAAATAATATTGATACCCCTTGATGATAATAATAGGTTTATTTTACATACAGTACAAGAAAAAGATCATCTAAAGAAATCCTTGACCTTAAAAACAAAAAGTCTGTTGGTGTTGTGATGATATATCGACTTTTGTTTTTAAAAACCTGATGCAAACGCTTAATTGAATCTATTACATATTTAATCAATAAACTATATTAGACGGAAAAGTTTCCTGCATTGTGGAAGATAGCTAAAGTAATTCCTTTACATAAAAAGAGGGTGACAAGTCAATCCTGATAATTATAGACCGATTTCCCTTCTTCCGTGTATTTCAAAAATCCTTGAAAGAATAATCCAAAAAGACAGCCTTACAAATTTCAGATACAAATAAAGTCCTTAGTAAAGAACAATCCGGGTTCAGACCGAAGCATTCCACAACAACCGCATCTGATTAAGGTAACCGATGGCTCTTAAAGCTATGGACAATGGGCATTACACTGGGCGCGTATTATAGACTACAAAAGGCATTTGACACAGTCAATCATAAAACTACATCTGCCGTAAAACTATCAGGGCTTGGAATAATTGGGAAACTCTTTAGAATGGTTTTTAGGTTATTTATCAAAAGGAAAATCATAACTTGTTTTAACAATACATGTCTGATAAATATTCAATTAATAACGGTGTGCCCCAAGGGAGTCTGCCTTGGACCAATTCTTTTTGCAATATTTATAAATGATTAATTTTAAGTTCCATATTCGTCAAATGTTTATTCATCTTTACGCCGATGACACAGTTATTATATTATTCTCATAGAGATGCCCCAAATTTGTAGAATCAGTGCCTAAATGCATGAACCTTAATGAAGTAATGAAATGGATGGTAAAAAATAAGCTTAAATTAAACTATACAAAAAACTGTGTAAGCATGTTATTAGGTACGAGGCATATATGCAACAAAATGCAATACTTACATTGAAGATAATGATTGCTGATATTAATAATGTTCGATAATTTCAAATTCTTGGTGTTTTTATTGATAGAGAACTTAAATGGAATATACACATTGAACATATTGTCTCTAAAATAGGCAAAGATAGGCTTTCTAGGTAGATTAAAATATTTTGTCAGTGAATCGATTTTAAGAATTTATATTACTTCTGTATTATTATCCGCATTTTATTATGTGCGACGTGGTATGGCAGTCCGCCCTACAAAAAAAACATTTAGATTTGCTTTCAAAAACTTCAAAAACAGCAGCAGACGAATCATTTTTTAAAATCAGTCCATACTCCCATGTTTCAAACTCCCCATATTCATGATATTTTAAAATGGAAAAAGTTTAGATGTCCGTCAATTAGAGCACATTAAATGTTAATGTATAAAACCTTACATGATCTGGCACCTCTGATATTGAAAAACTCTTTATAAAAACCAAGTATGTATTTCTCTAAATAGAAATAAATCTGGTGCTCTCCCAAACCAAGAACAAATAATTGTAAAAAGACATTCTACTACAGAGCTGCTTTATCATATAACAACTACCAGTCGAACATTGTGGTCTTATTCCACAGTCCAATCTTTTAAAACCAGTATGCATAAGTTAACTGTATAATCATCTTCTATCTTGTTTAGGGTCGTGTGGTCATGTATCCCCTTTTTTTAAAATATAAGTCTGTATTGAACATGACCTACATAAAATGTTAATCAAGATTATTTGTATAAGATTATTGAAATGTGTTATGTACAATGAAGATATTTTGTTTTGCTTGTTTTGAATAATATTATTACTGATATATAAATGTATAAGGACCCCATGGAAGAACAGTGGTATTTTGTAAATACCGCTGAAATGGTCTATCCGCCGTATTCTTATTATAAAATGTACCATGTATAGTGTAAATGTATTGTTTTACGGAAATAAAAACAAACAAACAAACAAACATTTTTAAACCGCGTTCTAACAATGTAGCCCCCTTTTTTCAAGTCCAGCACTCCGGCACGTGTGCAGGGTCGACACAGTTATTAATTTAAATCATTCTTCTTTTCTTCATCAACATGAGTATAAACAATGTACACGGATACAAGTGTTACGTAAAAGGGCCTCTACTTACAAATTATATACATGTATATACATACAAATATTCTTCCAAATAATAGCAGCAATCGTTAATCTATATAAACTAGGAAAATTAACCCTAAAACACATTCTCATTTCATACCCCCTCACAACCCACTTATTACGCGGTCAACCATAGACACATGCTTGTTCACCATTTTCGGAACAATGAACCCTATTTAATTTCCTGACAAATGAAACCTTTTTCATTTTCAAACGAATGAACCTACGGAATAATGAATCTGATTTCATTTTCAGACAGACTGACCAAATTTCACTTTCGTACTTTGCATCAAATTTTCGGACGCACGAACCTTATTTCATTTTCGGACCAACGAACATACATAGTATAGGAAATTTACGTGTTCAGACAAAGTGACAAACGAACCTTCCGATGAGTAACTGCAAATTTTACAATGAAGAACTTTGTGTTCGAGCCATCACGCATGTTGATCTACTCGTCTTTGAATTCCCCAAGCTTCTACAGCGGCAGGAAACGGACCTCAGCTTCTCCCGCCACATATTCCGCACACGGGCGTTGAGACCGAACGAGAAGAAAATGATGATGTCTTGAAAAGAGTTGGCTATGTTGAATAGATACTCCATGGTCCGCGTAGGGGAAGGAATCCAACTAAGGATGGGTCCTAGGATCCAGCAGAATCCCACAAGACAAGATATCTGCAAGGAGAAAATGGACAGGGGTGTTTCATCAAGTCTTTGGTTTAGGCTTGCACGTGACTTTATGAACGACTGGTGATGATTGCGGAAAATGAACAAAAATGCCATAATTAGTATACGGGGTGTATACAAAAAGGAAACTTGATCATCAATAAATTCAAAAATATTACGTTGGCGATTATGAAGTTTATATCGTTGGAAAGTTAAACTCATTGCCATTATGATGCTACCTTTCTCAGCCCACCAATGTCTAGCATCAACGTACCCCATTGTTCTGAAAACTTCTCGCAATATTGTGATTGGTGTACGTTTATGCTTCTTACATTATCCACAGTGAACTGAAAGTTCTCTGGGCTGTTGCGAGCTGCAACATGATGAAGTGACCTGAATAATAAACTTGATGGACTAAATTTAAGTAGGCCTTAATTTCCAACCCATTTATCAAAGCCATTTTATTGAAGGTCTTTGAATGCTTTACTTAGGATTGCTATTCATGTTTAGGCACATTCAAACAACCCATCTCGAGGAGCATGAAACTAAGCCTAGTGCTAAGCGTAGGCTGACCTGCCCCATACAGGACATGTATATTCTACAGCAGAGGCAAGGTCTGTTGCGCTTTTTGCGTGGATGATGCTTCCGTCATAGTGCCCTATTTTGAGTTGACTAGCTTCTACCGGAAGCTATTCCTGACACTGACTTTCTTGATATCATTCTCGTGGGTAAAGGAGAGATCCAGAGTGACCCCGAGGTAGACTGAGTTGGAAGTGTGCAGTACGGCCTTTCCAAAGCCTACCACTTAATTGGCGGTTGGCCCCTCTATTTTTAGGTGGGAAACGATGATCTGGGTCTTGGAGGGATTTGCACAAAAGTGGTAGGATCCGTAGTATGGGACGAGCCCATACAGGGCTGATGAAAATGTAGATTCAATTTCTTCAAATGAGTCACACTGCGAGGCGATACAGAGGTCATCTGTGTATATGAATCTCCTGCTATCTGGATGGACCGATTGGTCATTCGTGTAGATGTTATAGAGGAGAGGAGCAAGGACACTCCCTTCAGGTTTGTAGGCTTTTCTTATGGGTGTGCCATCTACTGTGGTTCCCATAAAGCGCGTGATGGATAGCATTGTTTGAATGCGCTCTTTGAAATTCACATAAGGAAAAGTTGTGGACATTTGCCTCCGCGAATTAGGGCGCGCGGACGTGCGTGCGCTCCTATAACACGTAAGTTTGGTTATTAAATTATGACTTTTTAAAACACTTTAGTACATAAACTAAGTATTTGTTCATAGTTTGCCATGGGGCGCGTATCATTAGAAAGCTAAAACTTCAAGGTTGTGTATAATAACAATATAACAAAACATGCTAAAAAACTAAATATAGGGGAGACCTGGGGCAATTGTAACAGTTTTTTCCAAATTTGACCTATCAGCTTTATTGAAGCTAAATACTTGCTTAAAACTAAATAAAATGAAATATGCATATCTTAGCTTGACATATGAATAGGTTTGGGTTAAGTAAAACAAGTCATTTTGAAGCCATTACCATTTCAAAACAAGAGGTCGAGTGTTACAATTGCCCCGTAACAAGGGGCAATTGTAACAGACGTGTGGGGCAATTGTAACACATGAACTTGTAACATTTTGTTTTTCTTTATCAAAGCTATGTACATGAAAAATTAAACATCATTAACCACATAAACTAATTATAATGAAACATGACAATGCTTGACCCATTTATATTACATTTTCCACTTGT
>CALNVZ010000674.1:11388129-11417879 GCA_940671915.1 Paracentrotus lividus
AATTTTAAGTTTATAGCGTGTTTCTGCTAGGAATGGGAGCCTCTGTTACAATTGCCCCGTGTTACATTTGTCCCCGGTCTCCCCTACTACAAAAATTATAAAATCACTGCACTTTTTGTTGAAAAATAGTTACGCATCGATGTTTTTGCTCAGTGGTCTATGGAATATACACTAAATGCCCCTTAATTGAAGGCCATCGTGACCTTGTATGTGAAACTAATTTGAGAACAAATAGACGTATGCCTTCGCGGCGAAAAGATTCCTATAGTACGGATTATACATAATAATGTGATATAAAACTCGATTTGATTGGCTGTTTACCCTCGCTATATATGTTTATTAACCAAAAACGATCAGAAATGTCAAATAGAATATTATAGAAAGAACCCTTTTGCAATCCATCGAGCAGCGAGACCACTCGCCTGTGGCCACTATGTCAACAAAACCGATCAGAAATGTCAAATGAATAATAGAAAGAACCATTTTGCACTCCATCGAGCAGCGAGACCACTCGCCTGTGACCACTATGTAAACTATTTGCAGAGGCAAATGTCCGAAATTGGCCAAAAGCTTTCAGAATGGTCTTTAGTCAAATAAATTAGGGATATTTTCAGCTGAAATCGCTGTTTCGGGAACTAATTTTCACCGTGGTTGCGCCGTTATACCCTCGTCACACTGAGCTAGTTCTTATACTACGTCCTTGCAAATTTTGCCGAACGGGCATAGTCTGTGTGTAAACTGAGTGGACGTAGTAAATACTTCTTACGATCTGTTTACGAACTTAAAGGACTAGCTCGGTCGGATTGTCAAAAAAGTGTTTTTAAAAAATCGGCGCCCATCTCGTTCTAAAATTTAACGGGGTGGCAACGTACCTGAAACGAGATGGACCTACTGCAAACGAAATTGCCGTACTTCAATCGTTCTAAAGATGTGCTAGGACGTCTTACAAACGAGCATTGCACATTCATTATCAGATTGAAGTTACGAAGACGCATGAGGTCTGGCAAAAACGGGCTTGGTTTTATAGCAGAACGGGCGCGCGTTTACTTTCAGCACGTTCTAGCAACGGATAATGACGCAGAAAGATCGAGAAGAACTTTCTGGAGGCCGTTTGGTCGAGGTACGAGTAAGAACGGATTTTGGCGGATTAAAAACGACCCAGAACTAGTTAGGTCGGGACGAAACGCATTGGAAACGAGTTGGAACTAAATAAGAATGGGTTGCAACTAATTGGGGACGGGTTTGGATTGTTTCAGATCGGCTCTGCTTCATGGAAACGGTCATTTTCACCCGATTTTAACTAGATACAAACGGACTGCAAACGAGGCAAAGACGTGATGGACGTATTAAGAAATTAGGACTTTAAAGAAAGCGCTAGTACAGACTGTTTACACTCTGTTTACGAACTTGGCGAACGGGCCCGAACGGAGAGAACGGAGAGGCAGTCCGAATTTTTTTAACATGTTCAAAAAAATCGGACTGGCTTCCAGTTCTAAAATTAAACGTAGTGACAACGTTCCTGAAACGGGAAGGCCTTACTTTGAACGAGAAGGACGTACTACGAACATGGTACCTAACTTTTATCATGTTGCGCATGGACACTTTTAGTGACGGTTTGGACGTGCTACGAACGGTATAGAGTGAACGAGCGGTATACTCGGTCTGAACTGGATAACAACGTATTGCGGACGCGATAAAGACGAAATTGACCTAACGAGGACTATTTATGAACTGCTTAGTATCGTATTCAAGAAATTATTTTTCAAAGTTATAAGTTCCAACCCGACCAAAGCCCGTTCAGCAATTTTTAAAGAACGGACAAGGACGTTATACAGAGTGAGTCAAAAATAATGTCCCATCATTTTGAAGTTGTCGTTTGAAAAGTATGAACATTTAATCATGAATTTCATGATATGTCTTGGTAAAGTCATCCTTCTAGCATATGTTGGTACCATTTTCATTTGGATCTTTGCACGCATGACTGATTACTAGACAATCTTCTGAAGACGGTAAATTCTCACCTGCGCCAAGTGGCTGTGTGAAAATTTAAAAGCAAATGTTGACAGAATATGTGTTCACACTTACCCACACACCCTCTCTCTCTCAAACACAGACATTCACACCCACACACCACTGGCGTAAATCCCGGGGGATGGGGGGATACATCCCCCCCCCCAGATTTGGAGGAGGGGGGGATGCCCTGTACTAACATCCCCCCCCCCCAGTTTTCAAGAAAGAAATGAAGGAAAAAAATACATAATTATTGTGTTATTGGTTAAAATAGCGCTTTTAATACTACAAAGTGCCTCTTTTTAACTCCAAAAACCCGAAAATTTTCTTGCTCGGTCGCTATGCGACTTCGCACTAAGTAACAATCAGTAGGCTAAATAAAAATGTTTGATCCAATGCCCTCGTCTGGGGACAAACCTTTGGAAAGTGTGTTCTCGACAATCAAAAACATTAATGTAGTTGTGTACGGACTAGGTTGGTGGAGGGCTTGGGGCCTTCAGTCCCAAAAATTTTCATAGCAAGGATTGTGATTTGTTTTTATTGCCGTTCTTTAACAAAGCATCATCTGCACGTAAAATGAAAATTGTATCTTCAAAATAGATACTAAAAAGGGAATATCGTGCACAATAAAATCAAACTTTGAGCTCATAATATTTCGGCTCGCGCTTCGCGCTCGCATTACCTTTTCAATCATTATTAAGATGAACAATAATCAAGGCAGCCATTAAGATTCTTAAAAGCATATATTCAATGACAAATTTTCTTCGTACCCCCTCCCTCTCCCGAATACATTTCTCTTTAGGTATATGCCTCTGGTCTAAAGTGTCCCCCTTTTCAGAAAAAAATGCCGTTTTCCATCGTGACCCCCACTTTCTAATCTGTTCTGCCGCCTCCGCTATATATATATTTTTTTTGCGCTCGTGGATACTATAAAGGATCTATAATGCACAAATATTTACAATTTCAGCTTAAAATTTTCGGCTCGCGCTTCGCGCTCGCTGATATTAAATCGGATCTGTAGCCTATAATGCACAAATATCTCAAATTTTTAGATTAAAATTTTCGGCTCGCGCTTCGCGCTCGCATTACTTTTCAAAGACAAATTCTATTTGCATCCTCTCTAATGCTAATATGGGTATAAAAAACGTACCTTGTATACACTAGTGCTTGGGTATGTCGACCAAAATCGCGACAAGTTGGCAAAATTTTTCGCTCATCCCCCCCCCCCCACTCCTCGACACGGATTTACGCCACTGCCACACACACACCAATCCACCCTTAAACAAAACGCACATCGTCACACACGCACCCACAAACACAGTAAACAATTCACAATAAAAATTCCCATTTGATGTTTTTTTTTGTACCAAGACCATCACTGAATGTTTGGGACGTAGTAATTCCCTAACAACTGTTTGCGAGTGTGAGTGACGGTGTGTGTGTGTGTGTGTGTGTATTAGTATGTGTGGGTTTGCTGAGGGTGTGGGTGTGTATTTGTGCTGGTATGGATGAGATAGGGTATGTGTGGTGTATATGTGTGTGGAGGGTGTATGTGGGTGTGTGTGGTGAGGATGTGGGTGTGTATGTGCTTTGTGTATGTGTAAATGAGGGTACGTGTGGGTGTGTGTCTTTTTGCGTGCACATAAGTACTAAATTCTCAATTTGTTTATTCTTCACCCAGCCACTTGGCGCAAGTGAGATATTACCGTCTTTTGAAGATTGTCTGTTATTAAGTCATGTGTGCAAAGATCCAAATGAAAATGGTACCAACATTTGCTTGGATGATGACTCTACCAAGACATATAATGGAACCCGTGATTACATATTCATACTTTTCACTAGACAACTTCAAAATGATGGGACATTTTTATTGACTCACTCTGTAGAACTACCTCAGTGTGACGGCCCCTTAAAGGGTATGATTTGTTTAGTCTCATGTCGAATAGGGGTGCAAATTAGCCATTGTGCGATACGCCGTTCAGGGTCAATTTTAAAGGTATGTGGACGCGCATGGGGAGCACTTTTGTCTTTCAGTGATCCCCCAGGCGCGCCATGCCCAGGTTATTGAATTAAAAAATTACCTTGAAGTAGACAAGAAGCTCTGCTATTTTACGCTTGCGTTCCATATCTCTGTCGTGTCCAAGAGCACTTTGGGTCATTTTAGTTGTCCTCCAGATGTTGACAACGGTGACGATGAAAAAAAGGATATTAGCACCCACGGATATGAAAACTGGACCCACGAAAAACACTTGCAATGCCAATTTGGGGGTAATCCAACACATCCGTCCTTTTAGTGATCCGTACTTTAAAGGGATAACTTTGTTGTCGGTGAAATTTAGTCCAAGTCCGATCACTATGAAAATAAAAGGAACACCCCAGCCGAAAAGTGAATATCGAGCGTATCGCTTTAAGTTATTAGTTGATTTGTGACGTGGGCGCGTTAGAGTTCCTCTGAAGCTCAGGCAGAGGCTAAAATCAAGTACATTCATCCAAGTAAACACGCTTAGGTACGCAAAATGCCTGAATACTCCCATACTCTGGCATAATGCAGGTGATTTGATGAAAGTGAATTGAGTATATCTATAAAGCTTCGTTATCAACAAAGACAGAACGAAACTTATAATGGCCCATCCCTGGAAGTTTCGAAGAGGAGGGAAAAGACAGTAGGTTATCAACAAAAGAAACAAGCATACCGGCGAGATTCCGTACATGATCTCTGCGAATATATAGAGCCTATGGAGACTCTTTTGCCATAATCGGTATCTACGACTTTCAGTTTTAGTAAACTTGTCAATAGAGATCCTTATTGAATCGTTAGACAAGTATTCGTACTCTTCAGAAAAATAATAACTTCCATTGAAGATTGCAAACCCGTCCACAAATGAATATTCTTGTTCAGTTAGGAAAATATCACAATTTATCATGACGATGTTTTTGCCACAGACCCCAATATGTCCTGTTTTATTTTGATGGATAGGTTGATCGTGGCCTTTGGGAATGTTGTTTTTTGTTATTACGTTCCACCAAATTGGTGATATGTAAGTCCCGTTGTGAAAGAGATTGACGGATTCATTGTTTGTTGAGACGGGCGTGAATGCATCTAGGCTGCCAGAGAACCAGTCTTCATAGCAATCTTCAGATGAAAGTGACGACGAGGAATTTGAACCAAGTAGCTCGGTTCGCCAACAAGTTATCTCAGATTCTAAGAACCCTGAACATCGGCTGATCTGGCTACGGTAATCAGATTCTCTTTGGAGAGCTTTTCTCACGGAAGTAGTGTTCCCATCTCCTTCGTCTTCTCTGACCGGAGGATCATCCCAGACGATCATAAAATCACGGATCGAGAGTTTGTTCGTCCTTTTATAATAAAAGCACGAATCTCCCTCGTCGGTATTTATCCCGTGTGTTGTCTGAAGAGATCCGTTGCGACACAGTGGCCACTTTGGCTCGCTATCGGTTGAGAAGCAAGGCGTTCGGATCTGCCGGAACCCATGAGGACATGTAGATTCAGATGAGTTGAGTGGAGTGATCTGTGTATGCAATTTCAAAGGCGATTTCCCATCTTGTGCTACTACTGGATTCCCTGCATACCACAAGAAGAGAGAGATTGAAATTGTAATGAGGGATAACGAAAATACCAAACTATTACATTTTGAATCTAGCTATTGCATCATTTGTAATGAGCAGGCTATACCTTGTTCCAGCTGGTAGCCAATTATCCATTTTGGCCCCAATATAAAAAAAAATCACATATTATTATTTCCTAATAAGATATGATGTCTCCGAGACTCCGAGACGCTCCGCTCCTGACCAAAAATATATCATAGCTATTAATAGGCATAGCACACAGCACTGGTCACAAACCTGCCACGCAGTCTACACAGACTCTTTCGTGCCCTCGACTTTTTAAGGACTTTTCCAACGTTGTAACTACGGGTAATATATCCAAAACTCAAAAAGATTTGTTTTTATATGTCTACCAAAGGAATCATACATATAATCATTTCCTGTATAATATCTCCTCTATTCAGTAGTAGGAACTATTTTAAAATAATTATTTTTAACACAGCTAAATTTCTGAGCACAGAGTATTGATCCAAAGTTTGACCCACTTTCACTGCACTGAGCTCACTGTCCCCAAATCCCTGAAAACTCTCTGTTTTATTTGCTCTCCTTGGCATTCCATTCCATATTTGGGAAAGATTTTCCATATATGGGAGCCATGACTTCACTCCACACAATAGTGCTAGGGACATTTTTGTATGAGTCATACTTTTGAAGTTTTGGTGAGTTTTACCAAATTTCACAAAATCGTCTCCAATCACTCATTTTTACTCTATTTCATACGTCCCAGCAGACATGCTATAGTTGAATCTTCACTGTTTCACATGATGTAGTTAGAATTTTATTTTTTTGTGCAACACCTAAGAAAGAGACATAGAACTTGGGGAGTCATTTCTATTTTGGTGCATCTGTGAGGTAGACCCCGCACGCTCAACACATATCTGGCACGCTCAAGATACACCAGGCTTCAACCATGTCAACAGACTGGATGGAGAAAGAGAAATGAAATCGTTGTTATTGTACATTATAAACTACTTAGCTGACTGAAAACTTTCACAGTAAATTGTTTTATATTTCAGGGATAATTCTGATGACTTTCTTTGTTGGTCATATTTGTATTGTCATATTAAAGACCTAAATTAAAGGGGTGTTGCTTGAAAGTAAAGGGAGTGAAGTATGCAAGTGTATACAGCCTGAAAGTGTGTACAGCAGCCTGTGTGTGAGTATCTTGTTGCATTAAATGGTCTCTGAATGTAAGTTGGCTCTTCTAATCATGCGTAGCAGCCTCCTAAATATTGACTAGCAGACTGATTACAATGTTTGTAGATGTGCAGACAAGTGACATTTCCAAATGATTTAAAAGGAGATTATCACATGGAGTAAACAATATGATTTACATAATTTTTACTCATTTCACTACTAATACTATTGGTATACTTTTGATTATCGTTCATGGTAAAGCCACAAGCGTTAATGTCCAAGATATTATGAAAGAAGAATATAAACCATATCCTGAAAGGGATACACATTTTACACTGTATATTATTATGCATGACCGTCCTTATGATCAGTTGTTTTGTATCCTTTGAAGAAAGAGTGGGACGATAATCTCTTGAAAATAGTGTTGAAAAAATGACTTTGTAGTAAATTTATTTTGAGACTGTAATTTTGAAATTCAAGTCGTTGTTCTGAAAGATTGTATGCATTTGCGTTATTATCATGTACCATTTTGTACACAACGTCACATTTCTGAAAATATTTTATGTATATTTAATTAGGCAATGTATGGTGTGCCTTTAGCAGATATAGAGTATATATAAAAGACTAATTAACGTTTTATGTCAACTGCTCTACATTGCCATTTAGTCAGGCAATATACTGATCACGTTTTGTTGTGATACGCCAATTTGATGGTATTTGAGAGCGCTTTAATGTTTATGCATGTTTAATGAGATGGTCATACTGAGATCTGAAGTAATACTGATTATTTGCATACATGTATTTCCATTGAAACTCTGGCTTATAATTGATAGATACTGGTTTGTAATTATATTCAAATATTAAAAAACTTACAAATGGTATATTGAAAAAAAATTCTGACAAAAAAAAATGTTAAAAAATAATTGTGCCTAATTTACATAATTATAATTAGACTAATTAATCATCTAATTTGCATATTTAATGAGACAAATTAAAAAATCTTATTTGAAAATATAAAGCTTGGGGAAAGTGACCACTGTACCAATTTTTATCACTTTACCACTTACAGAATTTTAGTTATGTCATTTATGCATATTAATTAGCTGGACTTAGACTATTTTTCGACATTGTTTTAGTTGCAGTCGTCAATTTTACGTCTAAGACTGGTTTTTGACCATCCATATTTTTTTTTTAAAGTGTATGATGTGTCTGATATTTGCAATACATAGAGAGTTGCCAAAGTTGTACTGAAATATGTAATTTCCATCCATATAATGTATTCTGTATTTAAGACAGAAGTGTCCAAAATACCTTAATTAATATTTTTAGGCCAAAATGGCGGATTTTGGCAGGTTTTGGACCATTTTCAAGAAATTATTTTTTTTCGATAACTCTGGAATGCAATGTCCAATTTGAAAGATTTTTTCACCAGAATGCATCTTTCATTGAGATCTTTGATATTAAACCATTTTAAAACATACTAATGGTATATAGAAATTTCATGTGCTATGCCTACTATTAATATGAACATGTTTGATTTTCCCGCAACTCATGAAACGTCTCGGAGACGTCGCGGAAACTCAGGAGACATATCTGAGAAGTTTGACATGAACCCGTCTCGTGCAAATCCGTCTCGCAAGTGAGATAGCATTCTCATTTTTACTCCAGCATTATATTGCTCTATCTGACCCCGGTCGCTCCAATTCTCAATGCAGCCGAATATACTTCATGCAACCGTTCCCACAAGTTAAATCAGAGCGAAATGGCCTCGGAATGAAACTCTTCATAAATACTTACTTTGTGCTGTAGAAACAGGAGCAGAGGGCGGGCTTGTAAAGAACGAAGCAGTGTGCGGTGTTGATGAGGGGTTCGATGTCGTGGACGCACTGACGAAGTCCATCGTCATCGACAGGCATGTCACGATGATTACGTTAAACAGTGCCATCTTAACCACTATCGTAAATTGATATCGATAGATTTTCAGATCATGCTGGAGTTGCTGGTAATAATAAGCAAACGAGATATAACCTAAAACCAAAATGTGTAATTCGGTAGGGCCTGGTAAGTGGTAACCCTATAGGGTACATGCAGGTAATATGGGTCACCTAAGCTCATTTGCCTAATTTGCATAAAATTACGAAATGACACACAGTCTAATCTTTGTTTATATGATTCAATAACTACTGCTCTAATTTTTATTGTGAACAAAAACAATTATCACCAACCCCACCCCCCTGTCTGCAATATTCAAATGTTGACGTCATTACCAAAGTGCCCATATGTGATGCGTCACGTCGAAAGGAGAGACTATTCGCGATTTTTGAAATCCATTTTATTTGATATTATTGATCTCTGATTCATTGCCTTGAATTTGAATATAACCCGACTGTAAAAGAGTAATAGAAGTGGAGATATTGCCTCTGAACGCGAGGAGAATTGTGCTCTTAGAAATCAAAATCAAGAGAAAACGTCTGCGAAGTTTGACTTCCGTTTGACTCCGAGCCAAGAAAAAAGACCATTTTGTCACCGGCTCTACTCACCGAAATGCCCTAGCAACCACTTGTTACAAAGGTGAAACGATGACCAATGAGGAGGCTGCATTCAGGTATACAGAGAACAATACTCGTCCGTCACGCATGATCGAGGCAAACGCAGCAAGCGATGTTGTCTAAATAACATTCAATCTTCTCAAAAAAAGAAACTAAATTTGGTTAGTTGTTTTATATCTTCGTCAAAATAATAAAAACGTCATGTTCTTTTAATTGTTTAAGAAAAAGTCCGCTCTTTTAAGAAAAGCGTTACCAACCTGGCGCTAAATTAGTTAGAAACAAAACTATTTAAAAACCTTTTGGGGATTTTATTCGATGTTTGCGTGCGTTCTTTGAATGTCAATCGCGTATACCTTACTCATTATAAAGCGAGTCATTTTGATCTGAACTCTGTGGAATTTCGAACATAATAATGGTCTATAAACTAAATTATTCTGTACAGGGTTAATGCATTTTGTTGTATATTCTTTGAATAAGTATATGATAGAGATAAGCCTCCAAAAATGTTTTAACTGAGAATATTTGCGCCTCACAATGATTTTTTAGAATTTCTCTGATCACGTTTATGAGTGGCTAGGTTAGCTTAAGACAATGAAATAAAAACGTAAATGATTTGCTCGATCTCGTCTTTTATTGATCAAACCTGTACCAGTAATAAGAAGATATTAATAATTTTTAGAAATGAATTATTTTAAGAGTAAATCGTATTTGTTTCGTCGTGTTTAGTAAACGCTACTTCTTAAACACGTTACTTTGAAAAAAACTGCAGAAAACTTTAACCTAAATACTTGTATCAGAAGTATTATCACGTCACCTCTTTTGTATGCTCTATGTTTCCCTGATGGAACCAAATTTGTTAATAGGGAGGTTTTAATTTCCCATCAGGACAACAGATATCGCGGCCCTTAAAATAAAATGCTGAAATTAACATATTTGGACTCCAGATAGCTAAGTCAAGCAATAAGTAGCTTTTCCCCACATAACCCCCCCCTCTCCCACCCGATTGTTAGATTTGACATTCGTTGCGTGCTCCGCTATCCCGGATGAAACAGCTTTATTCACAGCAGGTTGTGGTATCGCACACAAAATTTCTGAGTGCAGCTAAAGAGAGTTTAGTTCGCTATTCGCTCACAAAAACGAAACAAAAATCCAGTTGAAATCACACATCAAATGACAAAGCCATGCGTTGCTAAGGGCGGAGCTAAACGGAGAGGGGAAATGAGCGTGGACGTTCGCTTGTTATGCCGGAAGAAAAAATTATGACCGAAAAAAACACTCGCCGAAAAACTGCTTTTTTACCACTTTCCCGTTACCATTTTTCACTCATTTTTTTAAACAGAGCAAAGATGAAGCATGGTAGAACCAGAAAATCAACAAAACAAATTTCCTCAAAATTTGACTTTTTATTAGTTTGTCGATTTACTCGGATCTTTGATCTGCGACTTCTCTCTCATTCGACAAGACGTATCACATATTACCTGCATGTGCAGGTAATATGGGCACATGTATTTAATGTATGTTTTAAAAACTACAATGACTCTGCCATGTATGGAATTTGCTTAAAATGTTGAAAATCATTAACTTTAAGATATAATTTGAAATTAATAGACCTTCAGTAAATCTTTGTCTATATATTCATTGTTATGTATTTTGTTATTATTCTTTTTAAAAATAATATCAAATATCATTTTCTATTATACAAGTCAATATAGGCCTACAATAAGTTTTTATATTAATTATATATGTGAATATACCCAAAAAAATGGTAGCAAAGAGATTGATGCCTCATCCCAATACTAAGTACCAGAATCATTTCGCCATTTTGGATGTCCATATTACCTGCACTAATTTTGCTGTGTCAGGCAAGCATTCAATGCCCATTGCACTTGCACCCTTCACTAAAACAAATCGACCTGTACACTCTAGTATATATGATCAAAATAAAACTATAATCTTACTAAATATACAAAACAATTGAGGTTACCCCCTCAAACACTCTTTGAAATACTATGTACCTTTAAATGTGTTGTTTATGTTATACAATTCTTTAACTCTGCCATATATCTCATATTGTAATATTAGTGGGCAAATACAACAACAAATACCAATACAATCCTATTGTTACAAAAGAAAGTATGCGCATATGTACCAATTCACAATACCGAGATCACACAAGTCCATTATTTGCTCAATTAAGAACCCTTAAAGCTGTTGATATCTATTTTCTACAAAATGCAATTTTTATGTTCCGCTTAAAAAAATAATCAACTTCCGTCATATTTCCCTCCATTGTTTAACTTAAATAGAGATGTCCACTCTTATCCCACTAGACAAGCGAACAAGTTTCATTTAAGTAACTAGAACGGCATTGGCTCTTAACATCTATTCGACACACTGGTCCAGATATTTGGAATTCTCTTCCTATTGAAATCCGCAATTTTGAACACACTGTAAACCTTAAGAAAGCTGTAAAGTCTATGTTATTGAGTACGTACTGAGCATTTACTTACTACATTTTGCTTATTTGACATGATAAAAACACCTATGTATTTATTAATTGTCTATATATGACCTGGCAACAATCACTATATATGATCCTATTTTATGTGAAAACCAACATCTTTCTCTCATCTTTCTTCTCCGCAAGTCATCTTCTTGTTACTTAAAAATGGAAAAAAATGTTTTATGTATTAATTGAACTTTTGTTTAAAGTTACATATATAATTGTAGGCTGCTAGCTCATCAAGCACCATGCTTATGCCGCAGTCTTCCCATGTCTGTCACAATCTATGTTATACTTATATTCTGTTACATTTCCTCTTTTAAAATGAAATTTGAATGACTCGTAATACTATGTTCATAAAATGTATATGTGAATTATGATGTGGTAAATAAAATCAATTCAATTCAATTCAATTCAATTCATTCTGTGAAATATCAAATTTTACATCAGGGTAAAAAATGCCGTAAGTTTTACCTACTTTGTTGGTTTTCAGCAATTTTCTCAGAGAAATTTTGGCATCAGATGCTCTCACGACGATATATTTTCGTATCCAGTTCATATGAACAACATTATGGTGCTCAAACCGGTCGACGGTCACGACATGATTTGCTTCAGGTGGCCCATATAACTCCATATTACCTGCTGGCCCATATTACCTGCATGTACCCTATAGTCCTTGTGTAGTTGTTCCAAAGTCATACTAATTTTCTCAGTATAATAACGTTTTTAAATCAGCTCTTTCCGAGTCAATACACATTTAGAATAAGAATATCTTATGTAAACGTTCTTTTCACACCCAAGGGTTCATAATTTCAATAGAATTTCGTAAATAAGCACCTGAAAAAATGAAATTCCCTTGTCATTTGCACGCACCCCAAAGATTTGTCAGTCGTCGCAGCATGATGTTCTCCTGAAATGCCTGGACCAGACCAAAATATTGTTGCTATCATTATTATACTTAGGCCTACATAAAAGAAAAATTGTGCTCCAATACACAATAACCAGGCCCGTCGGAACAGGTGGTACAGTATAACACCGTTATTCATATCAACAAAACAAAACAACAACAAAAAGCCAAAAGGCGAGGGAGAGAGAGATGGAAAATAAAAAAGATAATAAGTTAAAAAGGAAAGTAAACATAGAAAATCAAAAAGAAAAAAAAAATCCAGAAAGAACCCCGAAAAATAGATTTTGGTGATATTGTGTTATAATGAGCAATAATTATATTCTTTGTTTCAAGGGATAAAGTTTACTCATTTGAAAAATTAGAAATATGAAAATAGATATCTATATTTTTTTATTATTATGCCCTATCCTTTGTTTTCGGCGTCATTTTTTCATATGAAAAGGGGGCAATTAAATTGAAGAAGAGCGGCATTCGTGAATGAATTTTTAGGAAAAGTCACCAAATTTGGTGGAAATGGTCGAAGCGTATCGAAATGGCGTATAAAAGTTAGGTACACTCAAAAAACGAAATGGTAAGATGGGTGGAAAAGGGCCGAGGAGTGACACCCTTTTTAAAAGGGTGTCACCCCTCGGCCTCTATCATGTCTATTAACAGTGGCGAATCCAGGCGGGGGCGCAGGGGACGCCCTCCAACTAGGGTACATGCAGGTAATATGGGCCAGCAGGTAATATGGGCCACTTGAAGCAAAATCATGTCGTGACCGTCGACCGGTGACCGGTGACCGGTGTGAGCACCATAATATTGTTCATATGAACTGTATACGAAAATATATCGTCGTGAGAGCATCTGATGCCGAAATTTCTCTGAGAAAATTGCTGAAAACCAACAAGGTAGGTAAAACTTGCGGCATTTTCTTACCCTGATGTAAAATTTAATATTTCACAGAATGTGATGGTGAAAGAGTGTTTGAGGGGGTAACCTCAATTGTTTTGTATATTTAGTAAGCTTATAGTTTCATTTTGATCATACTAGCGTGTACAGGTCAATTTGTTTTAGTGAAGGGGTGCAATGTGGCATTGAATGCTTGCCTGACACAGCAACATTAGTGCAGGTAATATGGGACATCCAAAATGGCGGAAATGATTCTGGTACTTAGTATTGGGATGAGGCATCAATCTCTTTGCTACGATTTTTCGTGGTATATTCACAGTATATGATTAATATACAAAATTTATTGTAGGCCTATATTGACTTGTATAATGAAAATAATATTTAAATAATTATTGAAAAAGAATTAATATACAAAATACATAACAATGAAATATATAGTCAAAGGATTTACTGAAGGGTCTTATAATTTCAAATTATATCTTAAAGTTAATGATTTTCAACATTTTAAGCAAATTCCAGACATGGTAGAGTCATTATAGTTTTTAAAACATACATTAAATACATGTGCCCATATTACCTGCACATGCAGGTAATATGGGCACTTTGGTAATGACGTCAACATTTGAATATTGCAGACAGGGGGAGGGGGTTGGTGATAATTGTTTTTATTCACAATAAAAGTTAGAGCAGTAGTTATTGATTCATATAAACAAAGATTAGACTGTGTGTCATTTCGTAATTTTATGCAAATTAGGCAAATGAGCTTAGGGGGCCCATATTACCTGCATGTACCCTATAATTTGAAATCCACTCATTGACTGTACATGTTAAAATCGGAAAATTTTGGCGGCGCCCCCCCCCTCCCCTATCGGGCCTTGCGCCCCCTATCCTGAAATCCTGGTTCCGCCAATGATTAAGGATGATTTAACCCCCTTCCACCCATTTTAATCTTTTCGTTTTAATATTGTAGGGGCACATACCCCGGTCTACACTGAAAACCTAACCTCGTCCGTCAATGGACCGACTAGCTTTAATGCTAGTCGGTCAAGACGGACTAGTTTTAAAGCTAGTCTGTCATGTTAGTCCGTCGAGACGGACTAGCATAAAACCAAGGAGGTACAAGCCCTGGAGATCTTGCAAACGGGAGTTGTTTGATCTTGGTTCAAAGCTGTGAGGAGAAAATATGTCGGGCATGCGCTTAATTGGATCCTTTGCAGATTGGTAGACAAAGAATCCCTATACTTGGCTGCCCTCGGAGGGCAACTTTCAAAAGAAGATATTCTTTTGTAATAGAAATTACCTTTCGGTACCACTTGTCTGAAAGTTGTGAGAAATACACAATACGTATACTTTGCGAGGCAAGCGAAAAGAAATGTCATAATATTTTCCGAAATTTATATCCAAATTACTCGAATGGGCACTTGTGGGCACTAATCTGACATATAGCATCATACATGCCAATGTATCAACTAGCACATATTCAATTTTCGTCTGCCGGAAATAATCGGAAGATTGTTAAAAAGGGGATATTAGGATGATCAATTTTTAACCTTTTCCACAAATTTAAGGTGCTGTCATTTAATTTAGCCCCATGTATAGATATTATATCGCCCATATATTCATATTCTATCATGTGCTCAATTTTGGTGCTGTTCAATAAAATGAAGAGTGAAATATAAGCAATATTCTATTTTATACGAAATTCGCTACACTATATTCCCATGAATCTGTCGGCTTTGAAGGTCAGACATCAAAGGCAGCATTGAACCTATATATTCTTTTGTGCGTCTTTAGAAAGTGACAGTTTTTGAATAGATTAGTTGCCTGTTGGAACTCCATCTCTTGTACCTCCTTGATAAAACTGAATCTACATCTCTCAACTTGACGGACGAGCTTTAAAGCTCGTCTGTCAAGCTTGATGCTAGTCTGTCGACGTGACCGACTAGGCCAATAAAAGCAGCTGGGTCGACCCAGTTTACCCATTAAAATGACTGACTAGCTTTTGATACAAATATTTGCAATGTCGTTTCAATGTACCTTCTCTATTTATTCTGTTTCCGAGCATAATCAAGTTGATACATTCTGAAACAAAGGTTGTTTTGGATTGACAATCTGAAAGCTTACGAGACATAACATCTATCATGACAAGTATGCAATTCACGAGTATCGGTTGTTCTCCACTCTTCAATTACAGGCAAATTGAATACCTTGTTACTATAGAACTCAAGAACCCGGTATTTTCTTACAGATTGCTGGTGAATGCCCGGCTTAGCAACAACAGTGAATAGAAGTTGGATACAATCAACATTCTCAAACAAAGGTTTCTTTGGCTTGACAATCTGAGAGCAATGCAATAGCCGAAATAACATCAATCGTGACAAGTATGCCATTCACGAGTAGGTTAGAAATATTGTTCCATTCTTTAACTACAGGCTAATTGAATACTTCGTTACTATAGAACCCATGAACCGTCTAATATATTTTCTTTCTTAGCAGAAGTATCCAATTTGCATATGAATGCTTGCGAGAGGAGTGTCTGAATTCCGGACTCATTCAGAATTCACTGACCTAGTTCGACGCAGAACAAGACGGACGTCTAATTATCAGGCGGCGCGCTTCTTCCACGTGTTATATCTATAGGCGGTAACGTTGTATATTCAGCTTATGCTTATGGAAGTTGATTAATTACAATGTCGAATCAAAAAGTTATGGAAGAGAGTAAGAAAAAGTTTTCGGCTGCTTCTTCAGAGCTTCAGCAATTAAAAGATCTTCCGAATTGTCCTTTTGTTACAAGACAAGGTGTATAAAATTTAATTCTAAACTTCAGGATAATTTGGAGAAGGGAGTGGTCTTATTGAGGAAGGCAAGCTAGTTTCAGCACTTGCCTTACTGAATGAGGGTGTCGTCGATTTCACTAAAAGGTAAAAGCTTATCAGAATAGCAGACAATCTGAAGCAGGTTAGTGAGACAATTTTGATGAAAGCTATGTTGATATTTTTCTTTCATTTTCCCAATTGAGTATTGAATTAAATTCATAAGAATTTTGTATGCATTAGACATAGTGTTATGTTCGATTTTTGAAGCTGTTCGTTTATCCGGTAGAATTTCATTACGAAAAAATGATAACAGGTTATTCTAATAACCAATATGGATAGAGTAATCCTATTCATTTTGTAAGGTTTTCCGCAGTGGAAGAGTATTTGAGCGACGAATTAGCTAGCGACTCGGAAGATGAAAAGAGGATCAGGCAGGCTCAGGCCCGTGCAGTTAGAAAGCGCAAGTCATCCCGTTTGTTGGAGAAGAAGGGTAATTCGTTCAAGAATGGTGGAGTCTCTCATGGTCCTTCTATTAGTACTTCTTTTTCCATAATTTTTTTTTCGTGGCTTTGGGTCAAGAAATAAGTTCTCGAATGGGAGTGTTGCCAGCTCCTCTGCAAGTAGTTGGAGGAGATATGCAGTTGGTCTCAGACCCATCGAATTATGTTTTGCCTGTGGCAAACAAGGTCATTGGATGAGATAATGTCCAGGTACCAGGAACCAAGGTTCTTCGTTTAAAGATACCTAACAGAATTAAGGGACCTCTTGATCACGATCAGACTGAGGGTTTTACTGAACAAGGTAATTGTCAACTTGTTAATTGTTTCCTTGGTTAAGGGTGTTGAATGAAGACGAAAGAGTTGAAAGGGATGCACATCAAAGAAATCTATGATTGAGCAAATTGCTATCTTGACTATGTTGTTCATTTTTTATTGGTTCATACTAGTACTTATATTTATTCTAAGAAAAGAAAGATCCTTTAAGTTTAAATCGTTAGCTTTCAGGAATGATTCCAAATAGAGAGAGGACACAGGTCCTTGATCCAATTGGAAAATAACTGTTCCCGGTCCGTCAACGGGTCCTTTGACAGAAATGGGAAATAAAGAAACATATTTTGATCGCGATGGCGAAACACTGAATCATGGATTCATGGCAAAGTCGATTCGGGAGAATTTACAGGGTGTAAGGAAGAATTTTAAATGAGAAATTATTTCGAGTATGATCAAGGAAATTCAAACCATTGATTAAAGGCATCCCTACCAATTTGGAAATCATTTGATGCATCTCAGTTTGTTACAGATATGATTGAATACGGTTATAAGTTACCTTTTTTACAGACACCTCCTCAAGAAAAAATTTAATTCAGATCTCCGATAAAGGAAGCTAATTCTTAATTTACAGTATGTCAACAAGTAATTGTGGAAAAACAATATTAAATTTTAATATTGGAATTGTATCAATGTCTTATTCGAAAAAGGAAATTTTATGTTTTTCCTTTGACTTTATGTCGGGTTACCATCATTATGCGATTTTCCAAGAACATATGGAATTCTTAGGCCTCAGCAGGGATTTTGGTAGTGGTACTAGGTTTTTCTGCATTCAAGTCTTGCCATTTGGGTCGGCAACGGCTCCATATGCACGAACTGTCTCAAACCTATTGTTAATCCTTGGTGAAGGAGAGGTAATTTCATTGTTTTGTATCAAGAGTGTTTTGTATCTAGATGATGGATGGGGTCGTGTGACTTCCTTTGAATCATGTGATATCATGGCCAAGGCAGTGGAAAATGACTTACTGGAAGCAGATTGGTGCCAAATGTTGAGAAATCTCATGGACTCCGGTCCAGTGCTAGATTGGTTAGGGTAACTTGTATAAAGATTACTGAAAGAAGAATGAAGGATCTTGAGTTATGTATTGGTTCTTTCCAAACAGAGTTACGAAAAATTGCAGTTTTAGCTGGAAAGATCAATTCTTCTATCCAGTGTTTGGCACAGTCACTCAATTAAAAACTAGGTTTATGCATCAGGAGATCATCAGGAGGGTACATTAGGATAAAATCTATCTGATCAGCAGTAATAATGATCTGATATCCAAGTTTTTATTCTGGAAGAAGAAATTTCGTATTCCTAGCGTTAACATTGTCTCTGTTTATTCTGTTCCACAGTCCATCAATTATTCTTATGCTAGTCAATCAGGATGCGGGGCATGTGTCTCTGAGTGCGCAGGCATGAGAATGAGTTGAAATGGCTATATAAAAGCTCCACTTGGAGATAACTGAAATCAATAAGTATGGCATTTCAAGCATTTGTATCTCACTTGAGACATAAGACTGTCAAGGTTTTATCTGATAACAAAGGTGTATAATCAATTGTTAATGAAAGAAGAATGGCTACAGAACTGTACGAGATGAGTTTGAAAATTTTGGAGTTATGGAAAGGAAACCATATAAGTTTATATGTTCGATGTTTTCGAAGAGAGGAGAACCGTCTTGCAGATGTATTTAGCCGTATCATTGACTTTGATGATTGGGGCGTTTCAGTCGAGTTTTGTGAGTTTTTAGACAAATAATGGGGTCCTCATACTGTAGAAAATTTTTGCGGAAGATTTTAATTTCAAAATAAAGAAGTTCAATTCTAAATATGGGTGCCCGGGCCCTCTCGCCCATTAATTTTCTTGTGATTGGTCCGGCAAAACAATTGGCTAGTTCGGCCTATTGAATGTATAGGACAAGACTAGTATTGTGCACAATGTGCAAGTTTTGCTAGTTGAACTTTAGTTGTACCTTTCTGGCCCTCAGCACCTCTTTGGGTTATTCTCGTCTTGGAACAGAGTGATTTTCTTTTCCTAATTTCTGAATACTTGAAATAGAAAATCCTCAAGGAATTGTTGTACAAGGCAGAAATAAAAATCCCAATTTTTGGGACAAAGAAATTCAAAAAATCCGGTGTTGTGTTTGAGCCTTTCATTGCAATTGAGAGATAATTTGACATAAGTTTTGGTACATGATCATCATCCAATTATTAATGGAAGATTATTCTGTTGAATTGTAACACATTATAAATTACACAGCCACATGGCAGATATCTGAATAGCTAGGATTCACTTATGCTGGAGAACAAAATAGTGGTGACGAATGTCATTTTAGAGATTGAGAATTATTTGGAAACATATTGTAATTTGTTACACAGCCACATGGCGGATAGCTGAATAGCTAGAATCCACTTATGCTGGAGAGCAATAGTGGTGACGGATGTCACATGAGAGAAATTGAGAACTATTTGGAAACTATTGTAGTTTGTTACACAGCCGCATGGCGGATAGCTGAATAGCTAGGATCCACTTATGCTGGAGAGCAATAGTGGTGACGGATATCATACGAGAGAAATTGAGAATTATTTGGAAACATATTGTAATTTGTTACATAGCCACATGGCGGATAGCTGAATAGCTAGGATCCACTTATGCTGGAGAGCAATAGTGGTGACGGATGTCATTTGAGAGAAATTGTGAATTATTTGGAAACATACTGTAATTTGTTACACAGCCACATGGCGGATAGCTGAATAGCTAGCATCCACTTATGCTGGAGAGCAATAGTGGTGACGGATGTCATACGAGAGAAATTGAGAATTATTTGGAAACATATTGTAATTTGTTACATAGCCACATGGCGGATAGCTGAATAGCTAGGATCCACTTATGCTGGAGAGCAATAGTGGTGACGGATGTCATTTGAGAGGAGTTGTGAATTATTTGGAAACATACTGTAATTTGTTACACAGCCACATGGCGGATAGCTGAATAGCTAGAATCCACTTATGCTGGAGAGCAATAGTGGTGACGGATGTCATATGAGAGAAATTGAGAACTAATCGGAAACTATTGTAGTTTGTTACACAGCCGCATGGCGGATAGCTGAATAGCTAGGATCCACTTATGCTGGAGAGCAATAGTGGTGACGGATGTCATACGAGAGAAATTGAGAATTATTTGGAAACATATTGTAATTTGTTACATAGCCACATGGCGGATAGCTGAATAGCTAGGATCCACTTATGCTGGAGGGCAATAGTGGTGACGGATGTCATATGAGAGAAATTGAGAATTATTTGGAAACTATTGTAATTTGTAACACAGCCACATGGCGGATAGCGGAATAGCTAGGATCCACTTATGCTGGGTGACGGATGTCATATGAGAGGAATGGAAAACTATTAAAACAAAATCTTTTGGATTTTTTCAAACAGATAGTCCACAGAGGATATTTTTTCCATGGCAAAGATCATTGAAGATAAAAACTTTATTTTGGGACCGACTAAGCAATCCCAATTAAATTGAGATTTAATCGCATTTCGGATTATATTGAGATATGTGTATATATGCATACTTATTTCTGTTTTTTGTTGTTGAAAATTCATCACTTGTCGGGTATGATATAGCTTGAACAAGATTTTGACAGCTTCGAGAGCTGATAACACAATTTATAGATACCAGAGAACGTTGATAGCCTGGAATGATTGGTGTAAGCAACATGAGGTAATTCTAACTCAGCAGTACACATGGTACAAGAACATGTTAGTCATTATATTATTAATTTGTATCAGACCAAAGCTCCGCACTCCAGGATAGAGTCGGCTCTTTTACGTCATTAGGGTGCTTTCGCTGGACTACGGAGGAGATAATCTAGAACGTTAGCATTATGAAAGGCTTTATTTTCAAAATAGCTCAAACCCCAAACTCCTGCATACTGTTAGTACAGGAAAAGGAGTGTGTAAAACTGGTATTTGCTAGAAACGGCTGGCAAGCGTTTAAATTACAAGTTTTCGTGTGCACAAACGAGGGTTTCCCCTAGCTACAAGAGATAGCTCCTCGTTGTCAAAATCTACAACGCTATTTTGGGGAAATGTACGTTCTCCCAAAACGTAGAAGGTATAGGTTCTCAGCGGAGAGTCAGTTATAAGCCAATAAGCGAGCGCTTTGATAGAAATGTATACAGGCATTTCCCCCTTTGCTAAAACATAAAGAAAGCTTACTTTGAGTTGACTAATCATAATGGCAGGGCGGTAGGTTATTTCTTTTCATATCAGCAATGTTTTAGGTCAGCTGTTATACGCATAGACGCATTTGACACAATAAAACCTTGGTATGAAAAAAAAAGAAAGAACTAGGTATCCCCAGTAAAGTAGCCTTTTGATTGAATTCGTATTGCAACAATAGACGTTACAATATCTCACAAGCCAAAGGGAACATGTGCAGTTACCATTGGAAACTTTTATTCAAAGTTATTGAAGAAGATAGAAAACGAGGATTTGCAGGCATTTTGAAAATAGTGCCCTCTTTTATGCTAACGTTCTAGATAAGCTCCCCGTAGTCCATCGAAAGCTCACTACTAACTGGATTTTTGACTGTAAAACCATGTGATCGCAAGTTCCTTTATATTGTATTACACAATAACAAGGCCTAAATAAATTGTTACACAAACCCATTGTTAAGAAGGAAGCTTTAACTCCAGACAATTTGAAGGCAGTTGTTGAGAATATGGGTCTTCAACAAGACAGTTTATTAGATTACATACTATGATTTTGATTACATATGCAGGCTTTCTACGATTTGATGAATTCGTAAAATTGACTTAGTTCTGTATGTGTCTTATGTGAACATTTTCATAATGAAAAGCAAAACTGATATGTACAGACGAGGAGCATGGGTGTTTATAGATGCTACAAATTCTTCCACCTGTCCAGCATTGGCTTTGAATATATATTGGATGCTGCTGGGTTAAAGGATGTTGACGATGATATTCTTTCAGGCCTGTCAATTACTGTGAGTCCAGTGATACATATAATTTAAGAGGAGGACAATTGTCATAATGTTTAGTATTGCTGAGAGATGCTTTGGCATCAGTGTGGTTGAATCCGAAGAGTTTGGTATGCATTGTCTCCGTAGTGGTGGAGCCACAGCAGCTGCTCATTTTTGTTTTCCTGACAGATTAATAATAAACATGGCCAATTCTGAAACTGCAAAAGGATCGTCTCTTAGTTCTATGAATTTGGGACTTTTAAAGTCGTTGCAGGAGAATTTTAGTCTCGGTATGATTATAAACTTAAACTAGTTTGCACATTATGTATATATGGTGCAGGTGTTAGAAGATTTTTACAGAATATTGCATTCTGTATTAATACCAATATGAAAAGAGTATAATATTAATAGAAAATTCTCTGAAATTGAAATGATTATGCTCTGTAACATTTATTCTTGTTTGCCCGTTCTTTATTTGACTGAGATGGGGGAGCAATGTTTTAGCTTGTCTTGCCGTTGAAGCTTGGTGCTCCCCTTGAAACAGGTATGTTTTTGCAATGTATCAATGTTTTCATTTGCAGGTGAACAGTTTATGCTAAAAGGATAGAGAGGCGTGACTGAAAATAATTTATTCACGATTGAGGTGCGATTAGGGAATAAATATTTTTCTTTCTTAGCAGAAGTATCCAATTTGCATATGAATGCTTGCGAGAGGGTGTCTGAATTCCGGACTCATTCAGAATTCACTGACCTAGTTCGACGCGAAAACAAGACGGACGTCTAATTTTTTCGGATGGGATAGTGATTGCCAACTGAAGACGTTGAAACATCTACAGGCTGGCAAGATGTAACAGAGAGGATTCGAATAGACGAGACGCATGGATAAGATCTCCAAGGTCCGGATACTAAGGAGGACTCTTGGGAGTGAGTATGTGACCAGTCGTAGTGAGTACCGTCCGTCCTGTCTTGCCGTCGGAAGCTTGGTGCTCACTTGAAACAGGTATGTTTTTTGCAATGTCTCAATGTTTTCATTTGCAGGTGAACAGTTTATGCTAAAAGGATAGAAGGCGTGACTGAAAATAATTTATTCACGTTGAGGGTCGATTAGGGAAATAATTCTTATAGAATTGCTGGTGAATGCCCGGGCTTACAACAGCAGTGAATAGAAGGTGATTTGAATTGATTGAATAACATGCGCATTGCGAAAAAGGACATCATATTAGTTGCATGATCTTGTGTGAATTCCATTTAACGAGCAAACTGTACAGACGCACACTTGGTATACTCCCGTAAAGCTTAAGATTTTGATTATAATGGCGATCTCCTTCCTGTGACATGACTGTGTGAGTACTCTTTTTAATTCCTTATGTTTCAGTTCACAGGTAGCGTTATTTTTTTCACATAGATTAATGCTATAAATGATTACCAACGCGAAAAATTATGTCTTGCCAATAATTTATAAATTGTGTGTATTTACAACGAATAGTAACAATCACATTAAATTATGAATTGAAATTTAACTCATAATAATTAATATAGGCGCCACTTTTCTTTTAGATTACTTGTATCTGAAAGAAAAGAATATTATATTAGAGGCACGACTTTGGGATTCTGAAGTGGCTCTCAAAGGACGTGTAACGCCGAAATGCAAAAAGCAGGTAGGCCTACATACAAAAGTATCATGATGGCAAGCCATGGCGGCGACCCCTGGGCCCCGTGCCCCATGTTAATTGCCATAATGTTAACTAATTGTGCCTCCTGTATTAATTCCTGTCTTCTGATTTATATCATATCATAATAAGATGTTTTTTGTTTGTTTTTTTGTTTTTTGCTCAAATTCTTGGTGACAATGCATGTTTTTAAATCGTATCTTTATAAATGTCTTCCAATATTTCAGATTTGACGTCTCTGACAATTGGTGAAACCATATTAACCCTCGTCCGTCATGCTAGTCTGTCAGGACAGCGCAAGAACATCCGGCAGAAAAGGCTCGACGGACTAGTTTTACACCATGGACCGACTAGCTGTAAAGCTAGTCCTGCTCAAAGCTCGTCAGTCTGGGCATCCTACGACTAGGCTTTTATGCTAGTCCGTCAACTAGTCGGTTCACGAACGGACGAGCTTTAAAAATTAAGTCTGTCTTGACCGACGAGCATTGAAACATAGTCCGTCTTGACGACTAGCTTTCAAGCTAGTCGTTAGAGACGGACGGTTTTTTAAAACTAGTCCGTAATACGGTTTGTGTTGAAGGAAGCTCGTCGTCGTGACCGACTAGTTTTAAAGCTAGTCAGTCTGGGCATCACTACGACTAGCTTTAAAGCTAGTCGGTCTACCCGTTTAGGTTTTCAGTGTATAGGGTTAATATACCTCGTGCTTCGCGCTCATGCACATTTTTAATTTATGTATCCCGTTCATTATAACTAATGCGGCGACGGTCACAACTCGCCGTACCATCGACGTGCAACTCCCTACGGCGGATTTCGTACAAAAAAAAATCGTGCAGCGGAGGTACCTCGCAGGTATAATCATGGAGAAAACTCTTTTCTCCATGGTATAATGCATGTACGACGTGCAGGAAGTTTTTACAATACCCTTACTGCAGAAACACAGGAATACCAGAAGTTGACCCAGGACCTGTGCGTGCATTGTACATACAACGCAGGCTACGTTGCTGGCACGTGCCCCGTAGCCTACGACAAGTTGTGACCGCCGCATTATGGCACGTTGCATGTACGACGTTTTTCAATACACTTACTACAGAAACGCAGGAATCGCAGGAATTGACCAACCACCTGTGCATGCATTGTGCATGCAACGCAGGCTACGTTATGCGGCGGTCACAACTCGTCGTAGGCTACGGGGCACGTGCCGTTGCATGTACAACGCACGCACAGGTCCTGGTCAACTTCTGCGATTCCTGCGTTTCTGTAGTAAGGGTATTGTAAAAACTTCCTGTACGTCGTACATGCATTGTACCTGCGAGGTACCTCCGCTGCACGAATTTTCTACGAAATCCATCGTAGGGAGTTGCACGTACGTCGATGGTACGGCGAGTTGTGACCGCCGCATTAGTTATCATGAACGGGATACATAAATTAATGTGCATGAGCGCGAAGCACGAGGTATATTTACCCTATAGACCGGGGTATGTGCCCCTACAATATTAAAACGAAAAGATTAAAATGGGTGGAAGGGGGTTAAATCATCCTTAATCATTGGCGGAACCAGGATTTCAGGATAGGGGGCGCCAGGCCCGATAGGGGCGGGGGGGGGGGGGGGGGGGGCGCCGCCAAAATTTTCCGATTTTAACATGTACAGTCAATGAGTGGATTTCAAATTATAGTTGGGGGGGGCGTCTCCTGCGCCCCCGCCTGGATTCGCCACTGTTAATAGACATGATAGAGGCCGAGGGGTGACACCCTTACTGTTGCAATTCTAGGAGGAGCTTTGCCCTGATCATTCGAATCCCATTCATTACGAGGTCAACTCTTCCATTTTCAAATTCATTCCGATGGGCCTGACAACAACAAGGAAAGTTTGTGTTTTATATAAATATATTTTTATGTGGATAATAACCGAAATTATCGAGACAGAAAAGAATGGGAAACAAAATAATTATGTTCTCTAAAACCGGACCAAGAATTTAATCATAGTTGACCATGACTCAAGGATTTTGATATACGGGTCATTCCATGCCAATTCACCCAATGAAAGTGCAATTTTGCACCCTTCCGTCTCAGAATTTGCTCAAATTTGGTACACATAAAGTTAACATTACCCTTTCCATGAAACAAAAAAAGAAATAGCGTAAACGGTCCGTCCGGTTTCCGTAGCTATGGGCCCGCCCTTTTTGATTCGTTTGGCAAAAATGGGTGTGACCTTCCATTTCAACGGCACAATGCGCTGAACTGGTTGACCAATTTTTGTGAAATGGTACCATTCAAAAGAGAATTCAGAGAGGAATTCAAAATGGTACAAAAGTATTATTTGGAGCAATTTAAAGTGCTATGACCTTTGACCTTCCTTTAACTTGATTTTGACCCCAGAACGATATATTTTTACTTGTTTTTTGTAGTTAATTGTCAGTACAATTATTAACATAACATGTAAATATTAGGATATATTTCATTTCTTCACGCTTTAAATCTTTTTAATGTAATTTTACAAAGTTATGTTACCCCTCACATACTGTATTTGTGTTGGTAAGGTGTGTACAGACTCCATTAACATGAATACTTTCAAACTGAAGTAACATTACAATCAGATGCCATAATGTATTCCATATCTGTTGCTGATGCTTCAAAGATCTCAGGGATGTATCAAGTTTTGGGACAGTAGAGCTGACTACATGTAGGAAGCATTTTGTTTCTGTCAAACCGCAGATTTCTGATGATTTGTATGTATACCTATTGCACCCCAATCAAATAGCTAATCAAATGTCTCTATTCATATGCAATGGAGTCTACATACATGTATACATTATCATTTGTGTTTAATGTTTCCTTTATTACCTGAAATGTTTAGTTCATTTTTTAATTGAATGTAAAATTTAACTTCAGTTTGGAAGTATTCAAGTAAGCTATAATGGAGATTGTATACACTTACCAACACAAATATCGTATGTGGGGGTAACAGTAACTTGTAAATTACATTAAAAAGAGTTTTTATAAGGTGAAGAAATAAAATATCATCCTAGATATTACATGTTATGTAATATTATACTGACAATTAAAATACATAAATCAAGTAAATATTATCGTCTGGGGGTTCAAAATCAAGGTTAAGAAGGTGAAGGTCATAGCACTTTAAATTGCTCCAATAATATTTTGAATCTCTTTGAATTTCTTTGATGGTACCAGTTTCACAAAAATTGGTCAACCAGTTCAGGCGCATTGTGCCGTTGAAATGGAAGGTCACACCCATTTTTGCCAAACGAATAAAAAAAGGGCGGGCCATAGCTCGGAAACCGACGGACCGTTTACGCTAATTTTTTTGTTTTCATGGGAAGGGTATATTAAACTTTATGTGTACCAAATTTGAGCAAATCTGACGTGTAGGGTGTAACCCATGGGTGAATTGGCATGGAATGACCCTTACTTGTTTAGGAGTGCGTCCCAGCAAAAATCTATATCCGCGCCAAGTATTAGGAAAAATGCAAACCCGTTGCGGATCTAGGGGTAGGGAGACCGGGGAAATTGTAACACTTTTTTCACATTTGACTATCAACTTTATTATAGCTAAATACTGCTTAAAACTAAATAGAACGAAATGTGCATATCTTAACTCGAACATATGAATAGGTTTGGATTAAGTAAAAAATTTTTATTTTGAAGCTATATCATTTGGTGATCATTTCAAAACAAGAGGTAAGTGTTACAATGCCCGTATCACACCTGTGGGCAATTATTGTAACACAAGCAATTACATTATTTTGTTATTCTTTATCAAAGTTTATGCACTTGTGGATCCAAGATTTAAACAAAACTAACTACATAAACTAATTATGATAAACTTGACAATGCTTTGCACTGGCGGTAAATCCAGTCGCGGTTTCTATTCAGCTCAGGGGGGGGGGAGGAATGGCGCTTTGTATTATCATTATCCATACAGAGGGTTTTAGAGGCCCAATTTATACAAGTGTTATTTTGTTGATGCACTTCAATAAACCTTGACCTACTTTACAAAGTTCGTTGAACTGCCCCCAATATTTGTGGCCTCGCTGATGGGGGAAATCCCAAGTTGAAGTGAGATAACAGAGAGATTAATATTTGTGTTGTTTTTTGGGGAGAACAAAAAAAATTTCTTCAGGGGTCGGGAGCCTTTTTTTGTTGTGGGGGGGGGGGGCAATTTTTTTTTTATCTATTGGGGGCAATTCTTTTTTTCCAGAATCAACAAAAATTTGAGGGGCATTTTTTTTTTTGGTGGGGCCCATTTTTTTTCAGAATACAAACATTGAGGGGCATTTTTTTTGGTGGGGGGGCGGATTTTTTGGGGCCCATTCTTTTTTCAGAATCAAAGAAATTTGGGGGCATTTTTTTGGGGGGGGGGGGCGCAATTTTTTTTTTTGTGGTGGCCCATTTTTTTTTTTTTTTCTCCAGGATCCACAAAAAAAAATGAATAAAAATTTTTAAAAATTTATAAAAAATTGGGGGCAGTTTTTGTTTTGTGGGGCCCAATTTTGATTTTTTTTTTTTTTTTTTTTTTTTTTTTTCTCTCCAGAATCAAACAAAAAAATGATAAAATTAAAAAAAAATTGGGGCCAGTTTTATTTTGGGGGGGGGGGGGCAGATTTTTTTTTTTGTGGGGGCCCCAATTTTAATTTTTTCTTTCTTCCCAGAATTAAATTTTTTATAATTTCTTGAATTGTAAATGTTGGAATCGTAACCAAGAAAAAAAAATTAAAAATGTCTAAAAAAAATGGGGGGGGGCCTATTCGTAAACTTGTATAGATAAAATGATAATATTAGATGTCCATTTCTTCGGTCATTACAGAGATATATTGAACTCGCTTTTCAAAATATTGGACTCGTCTTCGACTCGTCCAATATTTGTGCAAAGCTCGTCCAATATTCCACTACAATATTCTTAAACCTGGTGTATAGTTTTGGTAACAAAAAAGGAATAGGCAAAAAAACGATCAAATATAGTCTCATGTTGTCCACATTGCACTGAAAGGTATGTGTGAGAGATCGTGTGACATTGCTTTCATTATTTCCGATGAATTTCATTGAAAATGTTTGAATGAAGGGTAATGTAACTGCCGTTTAGACCTCTGCTGAGAATTTCGCACGCCGGAGGTTACGGCGTGAATAATGCGAACTATCTGTGTGTAACACGCACACAAGAGAATCCCCATTGGTTTTCCACGTACGTAAGCGCTAACATGAGTCGGATCGCCGACTTAGCTTTTTTATTCTTATATTATGAAATAAAGACACTAAGACGAGATTTCAAGTCCTATAATTTGCTTTATTATTGTTATTGGATTCAATCTTTCATAATTTATGTAAATGCGAATCAAAATTATTTTTTCTTACTCCCGAAACTATACACCAGCTTTAAGCACTTGCCTATTTTATTTATTTCTAAAACTATATCGACAATAATAGGTCTGCACAATCATGCCAAACTTCGTCAATTTTTCGGCCCCTCCCCCCCCCCAACTTATTTCCAAGTCATGGATCCACCACTGCAACCCATTCATGAACATTCATTGCAGGCCTGTAGGATTTCCAAAATAATCTGCTTTTATAAAAAGCAGAAAAATTAGAAAAACAGATTAAAAAAGGTTTAAAGAAAATCGGACTAATAATAAGAAAGTTATGAATATCTTTATGATGCATGCACAAAAATTTGATCGCTATCCCAAATTGGCAACACCTGTGATGTCATAGCGGCCCAACTTGCCATGCATGACTGTTTTATGACAAATTTTCACTTTATTTGTTAAGACACTGTGGCTAGACTTCCTTTTGTACCAGCCACTAAAAGTGAAAAAAAAAAAGTATGGATA
>CALNVZ010000674.1:11425462-11464108 GCA_940671915.1 Paracentrotus lividus
TAGCTTTGATAATTTCATGTGTTACAATTGCCCCGTACGTCTGTTACAATTGCCCCTGGACACGGGGCAATTGTAACACTCGACCTCTTTGTTTTGAAATGGTAATGGCTTCAAAATAACTTGTTGTCCTTATAGCCCAAACCTATTCATATGTCAAGCTAAGATATGCATATTTCATTTTATTTAATTTTAAGCAAGTATTTGGCTTTAATAAAGTTGATAGGTAAAATTTGGAAAAAACTGTTACAATTGTCCCAGGTCTCCCCTACAAGAATTGAGTCTTTTGAATTTGTTGTGCATTGTGATGTTAATTAGATTCTATGGAATGTTACAATGAAGATTGCCAGGTGTGTAGGACAAAGACTGAGAATGGAGAGAGAGAAAGAGAGAGAGGGAGGGGAAGAGTGACAAACATTTTGACCAAAAAAAAAAAAAAAAAAAAATCTTTTAGAATTACCCCCCAAAAATACCAAGCCCCATTTTTTACTCACGCCCCATCAAAAAATCGCCCTCTTTTAGAATGTTGGCAAAGAGCGAGCAAAAAAAAGTGGCTGGTACAAAAGGAAGTCTTTCCGAGAATTGTAATGACATTTCAAACGGAAAAGTGATATTTTTCATGAAATTCGACATTCATGAATATCATTTTTTCTATACTGAAACCTACTTCAATCTCTGTTTTTTGTTTTGTTTTGTATTTCTAGATGGGGTGCTGATTTTACAATATATGTATAGATGCAATTTAGCATATTGCCACCCCCCCCCCCCCCCCCCCCCCCCCCCCCCCCCCCCCCCCCCGCTCCCCGGACATTCAACAGAACAGATTCGGAACAATTATAATTAAGCAGCGCAGCAGCGACTAGAATCAAGACTAGAGTCCAAATTTCAAGAAATTACGCAATTAGACTTGACTGTGGTGATGAGTCGAAATCCTTTAATAAAGTAATGCTGGAATTAGAAGACAAAGAAACTTACTGAATCTTGTTCAAAAGTGGTTTTGTTGAAAGACTTTCGAAGATGACAGACGGTCCTCCAAATCCAGCAGAAACTGGAGGGATTTTATCTCAGACCTTTTTTTGGTGAGTTCAACATGCGCCCTCCGCAAAACGCAAATTACACAAACTGCGCCGCGATACGAGGCTTGTCTTGGCCCGAACGCACGGGGGCAATTCCGAGGTCGAGTCGTATTCACAATTGCGGGCGTAGCCGTAGGGGCTTAACTTAAGTTAGATCTAAATGTTTTGTCTTTTGTTCAAATTGTGAGACAAAACGGTGCAAAAGTCAGTGTTTGTGAGATCATGATTGGTTGATGGTTGATGAACTTTCATTTTTTTTTCTATTTTTTTTTAAGAGAGAGGATGAATGACCAGTCCAAGCATCAGTCAAATTCCCAGCAGAGTGACGAGAGGAAGAGCTTCCGTCCATCGTGGATTGTCACGCCGCCGTCACAAGATCTTTTTAATGTTATTGAATATTGTTACGGCCTGAAATATACTTGGCCCTTGGGCTCTGATTGGTTTAGCATGTGTATGCATTGAAATTTTTGACAGAAACTAAAACTGAAGGTTGGAGCAAATCTAGCTACAGCCTGCTACAGCCAGGCTACACTCGCTAAAGGCAGTTTTATTTTAAAGAATATCTTCATTTCTTGTCAGTCGTCTTTAATTCTGGTAAAAAACACAACAACAAAGAATTAGAATTGAAGTTGAAAATAAAAAACTATTTCACTACCAGCTACCTTACAATTTCTACCAATGATGGCCATTAAAAACCATTAGAAAGATAAAGGTTCCTTCACGGAGAAAAGTTCCTCCATAATATAGTAATTTATGCATGACGCTCGAATGATCACGAATTAGCATATGAAATACACTACTGCATTGTGCCTTCCAATGAAGCTATAGTCACGATAGAAATTTAGATTTGTCATTTATTTTTTGGTAATCCTCATTTCTTTATGCGTTTTGAAATACTTGGCGTACGTCCGACAGTGGATTCGTTGAAGTTCCTTTTTATATATACTTCTTTATTCTAAAAAAATATTGAAAGAGTGGGTCTACGCCCAACCGTTTTTGAAGTCGAGTCTTGCAGTTTTTCTTGCGAAATGGTCCAATTTTGGTTTATGATTGACAGCGCGCAACGACAAAAGCGTCTTATCGGGACAGCTGTAATCGCGTTGTTCAGTTACGGTCAACGCACTTCAGTCAATCGCAACCGGGAGGCGGAGCTCCTCGCGATAAGATACCAGTAGCTAATCAGAGCGCCCAACAATCAAAATCCATTTGTCTCTATTTCTGTAAAAGCGGAATGGTAAATTACTTTTTTCCGTGTCCTTTATTAGCCTTAGACTAGAGCCTAGTTTAAGATTAATATTCTTTTGCAAACTCTCAGTTTTGCAGGATCCTCACCCGACTTGGCTAAGAACTGAGAATAATAGGCAAAAGAATATAAAGTGGGGAGAAAGGTTTGCCTCCGATCACAGGTGTAGTACTACAGATTCGATTAAGCGATTGAGCGGCTCAAACAGATATTTTTTTACTGCATCAACATTTCATATGTTATTCTTTCTTTGTAATTTTGATTTTTGGATGAGAGCAAGGTTGAGAAGTCGAGATGCATCCCTCACAACCTTGATTTCCAAAGAAAACCTACCTACCAAAGTCAGACTACACATGTATGCCTCCTTTTGAGGCATTGCAGCCGTAATCGTTTTAATGTAAAAACAACCATTTTCAAAATGGATGATTTTCCCCTTTTATTTTCTTGAAATCATTGGGAATGTAGATTTATCAAATTTAAATAAATTTCCTTTATCATTATCATGCATTTCAAACTCTTGACAACCCCCAAAAAAGTCTTTGACTATGCCTCCTTTTTGGGCTTGAAAATTGAACTCGAATGGGTTTAACACGTAGAAGCCTATACAGAATATTTTAATAGTGATTCTGATTCCCATTACAGTTTTGTTTTAGTGATTGGAAATGTAGATTTTATCAAATTGAATAAATTGTCTACATAAGCAAGCATTTTAAAACTCTTGAAGACCCCTAAAAAAAGTCAGTGACTATGCCTCTTTTGGCATGGAAATGCCTATGTTTACAACGTAAAACACATGTTTTTGAAATGGATAATATTCCTGTTGTGGTCATTCCATGCCAATTCACCCAATGGGTTACACCCTACCGTCTCAGAATTTGCTCAAATTTGGTACACATAAAGTTTACATTACCTTCCCATGAAAACAAAAAAATTAGCGTAAACGGTCCGTCGGTTTCCGAGCTATGGCCCGCCCTTTTTTATTCGTTTGGCAAAAATGGGTGTGACCTTCCATTTCAACGGCAACATTGCGCCTGAACTGGTTGACCAATTTTTGTGAAACTGGTACCATTCAAAAGAAAATTCAAAGAGGAATTCAAAAATGGTATCAAAAATATTATTGGAGCAATTTAAAGTGCTATGACCTTTGACCTTTCCTTTAACCTTGATTTTGACCCCCAGACGAATAATATTTTTACTTGATTTTTATGTATGTTAATTGTAAGTATAATATTAACATACAATGTAATAATCTAGGTGATATTTTATTTCTTCACCTTTAAAAACTATTTTTAATGTAATTTACAAAGTTACTGTTACCCCCCACAATACTGATATTTGTGTTGGTAATGTGTGTACAAGTCTCCATTATAGGCTTTATTATTATTATATTATTTATTCGGCAAAGAAAATTACAAAGAACATACATTTCAGTATAACAATACAAAATAAGAAATATCAACCATTGAATACTTCCAAACTGAAGTTAAATTACATTCAATAAAACAGGAAACTAAACATTTCAGTAATAAAGGAAACATTAAAACACAATGATATGTATACATGTATGTAGACTCCATTTGCTTATGAAGAGAGACATTGTTTAGCCCTTTTGATTGGGGTGCAATAGGTATACATACAAATCATCAGAAATCTGCGGTTTTGACAGAAACAAAATGCTTCCTACATGTAGTCAGCTCTACTGTCCCAACTGGATACATCCTTGAGATCTTTGAAGCATCAGCAACAGATATGGAATACATTATGGAATATTGATTGTAATGTTACTTTAGTTTGAAAGTATTCATTTATAATGGAGACTTGTACACACATTACCACACAAATATCAGTATGTGGGGGTAACAGTAACTTTGTAAATTACATTAAAAAGAGTTTTTAAAGGTGAAGAAATAATGTCATCCTAGATATTTACATGTTACTGTTAATATTATACTGACAATAATATATAAAAATCAAGTAAAAATATTATTCGTCTGGGGGTCAAAATCAAGGTTAAAGGAAAAGGTCAAAGGTCATAGCACTTTAAATTGCTCCAATAATATTTTTGATACCATTTTGATTCCTCTTTGAATTTTCTTTTGAATGGTACCAGTTTCACAAAAATTGGTCAACCAGTTCAGGCGCATTGTGCCATTGAAATGGAAGGTCACACCCATTTTTGCCAAAACGAATCAAAAAGGGGGGCCATAGCTCGGAAACCGACGGACCGTTTACGCTAATTTTTTTTGTTTCATGGGAAGGTAATGTTTAAACTTTATGTGTACCAAATTTGAGCAAATTCCGAGACGGAAGGGTGCAAAATTGCACTTTCATTGGGTGAATTGGCATGGAATGACCCTTGTCTTTCATTGAAACAATTTGAAATGTAGATTTTATGACAAACATGTAGACCATGGACTAACTAAACCACGTTTGTGAATTCGGGCCATTATGACCTCGCAAAAAAGTTAGTGACTATGCATTACTTTTTAGGTTACGTGTGTACAGGCGAACTCGCACCTCTCCATTAAATTCTGTCTGATATGGGCGTATGAAATGAAAGTGATGGTGAAATAAAAGTTCTCCTTTTTCAGGTACATTCCACCTCTATTTGGCCTCTATTTTCGTACTGCTGCTTGAGTGATAGGTGCTGAAGTATCAACAGTGAGTTTTAAAAGGGTTACTAAAACTACATGTGCACCCAAAACAAAGGCAGGCCTTTAGTAAAGCCTGGCATCCAGCACGTCCTTCTTGAAGCAGTTTGAGGAGGTGCAGCACTTTAATAGTGAAGTTGGTTTAGAAGTTAAAATATTTTTCTTTCCACTACTTGATCATGATGATTGAGATTCGGCCTATTTGTTTCTTGTGTGTGTGTGTGTGTGTGGGAAAAAAGAAGGAATGTAAGAGGGGATAAAGAAAGACCGTTTTGGAAGAATGAGTCGATTAACTTTTTTTTAAAAACAAGTTTCTCAAATAAACTATACCCTTTACATGTACATACACCCTTACCCTAACTCTGACCATTCAAAATGTAATCCTAACCCTAAGTCATACCTTAACTCGAATCGTAATTCTAAAGATTAGAGTGTTGTTGGGCTTATAACAAAATGGATTTAGACCCATTACTGTCTTCAAATGGATAATAAATTTATCATTCACCCAGTTTAAAGTGTCATTAAAACCGTCTGTGGATGTAAGAAGACAATGGAACCCATTATCATTTCCTTTGATATCTTCAAGCAGGAAATAAAGTGCTTACATGCAAAAGGGACTAAATCCACTTTTAGAACTTCAGAGGAAATGGCATTTGTTACCAGATTTTGTACGTGCATCTATGGAAAATGGAAAATTTTTTACAAAATGCATTTTCTTACAGTTGCAATCGACATTTAATAAAATTATTTTGTTCAAAGCCGGGTACGACCTGAACAATGGCCTGATATGAATAAATTTTCATCAAAAGTTGATTTAGTCCCTTTTGCACACTGTAAGCTCTTCAAATACAGTTCAGGGGAAGTCCTGTTTTGGGAACTAGGAGAAAATATTATTGGAGCTTTTTAAGTTTGAAATTATTTAAGAACGACAGGTGGATGTACAGGTCTTTAAAAAAAACAACAAAAAAAACACCCATTTTTGTGGGCGTACAATGTATGTCAATCGAGCAGTGCTTAGCAAAAAGAAATGGCTATATTGTTGTCTTACTCTGTCAGATTCTGCCTTGTGCTATAAATGACAGACATGGGTACACATACTTGGTCTTTACTACAAGTCATTTTGTCTTAAATATTACTCCAAATATGGAACACCAGTCTGATTTAGAAACAGAAAATTGTGGAAATAATCTGCTTTTATATATCGAGGGGATTTTGTTTGAAATCATGTTCCAGGCTTTTTTGCAAGGACAATGTCAAAAGAAAGAGAAGTGAAAACAAATATACTCGTATTGTGTGTCTGAATTTTTTTCCCAGTTGGAAGTGTTACCCTGAACGAACATCTATTGTAAATAAACTGCGCTTTGTATTTTTGGGGGTTAAACATTTTTTTGAAATTATTCCTTGGACTTTGAGCATTAGAAAATGCATATTTTAGTGTAGCAACTTTGCCATCAGATTGTACATGTAGTTGGAAATATTAAAGGGAATTGTCAGCATTTCCAATGTGGTCCTTAAAAATAACCAGAACTTTGGCGATTGTGATTTTGAAGTCATTATTTTTGTGATTGAATTCAGAAATTTAGATCATATTTTTTTTAATAGATTTATTTGATATTTAACTTTTTTTTTTTTATCAATCTCCTTTAATTTGCATTTGTACCCCTAATTTATTTCACTTTCTCTGATGTTTTTATTTCATTTTAGTTGGCTGCTGCCTTTCTTCAAATATGGCTACAAAAACCCCTTGGAACAGAATGACATGTACGGGATATGCCACGAAGACGATGCCAATTTTCTTGCCGATAAACTTGAAAGGTGAAATTTTATTTTCTTGTTGTTCAAGGCATCAGGCCCAAGTTAATGCAATTTCAAGTTTTCTGTAAATAGATTAATTGAGTAAGCATGGGGTGCTTTGCTCTTGTGACAGATCCTTTAACATAAATTTCACAAATGTGGGAATAATACAGCAATGTTTTAATACAAGTAAATGTTTGTTTTTCTAGCACCATCTCTTTAAATGTATTCTAGTTCTGTCAAACTGAATTCATTATTGTAAGATTGTATTTTCCTATTCTTATTATGTGATGATGATGTTAATAAATTTAATTCAATATAAGATTAAATCAAATGAAATTAGTTAAATTCTAAGTTTCTCAAGGTGTTGTGCAATACAATGAAACAATAAAATAATCAATCTATAAAAGAACCGACCCTTGACATAAATAACAGACCAAATTTATTTTTAAGAATATATATAAATCTTATATCACTTTAATAGTAAACCTCCCCTGTTTTTCCTTTTTCATGCTTAGAAACTGGAATAAGGAACTGCAAGCATTTGAGAATCATCGTAAGAAACCTAGCCTCCTTCGAGCTTTAATCAAAACTTTCTCACGCCCAGTAGCCTTCTCTGGGATTATAGTTTTCTTTGAGGTGAGTGTAGTTTTGTCATCTGACATACATGTATTATGTAAACACATGACTGTATGTCTTTTCTATTAAGTAATGCTTTTTCGATGTTGATCCTGATAATATGTTTATTGTTTTGGTTTAAGTTCAAATCAAGTATACAATATGGATCATCCGGTTTCAATTTTTTTTCTTCACTTAACCATTTCAAACTTAAATGGCTAGACTGCTGTTTTTGCCACACTTACTTTTTCTTATGTTTGAATGCTTTTCTTATTATATCCCACTTGAGGAACATGAAGTTCCAACTGGATATTGGTAAAAGTATTATTGAGGAAGACAATCTGATTACATTTTGGATAATATCAAATGCAGGTCATGGATGACTAGATCAATCCTTCATGTATTCCTGCTATCATTGGCCCCTTCATCGCGATTAAATCTCAAGAATTACTTGAAAAATGAAGTCCAAACTTAAGATGATCACAGGAAGACAATTTCTATGTTGTGTCCATTTAGTTCAAAGGCACAGAAGGCAGATTCTTAAATTCCCTGCTTTAAGGGCAGGGGCCAAGAGATGCAGTCAAATATTTTGTTCTTACTTGTTCAGTATAGTTTATTGACCGATCACACAGGCTGTGCACCATGTAAAGGAAAAAAAAAATCATTGTAACAATGCTATTGAATAATCCAATCCAATGAGTATTTGGTATATCACATTTCTTTGTGGTTAAATAGCAATTAGCTTTATAGGGTGGTATCTCACTTCGCGACGAATAAAAAGTATTAGAGACGTCTCCGCAACATTTTTCCAAAACTGTGACAAAAGTAGTTTCAAAGAACCGTCTCATACATGTAGTTGTTTCCGCGACTCATGAAACGTCTCCGCGACGTTTCATGAGTAGCGGAAATTACTTTGAGACAGTTCTTTGAAATTGCTTTGTCACAGTTTTTGAAAATTGACGCAGAGACGTCTTGGAAACGTCTCTAATAATTTTTATCCATTGCAGAGACGATATTTTCTATTCCGTCGCGGAGACGTCTCCGCGAAGTGAGATACCACCCTTACATGTACATTTAACTTTTAAATTCTTCTGTTTTATATTCAGGAATGTGTTTTCAAGCTGTTACAGCCTATCGTGCTTAGCTTTCTGGTCACCTATTTCTCTCCTGAGCCGGAGATTACGTCGGGTCAGGCGTACCTCTGCGCCTTGGCGATGTCAGTGTGTGGGGCCGCTGCAACAATCTTGCATCATCCGTATTTCTTTCAGATGTCCCGGGTTGGTATGCAGGTCCGCATCGCGACCAGTGCTCTTGTTTACAGAAAGGTGAGCTACATTAGCTTTGAATAGAATTTGCCATTTGGTCTAAACCCACTTCGATTAATACCTGTTTGGTCCTATCCCACATGGTGTAATTCCATTTTGTTTACACCCAGTTCGTCTAATTCCCGTTTGTTCTAATTGCCACTTCGCCTTTTGTACCATTTTGTCTGATTTCCATTTTGTCTAGTCCATTTCATTCATAGAATTTCTACTTAGTCTATCACAATTTAGTCAATTCCTGTAACAAACTTGTAAAAGACCAATTATTCATTTGGGAATTATTCAACAATGTAATGAGACCAATTGGCTATGAGACGAATTGGCAATTAGACAAGATGGTCATTAGACCAATTGAGATTTAAATGAAGTATGAATTAGACAAAAATGTTTGTTTAAAACCCATGTGGCATTAAACAATCAGCGGATTGGGCCAAACTGCTTTTAGACCATGGATATAAACCGTTTGAACATCTCATTATGAAAATATGGTGTAAAGCAGGGTTTATATCCACTTGGTCTGCTAGCAGATGGTCTAATTCTCTGATTGTGTTATACCCCCATAAAATGCAAATACATGTATGTGTTTAGACAAATTCAGGCTAATAAATGTGTAGACTTATCATTGATTGATTCAACAAATAATGATGCCATTTGGCAGTGCACACATTTACATGAAAGTCACTTGCGACAACTGTTTACTACATACAGTAGTGATTAAAAAAAAAAAAAATCTTTGACCTGTGTGATTGCATTATATTTAGGTCCTTTAATCAAGTTTTCTTTTCTCCTCTCTATTTGTTTTAATTTTCTACAGTCTCTACGCCTGAGTAATTCAGCCTTGGGTCAAACCACGGTGGGGAAGCTGGTTAATATTTTATCCAGCGATGTCAATAGATTTGATATTGTAAGTTGACTTTCATGTAGTTTAATCCATTAGTACAAGTAATTATTATTGATTTTCACGTTGGTGTCATGGATGAGCACTTGTTTCAATTTGTGCCTTTCATAATTCAATGTATACCAATGTACATTATCATAAAATACCTAATTTTCCAAGTGGGTCGACAACCTACTTTTCCCTACAGCGTGCACCGCGAGTGAGAATCAAAGAATTAAAGAAATAGTTAACTACTAAACTATGAATCCCAAGCGCTGGGAAGAAGAATTAATCTGTAGAACTACAAGTGTGATTCTGTAAAAACTGTAGTGTTTGATTGAGGTTTGTAATCACTTTGTAAGAGAAACACAGTGCTCAATGCATGGTGTTGAGTTCATTTTTTAAAACCAAAAACGTCATAATAAAGGCCCAACTTGCGTGCATGTATTATGAAACGCATGAACTATTTGACTGTTAATGCCATTACAAGTACATGTATTCATCCTTCATGCATAAATTTGCCAATATATTCTATGCTTGAAAATAGTGATTTTACATTTTTCTTTGCGTTACCAATTAAGAAATAACAATTATTATTTTCATTCAAATGTTTCTTATTTTAGAAGACATTTGATGTGCTGCACCAGAAAAAAAAAAAAATCATATTTGTTGGTGATTTATGCTGTTTCTGCTGATATGTTTTGTAAGTCATTACTATTCTTGTGTCAAAGATAATGCCAAAATCAAAGGAGACTTTTGACATTCCAACTATTTACATGATTATTATTCATCTTGCAGGTGATGTTGTTCCTTCACTACGTATGGATTGGACCTTTACAGCTGATAGTCTTGCTAATCATACTCTATAAGAACATGGGACCCTCCTGTCTCGTGGGATTTGTCATCCTCATCTGTCTCGCCCCGCTACAGGGCTGGATGGGAAAACTATTCTCAAAATTCAGGTATAAAAATGAATTTCTTATCTGTTTTTGTTAAGCCCTTCCCCCAAATTTAAAATAAAAGTCTGAAATTTCCGAGGTTTTGTTTTAAATAGATGATAGCAACAGCTGATGAAGACAAATTTATATTGTATAAGAATGGCATTTGTAAAACATACAGTAATCTATATGGATGGATTTGAACTAACCTCAGTCCATTTGCAGCTGTTAGAGGCAAACTTAAAGTTTTTAATTAAATCTGTATTCCAACAGCAATTGTAAAAAATAATGTATACAGTCCACTCCTCATGTACCAAAGGTGTTCTAGCTAAGTCATATACCATCTGACCTTGTATTTGCAGCCATCGTTTAACCGGACTCCTCTGTCAACTGGCCATGAACTTTAGCCAGATTCCCTCTTTCAAATTCACATAAAAGCCCTACTTTCCTCATGTTATTCAAACTATATTCATCTCCTTGCCCACAGGAAGATGTTATGATCATTTACAACCATCCACCCCATAAATCCTTCCCCTCGAGGTTATAATATGGTACTTTGATTATACATGTAAGCAATTGTCCTTTTACATTTTATCCTTTCAGGGGCAAGACTGCTCTGCTCACAGATGAGCGAGTGCGGATCATGAACGAGATAATCTCTGGAATGCGTATCATCAAGATACACGGCTGGGAACTCCCCTTTTCAGATCTGGTCAAAGAATCAAGAAGGTATTTAAATGGATTAATATACATGTATGTGCATGCATGCAAATAACCAGTAAATGTACAAGTCATGTTTATCATATAGCATATTTCAAAATTATATCATGCTCATTTGACACCTTATAAGACTGCTGAAATAACTCAATTTTCCATTGAAGTTGCAGCCTTTTTTTTTCCTTGACTCAATTTGTGATGCTACACAATGTACTCATTACCTTTGCAAGCTATTATATAGGTATTTGATTATTAGTTTCACATCTGTGTTAAATACATTTTTTATTCATTTGTATTGAAAATGACTATTAAATGGGAATCTGTTTGCATACTAGTCAGATAAAATGACAACATGTACGTAGTAATTTTATCTGTGCAAATAGATTTAGTATCTATTCAGTCATTTGTACATGTACAATGTAATGCAAATGATTATATTCTAATCATCTTTTTTCTTTTTTACTCATTCTATACATGCTACAATAAAAATCAATCTCCTATTCAGCATTTCTTTACAAAAGAATTCTTCTCCATCCCACATCTCATTAAAATTATATAAAAATATCCTCTGCATTTTTCAATTTACTAGAATTGCAACATATTGACAGTTCAATACTGTGATTTTGATGCCCTTAACTTTTGACAAACTTAATAAAAAATGAAAAAAATGCTGGTACTTAAGTTCCTTGAAATGCTCTTTCCTATTTCGTTTTCATAAACGATAATTGTCAATGTAATGTTATGGTTTGATTTAAAACAACATTGGTGACTGATGCACCAGAGTAGGCTAATACAACACTGGAGAAATCTAATACCATTTTCACAACCTGCTGTGCATACATGTTTTGCAAATGTGTGTTCCGCTGTGTTTATTGTATGATTATGAATCATACGTAATATAAATGTATGCCTTGTTACCACTTTTTATTGTTCTATCCATCCATTATAGTATCTTATCTGTCAATCATTCCATCTAAATATGTACATATCCTTCCTCTACATGTATACATGTATCTCCACCCATCTATGCTTCCTTCAATTCATCCATCCATCCCCTTTTTTGTGGAAGCGTCGTGGTGTAGTGGTTCTGACTCTCGCCTTTCAATCAGAGGGTCGCTGGTTCGAATCCCAACCCGGCGTTCATTCCCTTCGGCAAGAAATTCATCCACAATTTGCACTCGACCCAGGTGAGGTGAATGGGGACCTGCTAGGAATATTTATTCCTTGAAACGCAGCGCGCGTAAAAGCTGCACTGCCGCAAGCCAGGGTAATTATGCTGCATAATTGTAGAGCGCTTTCTGATAAAGTAAGTGTTAGGTTCTATATAAGCAAGTATAATAATTATTATTATTAATCGAGATCGCAATACCGGGTATATATTTTTTCCCATAAATCCAACTATCCAGTCATTCATCCTTACCTCCCTCCATTGATTCCTCTTTCCACCCATTTATCCATCATTTTTCTATCTATTAATCCATACACTCCTTTCTCCCTCCATTTATCTTTCCATATCGTCTATAAAATGTATCTCCACCCATCTACATGTATCTTTCCTTAAGTTTATCCATCCATCCTCTTTTCATCTTGCGATACACCGGCTTCATGTATTCCAATATTTTTTTTTTTAATCCAACTATCCATTGATTAATACATCCTCCCCTCCCTCCATCGATTCCTCTTTCCACCTATTTATCCATCCTCTTTGTATCTATCAATCCACATACTCCTCCATTCCTCTTTCCATATTATCATGTATAAAATGTATCTTCACCCATCTATCTTTCCTTCAATTCATCCACATCGGCTATACATGAACCAATATCTTTTTATTTTAATCCAACTATCCATCCAATCATACATACTCTCCTCCCTCCATTGCTTCCTCTTTCCACCTATTCATCAATTCACTTTCTATCAATCCTCTTTCTATCTTTCGATCCATACACTCCTTTCTCCCTCCATCCCTCTTTCCATATCGTATATAAAAATGTATCTCCACTCATCCATCTGACCATCGCAGGAAAGAAATAGCCAAAGTGCTCCGCTCCACCCATCTCCGCTCTTTCAACATTGCTTTCTTCAACATCGTCACCGTTCTCATCTCTTTCGCAACCTTCACCGTCTATGCGATCACCGGTCACGTTCTCACGCCCAGCATCGTCTTCCTCGCCATCCCCCTCTTCAACGCCGTCCGTCTCACGGTTGTACTCTTCATCCCATACTGCATCATGTATGGTAGTGAGGGGCTTATCGCGGTCCGAAGAATACAGGTGAGATCTGTTCGTGACTCGACTTTTGCTCTTGCGACAATTGCTCCGGGCATCATTGGCCCGAATTCACAAAGGTGGATTCTGCAAAATCCTTGGTTTCAACCCTGGGTTTAACCTAGGGTTGGACCTAGGATTTTCAATTTGGTATTCACAAAGGTGGACTCGACTGAATCCACAGATCCACAGCGTCATAATAAGTCGTAATTTGGGTCAACTGTTGGTCAATCATAAACTGGTGGAGCCGTGGATCCGTCGATTAAAAAACCCACGCATCCACGGATCCATGGGTTTTGCAGAATCCTCCTTTGTGAATTCGGGCCATTAAGTCTAAAAAGTAGGGTTAGAAAACTTTGCAATAGGGTTTTATGTTAGTTTTAGAATTAGGTTGAGGGTAGGCTATAATGTTAGTCCATGTTTGGTATTGGTAATTTGATTATTGTATGGAATTTGCAGCGTAGCAATTATCGTCGGAACAATTGTAATGAAATCAATAGGTTAGGGCAGTTCTGATGGTAAATTGCCACTTGGTCTAAACCCTCTTTGACTATTCAAGGTTTGGTCTCATCCCACATAGTCTAATTCCATATTTTTTACAACCAGTTCGTCTTATTTCCTTTTGGTCTAATTGCTACTTTGCGTATCTACCATTTTGTCTAAATCCCATATCGCCTATTGTCGATTTTGTCTATGTCCACTTAGTCTATTCCAGCAACAAACTGGTAAGAGACCAAGTATTCATTTGGGAATTAGACCTAGTGAGAATTAGACCAAGTATGTATTTAAATAGACCAAATTGTTAGTACACCGAATGGGTTCAGCCCATGTGGTATTAGACAATCAGAGAATGGGACCAACTATCGTTAGACCAAGTGGATATAAACCATTCCGGCAGTATTTCTTCCATCAACATATTGCTCCAGATATTAGTTCATCAAAGAAGAAAGGAAGACAGGGCTAGAATTTTGGTTAAAATTGAGGTTCAGTTGATTGGGCCAGGGTTAAGTGTAGTGATATATATTATATTTAAAGATAGAGATGTGAGTTTCATATTTTATTGAAGCATACATGTACATGTATGTCATGCAATGATACAAAATTTCTGTCAGCCTTCTTTGGCAATAATTTGTCATATTTTTCATTTGAAACTGCACCGAGATCTTTCCTCTTTGCATTCTTGAAACATAGGCATTTCTGACTATACTCTCAATGCAATTGTTATTAACAAAACCTCTTCCATTCATAATTGTTTTCCCATTCAAGCTGTCATAATAGAGTCACCACCCAGTATGTCTCTCAGAAACTGATAATTGTCAGCAAAGGGCATTGATTTATTGCCTTTTCTATACAGATTAGCTTTCCATATTATATCATTCACATGCTGATGTCCATAAAAAGATACTAAACATGAACATTTCTGCTCTTCATATATTATACATTTACTACGTATGCATACATGTATTTGTACTTGCTCATATTCACAAAATTTATGTATAAAGGCCATTTGCTTTAAACTTAAATTGACAAAACCATAGTCTGAATAGAAACCCTTTCAGCAAGACCTCTGCTATACTCAATTTTAGTGATGTTCCAGCAAGAGCTAGTCAACATGACCAACCATGAAACCTAAATAATTAAAAATGCAACAGTATATTCATATATACATGTACAACTGAGATTAGAAATTCATTATAGTGAGAGGGATGGAGAGATACAGAGGGATTGGTAGTGATAAAGAGAGAGTGAAAACAAATGAGAGAGAAAGAGAGTGAAAGATTGAGGTACATGTAAATAAAGAGAGGGGGAAATGGAGTGGGTAAGATTACAGGTACATTAGATGGAGATAGAAATAAAGTGAGAGAGAGAGAGAGAGAGAGAAACAATGAAAGGAAGTTATGTAAGAATTTACAAACCAAGAAAAAGAGAGAGAATTTTTTGTTTTGTTACCTGCAGAGTATCGCCATATTGTCATTGGATGATCAGATCATTTCACACAAGAAGCAGTTTAAAGATATGTTTGCAGGAATTTGTTTATTTGTCTGATCAGCTCCCTGACTTCTTTTAATTTTCATATCAGGAGTTTCTCATGATGGACGAGCTGAAAGCACTGAAGCGTTCTGAATCCATGTCGTCCATCGCGTCCGATGCAAACCTCCCCGTCCCTGAGCAGATTGGGGAACCCTTGGAGGAAACTGAGACAAACACAAAAGGAAAAGACGATAACAGGACCAAATCTGTAGCGGACGGCGATGTAACGGTAGCCTTTCTCCCGAACGATAACAAAGAATATCAACGGCTGGTAGAGGATGGTGTCGAAGTGAAGCTGGCTGCGAATGATGTGAAGGAGGAAAAGGAAAAGGAAGATAAAGAAAAGAAAAAGGGGACGGAGAGCAAGGAAGACTCAAACTTGGGTATTTGCGAGGATGTGGTCACACCCAAACGTCCAGAAGATAGTAATGATGTCATCCTTAGGAATCTTGCAGGATCTTGGGAAGTCAAGGTGCGTATTGGGGTCGTGGGATAAAATTAAATTTTAAGGACTGTTTTTCACATAATCTAGACATTTGCTGTTTAAAGTGAGCAATTTTTCACCCTATGCAGACATCTATATATGTACACATTCCCTTAACCCTAACTTACCTGGGGGGGGGCCATTTTGGCCCCCCCCTCGACATTTTTCGCGATAAATCCGCAGTGCGAAATTTTTTGATCGCGCCGCTCGCTGACTTTTTACTTTCAAGTCTTGCGCATCTTTTAAAACTATTTTCGCGAAAATCGGGCATACCGTTACGACGTTACACGATTTTCAAAAATTTTCGTCAGACCAAAAATGGCTCGAAAACGTGATTTCATGTACAAAGTCAATACAAAATGTGTTTTCAGGTAGAATTCATAAATGAGTAATTATTTTTAATTTTATTGACAAGATTCATTTAATTTGATGCCATTTATGGCCGAAATAATGTCACGGATGAATTGTGTCGAAAAAACAATAAAAATAAAAACGTCAAAAAACAAAGAAATACATAAGAAATTTAAAAAACAATAAAATACATAAGAAATCGATTTTGGTACAGGAATTATTTTCTTGTACAATTCTTAGGAATGACGTAAAGAATATTTTCCCCAAAAATCAGCTTTCTATGAGCTTTATTTAGTGAATTAGAGCAAAAAGTATGATTTCATGAATAAATTAGCATAATTAATTCATATAAAATAAAATATATGAATTTCGTGTAATTTACCTATACAACCGCGTAGATTATGTCATTCTCTACCTTCATGCAAATTTTCATCGCGATCGCGCGATCCGCGGCTGAGATCTTAGGGGGGGGGGCCATAATGGCCCCCCCCCAGGACTTTAAGCTCACGAAATAGCCCAGGTAAGTTAGGGTTAATTATGCCAATAGGTTCTGCCTCTTTAGGGTTTAAATTTTGTGGTATCACATCATGACATGAATTTTTTTATCACAAATATCTGACAACCGATTTATGACAACCGATTTAGCCCGATTCCTACCTGACCTAAAAGATTGCAAATATTATGAATAAACTAATAACAGTGCTTTTTTTTTCTGTGGGAAAGTAGTCAGTCCCTCTCATTTCATAATCAATAATATTAGCGTAAACATCAGAAGCATGTTTATTGATGGGAGAGATTGACCGTCATCCAATTTTTTTTCTTTCTTTTTTCAATAATTTTAATTAGTAGTTGCACTTGTTTAATCTGGATACGTCACTGTGTACAATGTACTCTCGTAAAAGGTTTTTGTGATCTTGTGTAATCCTAGTGTATACCAATCACGCAAAAATCCATAGATTTATAGAAAATGATATGTTTTATTTATATATTAACTCACATTTTCATACAGGGTGATGATAAAGGTGGATTTAGTTTGAAGAACATCAATATATCCTTAAAAGCAGGAGAGCTTGTGGCTATCATTGGACCTGTTGGGAGTGGCAAGGTGAGGATTGAAAATCTATTCCCTTCATATTTATTTAATATTATGTGGAGGGATGTACCACATACACTGTACATGTATAATTTCCAAACTAGTCTCATAGTGTCCTGAGTTGGATGACGATGGCAATATGAGTCTACTGTGGGAAATTTATGTGGTATCTCTTGAAAGTAATGCTAGTCAATATTGTTATTATAACCTGTTCACCTAAGGCATCTTCTCCAATCAAAAGGCGTCAGTTTCCCGCGGCTTTTGTTCCAAAAGCTGATTTATCGGCTTTTGAATAGAATCCCGAAATCTTGATATGGCTTAAACACGTTAAAAGCTGAAAGCCGAATGTTTCCCAGGAAGCCGCGGGAAACTGACGCCTTTTGATTGGAGAAGACGCCTGAGCACATTTTAAAGACAATACAACAAATTTGCTTGACTTAGACTGGGTATTTCTCATGCCGTTGTTATGATTGTGCGTTGTGATCTGAAACCACTGTGACATAATTATTCTTTTAATTAAGTCTTTTCATGATGCTAATAAAAACATGGTGACCTTTAATGTCTCTGTGCGAATTCTTCATCTTGCACCTTGTATTTTAAAGAGAATCTAGTGTAGTGGGAGAGGTGAAGAAATATAAAAGACATTGTCTAAAAGTGATTTGGATGGGTTGATAACAGTTCAGCTAAGCATTATTTTGTGCTGTGAGGTTTTGGAATCGCCAAAATGATAAGAAATTAACCCAATTCAGCTTTGAGTCACATGCACTTACACAGGAAGGCATGTGTGGGGCAACACAACATGTTCGGGACCCAAACATGTAGCTGATCTACGCTCAACAAGTTCACTGAACTTTTTTTGTAGTTTCCCTTCTTTTTCTTTTGTGGATATGTGTGGTTTTACGATACTGGAGAGATTTTGATGATATATTTTGTCCTTTCCATTTTGTGGATATAAAACCGTTGAAACAGAATGTTTCAATATTATTTGATTTAATGTTACCAGACAATATAGTGGAGATAAAATCAACCAAAGATCATTCAGAGAAGAAAAGATATGGCTGATGAATTAAACTTTTTTAAACAAAGTGGACCGAAATGTGACATAAAAACGGGAGAGGATATGACGGTATATTTAAAAAGCACAAGCAAGTATTCTGTTCAAAGTGTCTATTATAGTACATAAAAATGGTTGCATTATGTGCCTAAACAGTCTCGGAAATTCCGTGGAAAGAGCAAACATGAATACCGATCCCTTGAACTTTCATAAACATTCATTACTGTTGGTGTCCATTGCCCGTCATGAATGTTATCAGGCCATATGACTAGCAATGATATCTGCTTGCAGGATTCACGGGGGTTTCCCCGGAGAGTTCAATTCCATCTATCGTCTGATGTTGTTTTTCGAGACAAGTAAAGAATATTTTGAGAAAAAATATTTTAATATTAAAATCTTGTTTCGTGTCCTCGTCATCACGAATGTTACTTTCATTTTGTATCTTATTTTACTTAATTTTAAAATCGTATATTTTTGAAATAAATGCATTTCTTACACAACATTGTGAACGAAGGTTAAATTGGCAACGTCCACTTCGAAAGATGCTGTATAGCAACTGTTACATAAAAATGCATTTTGTTCGCGGTGGTCCCACCCGTTCATGGTCTATCACGAATGTTACGTCATTCTGAGAATATCTAGCCTATAAACTTTCTTGGCATTCATATATTGAAATTGTACTGCATGTACTTCAATTTTATGTTGTTTTTTGAAAGGAATAAGTGTTAACAGAAACTTACTTAAGATGGGTGTAGGCCTCATAAGTATTTGTCATGGGTATAACATTTGTGATGGGTGTCCACCTAAGAATGTATTCTTCAGTCTGCCAAGCAAGGGTCAGTGATGATCTATCTTGCAGATAAAATTAGGGTTCACAATGAAGTACAACAGCAGAATAAAGATGTTAATGAAAATGTCTGCTTCATTATTGATATAACAGGGTTTAGTGGACACCAAAGTGATGAAATGTTATATATGGCATATTGTGTATTTTGGGTATCATTTTTAAATGCTTCGCATGCTTGAACTATCTTCTTGCTTTTGTATGCAATTTTATGGTATAATCAGTGCTAAAAAAAGTTGGTTTTGTTTCCCTCAGGTCATTTTGAATTTTTGCCCCTCATGTCACACATTTGGTCACCAGTATTGTGAATACACACATATGTAAACAGTTATAAGTTTTACATTGTATATATTATATTGTAATTGCAATTGTTTTTATTGATTGAGAAAGAATAAAATCGAACTGAACTGAACTGAACTGAATATTTTGGGTCATATTATGACTATTAGGGCAATTGAAGAGCAATCCTTTCTTGTGGAGATTTTTTGTCATGATATTCTTCCCAAATAGCATGAATATAACAGGAAATCTCACAATAATGTTCTTCATCTTTCCCATACCTTCCCACTACACTAGATTCCCTTTAACGTGCACAATCTTATGACTTTGCATATCAGACAAAATATGGATATTATGGACCGATGATTTAGTACAGAGGTGCAATAGGAAATCAGCACATTCTGCAAAGGGCGGGAATATGAATATTATGGCCCCTCACCATACAGCCGAGTCCTTGTGACGTTTTTTTTTTCTTAGCGGATCAATTAGACAGACAAAATACATGTATGCGCGTATATTTTGTCTCCAAAATCTTATTTACATGTACATGCACATGTATGTAATGCAACTGTCAGTTGTAAGGTGCACATCTTGATCCATTTGTGACATTACTTGAATGTAAGCTGCTCTCCCATATTATGTTGTGTAGTGTAAATTTATTTTTTTTTTCATATGCGGTATATGCACTCTGTGTTTGGAATAAAAATTTGATACCCTTCTTTTCTCTCTCTCTCTCTCTCTCTCTCTCTTTCTCTCCCCAGTCGTCTCTTCTCATGGCTATGATGAATGAGCTACCCACACAGACTGGTGATGTCGTTATCAGTGGTAAAATAGCCTACACAGCACAGCAGCCATGGGTGTTCTCTGGTACACTAAGGGATAACATTCTCTTTGGCAAGAAATTCAATCCAGACAAGTACAAGGAGGTCCTGAAAGTCTGCGCTCTCAAAACGGTAAGAAGTCGAAGGTCATTTGAAAAATAATGATACTATTCATTTAGGTTTTGAAATAACAGCTTTTGTCAGGGTTCTTATTATGTTGCACTTTAAAAATGTTATGATGTCAGTTTGCCTAAGTTCATTTGAAATTTCTGGGAGAAATTTAATTTAATTTTGGAAGTACTGAGAATTTTTTTAAGAGCTGTTATCATTGAGAATATCCATACTGTAAAATCTAAACATTTGTATGTGTCTCATACTTTAAAGGGTGTAAAATATATCTGTATCTTTTTCTTCATGGTAAGCCCGCATCCTTCAATCGAACTGAAGATTATTGTAGGCTGTATGCTGCTGTGCAGGTCAGGTGGTCATATTGCATTTAAAACAAAAGGGAAAACTGAATTGAAGTGCATTGGCGCTTCCATATACAATTCTTATGAAAAATTTGCCATGTTAATTGTGATGTTTTTAAAGAATGAACTTCTTTTTCAACTTTCAAAATAACATTAACATTGCATAGGATATTACCGTGTTACCAGATACTAATTAAAGATGGGCATTACATATTAATATACATTAACTAGCTATTTAGAACTTAAGACATCGCAGTCATTAATACTAAGATCTGTACTCTTGCTTCAAATTGGCCATACAGATACTGTAATGCTTTGGAGGCACCAAAAGAAGCATATCTTTTTCATTTTTTTTTTATTATTTTTTTTAATACAGGACATTTCAGTGTTACCAGATGGTGACCTCACACTGGTAGGAGATAGGGGCATCACATTGAGTGGAGGTCAAAGGGCAAGGGTCAGCCTGGCTAGAGCTGTGTACCATGAAGCAGATGCATACTTGCTGGATGATCCACTGAGTGCAGTGGATACAGCCGTGGGCAGGCATCTATTTGATAAGTAAGAAGTTACCAAGTTCTGTTGACTCTTTATTTGCCATGCAAATTATATCTCTGTACCACATCAAATTTCAACATGGTTTAATTTTTTTACATGGAATTTTTAGATTATTGAAAATGCCCAGTTAAAAACTACTTTTTTACTGTTGAAAAAAGGATTCATATGTAGCCAATCTGAATAGGAAGTGGAATATTTAAGACACAAATCTATTGTAATGTGCAGTGAAATCCTTGTGTTAATATGTGCCTGGCACATTTGTCTGGCATACCCCTACATTTTCCAATGTGCAACCATGGGACACTAAGGGTTGATAAGAACAATGATTCTAAACTAAAGCACATGTAATTTTCTACATTACCTGTGTTTCAAAATATAATTATACAAATTTAGCAATTTCTTTTATGGTTATACCGTGGTTGGGTCTATTCCACCTTTTCATACCAAGATGTAAATGAGGGATAAAAGTTGGGGGTATAGGTTTATCTGAGGCTGGACTACAGACACTCTGCTAGTATCTCAGGGTTCTCAGTATGCTGCTCTAGCTTACCATTCCCATCTCTCTCTCTTCATTAGATGTATCAAGGGACATCTGAAGGATAAACCAGTTGTTCTGGTCACCCATCAGCTACAGTATTTAGATGCAGCAGACTGCATAGTCGTCCTCAAAGATGTAAGTACGAGGCCTGATTGTGTCGCAATGGAGTGGGTAGAGCAGAGGTTTTGTATCCACTTGGTATAACAGCATTGTGAAATAAAGAACATCCCTCTTGTTGATGATTATTCCAGTCATTATGGCATGAACGATTTAAAAGCTTGTATAATTTGAATTATTAGGCATTGATGTAGTAATGGGTGTCTTTGTTTCACCATGAGATAAAAATTATTTGTTGCAATCATGACATCCATGATTCATTCGGATTTGTAAAAAATCAACAGTATAAAACGGGCTAAGAAAATCCTATGAACCCACGATTGATTCAACATTATAATTTATTGTACAGGGTGACATGGTAGCAAGTGGAAGCTATGAGGAGTTACAAACCTCAGGAATAGACTTCGCTGCTCTCCTCAAGGAGCATGAAGCGCTAGAGAAAGCGGATGTTCTTTCAAGGACCAGCTCGATGTACTCTATCCCCGGGGCCATTGCATCAGAAATTGCTCCCTGCGTAGATGATATAATCCTAGAGGTATGTTATCATCTTCATTCAGTATTCTGTGATTTTTTTAATGTTTTTTTAAAGAACTGCACTCTGAACTATAGCTTGCCCCTTTTGCCTTCCCCAAGACTTGTTATATGTCATCGTACCCTCTGGTATAGATGGTATTGGTAGTTGGTCAGTATCCTCCAGAAGACACCATAGAGGTATTTAAACTAGAGTGTTGTGAGTGGACGCCAACTTAAATGCCTTGTTTGGGGGCTACGGGTACTCACATATTTAGGGAGGATTTGAATGTGTTTATGGATGGTTTGTATACTATTAAAGGGGGCAAATTGTTCCAGTCTTTGCATCTAAGATCATTACTTGGATAGATCATATCCTTCTTAAAGGGTCAGCCCTGGCAATTTGTAACTTTTGGTATTGCTGTTCACACCATCTTTCTTTTCCCTGATGTTAGTATGTTGTAACTGAGATGTTAGCTTCAGTTCAATTAGTTCTAGGAAAAGCCTGATGACATAGCAGAGACAATATATGCCGGTTGACCTGATGTACAACTGACTTGAAAGAAACAATAATGCCCACAGACTGGAATGTGAATGTGTTTAAATAGTTATTGAACTTGTAAGCGCTTAGAAACACCAAGGTGGATATGTATTAAGCGCTATATGAATGTAACTATTATTATTATTATTATTATTATTATTAACTTGTACTTCATTCGGTTTAATACTTTCATGCATAATTTATCTTCTTTTAAAATGTCATAGCTGCATTTGACTTACGATAATGCTACATGTAGGGACACAGGTTATAGAGAATAAATATTATGTATCATGGATTTTTTAAAGATCATTCAGTAAAATTCATAAAATTAATGGGGAAAAATCTAAAAAGAACCGTTGATGCTTTACGGAGCAAAGATTTATTCACTTGGTGTTCCGCATGGGTTTGGAATGGGAGATGAGATATGGTATGGGTAGCGCATGGCCCCATCCCAGACCCATGCCAGCACACCACCTTAAAAAGATAGCATTTGATCCGCAAACAATAGAGTGCTGGGTGATATAGCATCAAACACCGCTCTATCTCACCCTCTTCCAGGATGTGCTTCCAGGATAACAATAACCACTTTTAAATAGAGTGTGATGGACCCAGCAGAAAAGGGGGATTAAATAACAATACCCTTTAATTATGACATGCTGAACCATGAGGAAAACCAAGTTAATAGATTCTGTCTCCCTAAAATGTTTATGACAGCATTGGATGTTGTTTTATTGTATTTTTAAACAGCTTGATGAGAAAGGAAGTTTTAAAGGACAGTTATATCTGGTCAGACAGGTACAGTGATCACATTTGCTTGGAAGTTGATGTGAATTTTCAGTACATGTATGTATGGCGTCTGTTGAGGGTTGGAGTGGCGTTATATGTTTCTGATGTAATTTCACATGGAGTTAACATCCCAATGGCTCCCAACAAACAGTTGGGTTTGGGTTCATTCTAGTTTAAAACTACCCCAAAACCAGAGTTTGAAGAATATGCCTTGCCCAAGAAAATAAGCGCCATGCCTGGGATCGAACCAAAGACCTTTGCATCCCCAGTCAAATGCTTAGACCACAAGATTATGACACTTCAACATTGTAATGATAATAATTATTAGCCTTGCTTATATACATGTAACACCTAAAACCTCCTAATCAGAAGACTCTATAAAAAGCGCTCTAAAATTTATGCAGCATAATTACCCTGGCTTTAGCAGTGCTGTTATGCATGCTGTGTTTTAACCCATTCGCGCCATTCACCCACGTTTTGTGGTTTGGGTCAATAACTTTTGTTTCAGAGCTCTAAAAAATACACTAGGTATATTAGTAGAACGAGAAACAAATTTCTGCATACATTGTGTCCATTTTTGTTGCATTACCATACTGCATTTGATGCCAGGAATTTTATAGAAAGCATGTAGCAATAAAATAAAAATATAGCTGTTACCAATTTGAGGAATAAAATGTGATCAATTTAGCCCTAAAATAATCTCTGTCCTGAATGAGGGGATAAATATTCCTACCAGGTGCCAAATTATGTACATGTATATTAATAGGGATGGCCACACAAAAGCAAAAAGCCACTAGAACAGTTTCCACTTAACTGTATGGATGTAGTCACCCATGCATTTACAATGCAAACAATAACCCATGCACTAAGTGTTCTGCCTACTCAATAATACACAGGCAGAGAAATAGCAAAATTTTCAATAAAAAACAGCTTTCGAAATTGTCTTTTGGCCAGTGGTAAATATCAATCATTTTTATTCCTAATTGGTCAGATTCTTCCTTAGAAAATACCTCAGCAGGTGATCAACTTCTGCTGTTGAAAAAATTGATATGAAGAAAACTACAGCGTGTTCAAAGTGATGCTTCAGTGTGATGGGTGTTATGACTGGAATTTCTCATGATTGGAATAGATTCAGATACGGAGAAGTAGATATCTATAAAATCTAACTATTTTTGAACAAAAAATGTATTGGGGTGAAAAACAATAAACAATGTTTACCACTGGCCATTTAAGTTTTAAAATTACTCTACCCTCTCCAACACTCAGCTCTGAGCCACACCACCATGGAATAGCCTATTGTCTAGGGTGTTCCTATAGAAACATGCCCTATGGAGTATTTTTCCACGGTGGTCATATTGGATCACATACGGTAACATACATGTCAAACCATCAGTTTTGTACTGCCATAACTTTTTGTATAATCTACTCATACGCCTCAATTGTGTTACGATAATCTCATTTCATGTTGATACACACATAGAAAATGTTTAGTATGATTTGGTTTAATAAATCAAAGACAAAAGGACCATAAACTTGAGCGTTTATTGCATTTTCTGGCTTTGTCTGAAACTTGTAAAAGTGTTCTAGCAGCTCATTGGTAATCTGAGACACTCTTTGGGTCATAGTTTTGAAATGGAACATCCAATTGTGATAATTCAAGTGCCAAAATGTTTCTTATGACATGCTCTATCCAATAAGCCTAGCAAAAACAACTTTAAAATAACTTAAAATTTTAGTGGACATCCCTATTACTAGTGAGTTGATCTGCCAACCAGTGTAGTCCCCAAGGTGGCTGATTGACATTCCACAGGAACCAATCAAATGAAATCCTCTGATTAGAGGGTGTGGCTAATTTTTTGGCGTGGTTTCCAAAGTCTGTATAGACTCTTATTTGAGACAGACAGACAGTGAGTTTGGAGGCTAGTCTCCACTCTAGACTGAAATTTGTTTAAGTGTCAAATTGAGTTCTGTGCTTGCAGACTGGAGCCGAACGGACAGTGAAATTTAAGCCGCTACGGCCTCTATCGCCACCTACATTCACCAAAATCAGGATCGGCTTCCCATTCAGATACTGTACAGTCGCCGTTAATTTTTGAAATTTTCAAAAATCAGTCACGACCCAAATTATAATGCGCGACTGAGAGGACTATCACGAACCTAAAGGCGACAGGCCGCAATCAGGTAGAAAACACTCTATCGCATGTGTCAGCCGCAACGATCGCCACAGTTCGCAAGTTCATATTTTGGTTGATTTTAAGCTGCGAGAAGAGACGTCGAGCCGCGAGATGCGCGAAGGTCGAGGCTATTGTATTATCGGATACCAGCTATTGTTAGCCTATTGTTTGCGTGGAAGCAAGTCGTTGTCGCAGCCTATCGTAGACAGAGTCGTAGATACGTATATGATCTTCGGTCACCTACGATTCTGACACGATTCTGGCAGGTTCTAACATGCATAGGTTGTCGCCACAACGATCGCCTCCTGTGGGACAGGCCCTTAAAGGAGGAGTCCGGGCTGAAATGAAAAAGTTTTGTAAAATTAAGTAAAATTCATCAAGCACAACACAGAAAATTTCATCAAAATCGGATGAAAAATAACAAAGTTATGCATTTTTTTAGGTCGTCATTTTTTTGGTAAAACAGTTCTTGGCAATTGTCTCATTGTCTCATTTGAATATTCAAATGAGCACACTGATGATTTCTTGTGTATTTTATTATATGAATTCCTATTTATCTCATTTTTTCATATATTGCGTATACAGAAAATCTGTCCCTCATACTGAAATAAGTAAAAGCACTTGTGACCTTGAACATTCCACAAGGATTAATCCGTGTTTTTATGTCCTTGGGGCAGAAAATCTTGATAATTGGTATTTCATACAATAAAATACAAAGAAAGTAGGGGGACTGAGACATCATCAGTTTGCCAATTTGAAGAACTGCTTCCTAAAAAATTCAAAACCTAAGAAAATTCATAACTTTGCTATTTCTTATCCGATTTTGAAGAAATTTTCAGTGTTGTGCTTTTTCGATTTTACTTTATTTTTCTTATAATGCAAACTCCAGCCCGGATGAGTCCTTTAAGACAATGTAAATTTTTTTCTATAGGATGCTAAAGGTATTGGGATTCATGTAGTCAAAGTAAACAGGATCCGGAGAAGACGTATTATTTTTTCAACCTTCTTCTTCTTCTTCATCTTCTGAATATCTCCATCTTTTATAATGTTATTGGAAGTTTGATCTTTAATGGTTATTATTTTTGGACACAATGCACAGCAGTTGAAGCTGAATAAAGGTCACTGAACTGTTAAATATTGGTGATTTGTGAATTTGTGCAAGGTAACTTCGATGGCATGTGTTGTGAACTTGAACGGTCGATCGAATGAGCGAAAGATGAGGATGAGACTATAGGAAGAAGCATGATATGAAAACGTACGTGCGTGAATCAAGTGAATGAATCTTAAAGACCGGATTAGCGGCTACACCGAGTTTTATAATCCATGTGTACTTCATAATGGGTGTCATGTCGGTTTGTGAAACCGTATTGGAATTATTGTATTATAATGTATACGCTTTCACAAACCGAAATTTTTGTTTGAAATGAAAATAAACATTGCCTTTATCAAATTGAAGTAAGGCGTTACGGGAAAATTCAATTTCGCTTGAAATTGAACGAATATTCGTAAAAGCATTAATTGAATGTTTGTGGGAATTATTGTATTCGCATAGTTTTTTTCCTGACTCGTGGTTATTGAAATGACATGTTTTGCAACAACAACAACAACAACAACACAATATGATTTATATGTCGAATCATTCTTTGGTAATGCATGACAAAATAGTGCTTTTGGTACGACCATGGATTCTGTAATCCATGGTACGACCCTCCACTTGTCCCTCTGACCAAAAGAAAATCCAGACTTCTCCTTTCACTAAAGAAAAATCCCGACTTCTCCAGTTATGCAAGGTTCACACTGCCGAAAGAGAGAGATTCTATATTGGAGATGTTTTATTTATAAGATGGTACCCTTTTGGAATAGTACGTATTTATTATATGATTTAACGAAAATGATCCGATTGACAATTCCATTTAAATGTGGCCTTTCACTCATTTTGGTTTGACTAGATAATAACTAAGTTGTATGTTTTAGTAAGATATGTCCTTATTACGCAATATCCCATTTTATCAAAATTGTTTAACGAGCAAATGATCGACTCAAAGGAGTGTGAATTTCATTTACTTTTAACAAAGTCCGCCTTTGATAGTTTTGGGTTTGAACTAGACATATTAAGATTGTTGTTTTGTAAGATATGCCCTTCCGCAATAGAATGTATTTATTACATGATTTTAAACACGCGCTTCCGCAATAGAACGTATTTATTATATGATTTACGCAATGCTCCTATTCACAAGGGCGTGTATTGATACACTTTTAACAAAGTCCGCCTAGTTTAATTATTTTTGTTTGTTAGAGATATACTTATGAATAGTACGATTTATTATAATGATTTAACACAGTGTATCAGACTCACAAGGGTGGGTCTATATTAAGATGTTTTGTTTTATAAGATGTGCCCTTTTGGAATAGTACGCATTTTATTTTATGATTTACCGCAATAATGATGCCGATTCAAAGAATGTTCAAGAACGATATTTCAATAACAATAATTGTTGGAATAACAACACATTAGCATCAATATGAAACAAAATTATACATTCATAATATTGAATTGGCAAATATTTTCTTTGAATAATTAACAGGATTAAAGACAGAAACGTCTGCGATGACAAGCACAATGGAATGAAAACAAAAGAAAAAAAAAATGAAATATGTTTAATGAAAACTTATACATTTTTGATTAAAGAACTAAAACGTTCAGTATTCATTGCATGTAGGCAATATGAAGACGAAGTGGAGTTAGTTGTTGAATTAATTTGATAAAGTTTGAAATTGTACCTGGAAATGATTTTTTTTTCTTTTTTTTGTCAATGAAAACAGAATGATTAAGGCCGAAATAACAAATCTTATTGAATATGAAAAGGAACCATCGAGAATGCAAATCAATTTCTAAAACGATAAATTATTGTGACTGCAAATGAATTTTGCGTCATTTTGTATTTTCCGCCATAATCATTCTGTTTTCCAATTCGGCAATAAGGGATCGAATTTGCCGTCGCATTTGGTTTAATTTTTTTCATTGAAATGACTTTTCCGTCTTCATAATTTTCCGCCATATATCTTTTCTGGTTTTTCATTCGACAAAGAATCGATTTTGCCGTCGCATTGTTTAAATTTCTTAATTCAAAAATTACTATCTGTCTTTGTTTTCTCCGCCATAATATTTTACGTCTTATTGATATAAAAAGGAACCAACCGAGCAGCAATATTCTAAAACGTAATTATTTGTGATTACAAATGAATTTTGCGTCTTCGGTAATTTTCCGTCATAATCATTTCTGTTTTCATTCGACAAAGGATCGATTTGCCGTCGCATTTGGTTTAATTTTTCATTGAAAATGAACTTTCCGTCTTTCGTATTTTTGCCATATCTTTTTTCCGTTTTCATTTCGGACAAAGAATCCGAGTTGCGTTCGGATTTTAGTTTAATTTCTAATTAAAAAATGAACTATCTGTCTTTTTTTTTCCGCCATAATGAATCTGCCGTCACATTTCGTTTCCATTTTTCTTTTCTTTTTCTTTTTATATTAAAAAATGATTTTGCCCGTCTTCAATATTATACAGTCAAAAATGTAGGCCGCGGTTGGCAAAAAATGCGCCGCAGATGGCGCTAAACCCAATATGCCGCTCCGCTTCGCCAGGTCGGCGCATTCACGTACATACCCGTTATATAAAACACGTATTGGTACCAGCGTAAATAACGTATAGGTAAAGTTTTACACGTGAATCAGCACTGTATGTGAAGCACTGATGTGATATTAATGGTATTTACATTATCGAGCGGGATATATATTAACGCATCGCTAATTTACTATCCATTTGTTTAATCTTGGATACGTCACTGTGTGTACAATGTACTTCGTAAAAGGTTTTGTGATCTTGTGTACCCTAGTGTATACACACGCAAAAATGCATAGATTATAGAAAATGATATGTTTTATTTATATATTAAACCTCACATTTTTTTTTCATACAGCGGTGATTGATAAAGGTGGATTATTTGAAGAACATCAATTAATTCTTAAAAGCAGGAAGCTGTGCTATCATTGACCGTTGGAGTGGCAAGGTGAGGATTGAAAATCTATCCTTCATATTTATTTAAATATTATGTGGAGGGAGTACCACAACACTGTACATATGATAATTTCCAACTAGTCTTCATAGTGTCCTTGAATTGGATGACGATGGCAATATGAGTCTACTGGGAAATTTATTGTGGTATCTCTTTGAAAGAAGTAATTCAGTTCCCCCAATATTGTTTATATACTGTCACCTAAGGCATCTTCTCCAATCAAGCGTCAGTTCCCGCGGCTTTGTTCCAAAGCTGATTTTATCGGCTTTTGAATAGAATCCCGAAAATCTTTATATGGCTAAACACGTTAAAGCTGAAAGCCGAATGTTTCCAGGAGCCGCGGGAACTTGAGGCCTTTTCGATTTGGAGAAGACGCCTGAGACCATTTTAAAGACAATAACAACAAATTTGCTCTGACTTAGACTGGTATTTCTCATGCCGTTGTTATGATTGTGCGTTGTGATCTGAAAACCCACTGAGACATAATATTCTTTAATTAAGTCTTTCATGATGCTAATAAAAACATGGTTGACTTTATGTCTCTTGTGCGAATTTCTTCATCTTGCACCTTGTATTTTAAAGGAGAATCTAGTTTGTTAGTGGGAGAGGTGAAGAAATTATAAAGAAATTGTCTAAAAAGTGATTTTGATGGGTTGATAACAGTTCAGCTAAGCATTATTTTGTGCTGTGGAGGTTTTGGAATCGCCAAATGATAAGAAATTACCCAATTCAGCTTTGAGGTCACATGCACTTACACAGGAAGGCATGTGTGGGGCAACACAACATGTTCGGGACCCAAAAACATGTTAGCTGATCATACGCTCAACAAGTTCACTGAACTTTTTTTGTAGTTTCCCTTCTTTTTTTCTTTTGTGGATATGTTGTGGTTTACGATAACTGGAGAGATTTTGATGATATATTTTGTCCTTTCCATTTTGTGGATATAAAACCGTTGAAACAGAATGTTTTCAATATTATTTGATTTAATGTTACAGACAAGTAATAGTGCGAGATTAAAAATCAACAAAGATCATTTCAGAGAAGAAGATATGGCCTGCATGATAAACTTTTTACAACAAAGTGGACACGAAAATGTTACATAAAGGGAGAATATGACGGTATATTAAAAAAGCACAAGCAAGTATTCTTGTTCAAATCGTCTATTATAGTACATAAAATGGTTGCATTATGTGCCTAACTAAGTCTCGAAATTCGTGGAAAGAGCAAACATGAATACGATCCTTGAACTTTCATAAACATTCATTACTGTTTGGTGTCCATTGCCCGTCATGAATGGTTATCAGGCCATATGACTAGCAATGGATCTGCTTGCAGGATTCACGGGGGTTTTCCCCCGGAGAGTTTAATTCCATCTATCGTCTGATTTGTTTTTTTCGAGACAGTAAAGATATTTTGAGAAAATATTTTAATATTAAAATCTTGTTTCTGGTTCCTCGTCATCACGAATAGTTACTTTCATTTTGTTATCTTATTTTATTAATATTTAAAATCGTATATTTTGAAATAAAATGGGGCATTTTCTTAAAACAAAACAATTGTGAACGAAGGTTTAAATTGGCAACTGTCCACTTCGAAAGATGCTGACTATAGCAACTTGTACAAAATGCATTTTCTGTTCGCGGTGGTCCACCCGTTCAAATGGTCTATCACGAATGTTACGTCATTCATGAGAATATCTAGCCTATAAACTTTTCTTGGCATTCATTATATGAAATTGTACTGCATGTACTTCATTTTTATGTGTCTTTTGAAAGGAATAAGTGTTAAACAGAAACTTACTTAGATGTGGTGTAGCCTCATAAGTATTTGTCTATGGTATAACATTGATGGTGTCCACCTAAAGATGACTCTTCAGTCTGCACAAGGGTCGGATGATCTATCTTGCAGATTAAATTGGGTTCACAATGACAGTAAACAGCAGAAAGAGATTCAATGAAAATGTTGCTTCATTATTGATATAACAGGTTTAGTGGACACCAAAGTGATGAATGTTATATATGCATATTGTGTATTTGGGTATCATTTTTAAATGCTTTCGCATGCTAACTATCTTCTCTTTTGTATGCAATTTTTTGTATCAGTGCTAAAAAAGTTGGTTTTGTTTCCCTCATGTCATTTGGAAATTTTGCCCCTCATGTCACACATTGGCTCACAAGTATTGTGATACACACATATGTAACAGTTATAAGTTTTACATGTATATTTATATTGTAATTGCAATGTTTTTTATTGATTGGAAAGATAAAATCGAACTGAACTGAACTGAACTGTAATATTGGGTCATATTATGACTATTATGGGCATTGAAAGGCAATCCCTTTCTTGTGTGGAGATTTTTGTCATGATGATTTCCCAATACAATGATATATACAGGAAATCTCACAAAGTCCATCTTTCCATACCTTCCCACTACACACTAGATTCCCCCTTACGTGCAAATTATGACTTGCATATCAGACCATAAATATGGATATTATGGACCGATGATTTAGTAAGAGGGTGCAATAGGAAATCAGCACATTCGCCAAGGCGGGAATCCATGAATATTATGGCCCCGTCACCATACAGCCGAGTCCTTGTGACGTTTTTTCTTAGCGGATCATAGAAGACAAAAACGTATGCGGTATATTTGTCTCAAAATCTTATTTACATGTACTGCACATTATGTAATGAACTGTCAGTTGTAAGGTGCAACATCTTGATCCATTGGACATTACTTTGAATGTAAGCTGCTCTCCCATATTATGTGTTGTAGTGTAAATTTATTTTTTTTCATATGCGGTATATGCCACTCTGTGTTGGAATAAAAATTTGATACCTTCTTTTCTCTCTCTCTCTCTCTCTCTCTCTCTTTCATTCCCCAAGTGTCTCTTCTCAGGGTGTGGGCTATATGAATGAGCACACACGTACTGGTGAGTCGTTATCCAGTGGTAAATAGCCCTCAAGCAACAGCAGCCATGGTGTTCTCCGGTACACTAAGGATAACATTCTCTTTGGCAAGAAATTCAATCCAGACAAGTACAGGGCTCTGAAAGTCTGCGCTCGTCAAAACGGTAAGAAGTCGAAGGTCATTTGAAAAATAATGATAACTTTCATTTAGGTTTTGAAATAACAAGCCTTTTTGTCAGGGTTCTTAATGTTTGCCACTTAAAATGTGTATGATGTCAGTTTGCCTAAGTTCATTTGAAATTTCTGGGAGAAATTTAATTTAATTTTGGAAAGTACTGAGATTTTTTTAAGAGCTGTTATCATGAGTATATCCATACTGTAAAATTAACATTTGTATGTGTCTCATACTTAAAGGGTGTAAAATATATCTGTATTTTCTCCATGGTAAGCCGGCATCCTTCCAATCGAAACTGAAGATTATGTAGGCTGTATGCGCGTGGCAGGTCAGGTGTCCATATTGCATTTAAACAAAAAGGGAAAACTGAATTGAAGTGCATTGGGCGGCTTCCAATACAATTCTTATGAAAAATTTGGCCCATGTTAATTGTGATGTTTTTAAGAATGAACTTCTTTTTCAACTTTTTCAAAATAACATTAACATTGCCATAGGATATACCGCTGTGTTACCAGAATACTAATTAAAAGATGGGCATTACATATTAATATACATTAAACTAGCTATTTAGAACTAAGACACGCAGCCATAATACAAGATCTTGTACTCTTGCTTTCAATTGGCCATACAGATACTGTAATGCCTTTGGAGCACCAAAAGAAGCATACTTTTTCATTTTTTTTTTATTATTTTTTTTAATACAGGAACATTTCAGTGTTTACCAGATGGTGACCTCACACTGGTGGAGATAGGGCATCACATTGAGTGGAAGGTCAAAAGGGCAAGGTCAGCCTGGCTTAGAGCTGTGTACATGGAAGCAGATGCATACTTGCGGATGATCCACTGAGTCAGTGGATACAGCCGGTGGGCAGGCATCTATTTGATAAGTAAGAAGTACCAAGTTCTGTTGATCTTTATTTTGCCATGCAAATTATATCTCTGTTACACATTCAAATTTCAACATGGTGTTAATTTTTTTACATGAAATTTTTAATTATTGGAAAATGCCCCAGTTAAAAACCTATTTTTTACTGTGAAAAATCATAGGATTTCTTGATTGCCCAATCTGAATAGGAAGTGGAATATTTAAGACACAAATCTAGTAATGTGCAAGTGAAATCCTTGTTGTTAATTAATGTGCCTGGCACATTTGTCTGGCATACCCCTTTACATTTCCAATGCTGGCAACCATGGGACACTAAGGGTTTGATAAGAACAATGATTCTAAACTTTAAAGCACAATGTTAATTTTCTACATTACCTGTGGTTTCAAAATATAATTATACAAATTTAGCATTCTTTTATGGTTATTTCTGTGGTTGGGTCTATTCCACTTCCATACCAAGATGTAAATGAGGGATAACATAGTTGGGTGGCTTATTAGGAGTTTATCTGAGGCTGGATTGAACTACAGCACATTCTGCTAGTATCTCAGGGTTCCAGTATGCGTGCTCTAGCATTAGCCATTCCCATCTCTCTCTTTCATTAGATGTATCAAAGGGACATCTGAAGATAACCAGTTGTTCTTGGTCAACCAATCAGCTACAGTATTTAGATTGCAGCGACTTGCATAGTCGTCCTCAAGTGTAAGTACAGGCCTGATTGGTGTCGCAATGAGTGGTTAGAGCAGAGGTTTGTGTATCCACTTGACATATGTATAACAGCATTGTGAAATAAAGACATCCCTACTTGTTGATGATGGTATTCAGTCTTATGGCGTTATGACGAAGTTTAAAAAGCTTTGTATATAATTTGAATTAATTGGCATTTTGATGTAGTTATGGTGTGTCTTTGTTTCTCCATGAGATAAAAATTATTTGTTGCAATCATGACATCTCATGATTCATTCGGATTTGTAAAAAATCAACAGTATAAAAACGGGCTAAGAAAAATCCTATGAACCACGATTGATTCAACATTATAATTTATTGTACAAGGGTGACATGGTAGCAAGTGGAAGCTATGAGGAGTTACAAACCTCAGGAATAGACTTTCGCTGCTCTCCTCAAGGAGCATGAAGCGCTAGAGAAACGGATGTTCTTTCAAGGACCAGCTCGATGTACTCCTATCCCGGGGCCATTGCAATCAGAAATTGCTCCCTGCGTAGTGATATAATCCTAGAAGGTAATGTTATCATCTTCATTCAGTATTCTGTGATTTTTTATAATGTTTTTTTAAGAACTGCCACTGCTGAACTATAGCTTGCCCCTTTTGCCTTCCCAAGACTTGTTATATGTCATCGTACCTCTGGTATAGATGGATATTGGTAGTTGGTCAGTATCCTCCAGAAGACACAGTAGAGGTATTAACTACGAGTGTTGTGAGTGGACGCCAACTTAAATGCTTGTTTGGGGGCTACGGGTACTCACATATTTAGGGAGATTTGAATGTGTTTAATTGGATGGTTTGTATACTATTTAAAGGGGCAAATTGTTCCACTCTTTGCATCTAAGATCATTACTTGGATAGATCATGATCCTTCTTAAAGGGTCAGCCCTGGCAATTTGTAACTTTTTGTATTGCTGTTCATCACCATCTTTTCTTTTCCCTCGATGTATAGATAAATGTTGTAACTGAGATGTTAGCTTCAGTTCAATTAGTTCTAGAAAAGCCTGATGACATAGCAGAGACAATATATGCCGGTTGACCTGATGTACAATGACTTGAAAAGAAACAGATATGCCACAGACTGGAATGTGAATGTGTTTAAATAGTTATTGAACTTGTAAGCGCTTAGAAACACCAAGGGTGGTAATTGTATTAAGGCTATATGAATGTAACTTATTATTTATTATTCTATTATTATTATTAACTTGTACTTCATTCGGTTTAATACTTTCATGCATAATTTATCTTCTTTTAAAATGTCATAGCTGCATTTGACTTACGATATAATGCTACATGTAGGGACACAGGTTTATAGAGAATAAATATTATTGATATCATGGATTTTTTTAAAGATCATTCAGTTAAAATTCATAAAATTAATGGGGAAAATCTAAAAAGAACCGTTGATGCTTTACGGAGCAAAGATTTATTCACTTGGTGTTCCGCATGGGTTTGGAATGGGAGATGAGATATGGTATGGTAGCCGCATGGCCCCATCCCGACCCATGCCAGCACACCACGTGTAAAAAGATAGCATTTGATCCGCAAACATAGAGTGCTGGGTGGAATATAGTCATCAAACCAGGCTTATCTTCACCCTCTTCCAGATGTTGCTTCCAGGATAACAATAACCACTTTAAATAGAGGTGGATGGACCCAGCAGAAAAGCGGGGATTAAATAACAATACCCTTTAATTATGACATGCTGAAACCTGAGAGAAACGTCAAGTTAATAGATTCTGTCTCCCTAAAATGTTTATGACAGCATTGGATGTTGTTTATTTGTATTTTTAAACAGCTTGATGAGAAAGGAAGTTTTAAAAGGACAGTTATATTCTGGTCAGACAGGGTACAGTGATCACATTTGCTTGGAAGTTGATGTGAATTTTTCAGTACATGTATGTATGGCGTCTGTTGAGGTTGGAAGTGGCGTTATATGTTTCTGATTGTAATTTCACATGGAGTTTAACATCCAAATGGCTCCCAACAAACAGTTGGGTTTGGGTTCATTCTAGTTTAAAATACCCCAAACAGAGTTTGAAAGAATATGCCTTGCCCAAGAAAATAAGCGCCATGCCTGGGATCGAACAAAGACCTTTGCATCCCCAGTCAAATGCTTAGACCACAAGATTATGACACTTCACATTGTATGATATAATTATTAGCCTTGCTTTATACATGTAACACCTAAAACCTCTAATCAGAAGACTCATATAAAAAGCGCTCTAAAATTTATGCAGCATAATTACCCTGGCTTTAGCAGTCTGTTATGCTGCCTTGTGTTTTAACCCATTCGCGCCATTCACCCCACGTTTTGTGGTTTGGGTCAATAACTTTTGTTTCAGAGCTCTAAAAAATACACCTAGGTATATTAGTAGAAACGAGAAACAAATTTCTGCATACATTGTGTCCATTTTTGTTGCATTACCATACTGCATTTGATGCAGGATTTTATAGAAAGCAATGTAGCAATAAAATAAAAATATAGCTGTACCAATTTGAGGAATAAAATGTGATCAATTTAGCCCTAAAATAATCTCTGTCCTGGAATGAGGGGATAATATTCCTACAGCGGTGCCAAATTATGTACATGTATATTAATAGGGAATGGCACACAAAAGCAAAAGCCACTAGAACAGTTTCCACTTAACTGTATGGATGTAGTCACATGCATTTACAATGCAAACAATAACCATGCATAAGTGTTCTGCCTACTCAATAATACCACAGGCAGAGAAATAGCAAAATTTTCAATAAAAAACAGCTTTCGAAATTGTCTTTTGGCCAGTGGTAAATATCAATCATTTTTATTCCTAATTGGTCAGATTCTTCCTTAGAAAATACCTCAGCAGGTGATCAACTTCTGCTGTTGAAAAAATTGATATGAAGAAAACTACAGCGTGTTCAAAGTGATGCTTCAGTGTGATGGGTGTTATGACTGGAATTTCTCATGATTGGAATAGATTCAGATACGGAGAAGTAGATATCTATAAAATCTAACTATTTTTGAACAAAAAATGTATTGGGGTGAAAAACAATAAACAATGTTTACCACTGGCCATTTAAGTTTTAAAATTACTCTACCCTCTCCAACACTCAGCTCTGAGCCACACCACATGGAATAGCCTATTGTCTAGGGTGTTCCTATGAAACTGCCCTATGGAGTATTTTTCACCGGTGGTCATATTGGATCAATACGTAACATACATGTCAAACCATCAGTTTTGTACTGCCATAACTTTTGTATAATCTACTCATACGCCTCAATTGTGTTACGATAATCTCATTTATGTTGATACACACATAGAAAATGTTTAGTATGATTTGGTTTAATAAATCAAAGACAAAGGACCATAAACTTGAGCGTTTATTGCATTTTCTGGCTTTGTCTGAAACTTGTAAAAGTGTTCTAGCAGCTCATTGGTAATCTGAGACACTCTTTGGGTCATAGTTTTGAAATGGAACATCCAATTGTGATAATTCAAGTGCCAAAATTTTCTTATGACATGCTCTATCCAATAAGCCTAGCAAAAACAACTTTAAAATAACTTAAAATTTTAGTGGACATCCCTAATATTAATACATCTCAGATACTGTATGTTGGTGCAAACAGTGGTTGTTTATAACCAATAATCATGCATAATCCTTACTACGTTTTTATACATAAACACAAAATAGTTTGTGTTGAATTAATAACAACTTGTAATAATTGCTTTATGCATTAATTGAT
>CALNVZ010000674.1:11464133-11504015 GCA_940671915.1 Paracentrotus lividus
CCGATCTGATCAACTCGATCGAACCCGACCAGGTAAAACATCAATTTTCCCCCGATCATTCTCGACAAGTGCTTGATCGGGTATCTACACGAGCCTTCCCGATCCCCTGTTCGATCGTTTACGATCCATACACGATGATGTCCGATCTCTCCTCGATAACCACACGATCAATACTCGATTACTTCGATTTTGATTCGATGTATACACGATCATTTCACGATTAATACTCGACCTCCTTCCCGACAAACTAGACATTCTACAACGATTTTTGATCCGAGTAGATTGACAGCTAGGAAAGCTCGTATTCTTTGTTCCGTTTGTAGGGAAAGATCTTTGTTTGGAGGTGGAATTTAGCTGATTTGCACTTTTGGGCGAAGTGGTAGAAGTTGTCCTTTAAAGAAAGGAAGTCAAAATGATTTAATTGGTATCTTTGTATATAATGAATGACAAGGACATTTTAGGAAGAAGTTGGTTAAAAAATATTGGTTTTATAATTTCTAAATTATTGAGGGTCGGATGAACAAGAATCTTTTCAATTTCGCTTAACGATTTGCCGCATTGCAGTAATTTTATACTACAAGTGCGTCCCAAAAGAACTATACACTTTTGAATATGGCTATAAAAAATCTTCTCTCTTGATATGCACAAGTTGCGCAGTTTTTTCAAAATATGAGTTGTTTAGTATTTGGTAGATGATTTTGTGCTACCACTAATAAAAAATTTATGCATTGGTCTAGCCATTAGCTTAAATCATTTTTCAAAATTATTTTGTAATTTGTAATGTATGTAACTAACAAAAATTAGCGATATTTGTTCAGTCGTAGGATACAGCACCGTCAATCCCCTTTAGTTAATTCTTTAAAGCCAATATGAACTAGCAACCTTGTAAAGCACCACCTCAAGTTCTTAACTACTAAAATCTGTCCCATCTCTAACCCATAATGCAACTTTCTGAGCAATGTAGTCTTATAATTATATAGACCTACTTCAAAAAATAACACACTCATTCATTACTCAATATATTCATACCGTAATGCATGATTTTTTTTACCAAGTTGCAAAACAAATACTTTTCCTTTATTTTACCTTCCCTATACAAATATTCAGAATGGTACATGTAGACTAATACTTTCACTGTATTTTTAATACTTTCATATGTGGCCGTGTGTTAATAGTTCGCTGCCTTATGCGTTACATGCCAGTTTGTGTACAAACGGAACTTTTTTCACTTCAAAGACCTGTATCTTGAAAAGTATACACCCTACTATATCAAAACTATACATTTTCTGAAAGGAAATTCATCAATTTCAAAATGTGGTTGATTTGTGGTTGAGCGGCACCGCTTCCGGCACCACCCCTACTATCCTAAACTTAAACCATTGTAATTCCACCAGAATGTTACCTAGAACAATGAAACTTCAAAATGGTATCAAATTCTTTACATGAACTTTCTTACTTTGGAAAATATTAACAAATTAATGCTGAAAAATGGCAAAAAGCGTAACAGCACCACCCTATTTGGGTGGCAAGTTCATAACACACGACCATGTACATGTACATGTATCTCTAAAGGTTAGTTTGCTCTTGCTTTGATAAATATTTTATCGATGGACATCCAACGTTTGACACTGACGTTCACTTTTGCTGATTTTAAGGAGATAAAATGGTATGAACACTTCCTAAATAAAGATTTATAATATTAATTTTATGCGGTTTTCACAACTGCCTGTAAACTACTGCCAGTAGATGCCATAGGCCAATTTTTTATTGTTTTTTAGAGGTGCAAGATGAATGTACCCCCCAGGGTTTAGATTATTTAAAGGCCATGAATGCCATGGCCCTAGATGCCCCCACACTGGCATTAGTGCCCCTGTCCAAATTCCTTGTTTGGCCGTGGGGATCTTTGTGCCCATTTAAGAAAAAGTGCCCAATGAAAAAATGGCCTTGCCCTAAAACTGACTTGATCACTGAATATGACGTTGTGCTGTGCCACGATTCTTCTTGCATCTTATTGTAAGTGTGTGTGTGTGTATGTGTTTACCTTGAAATTTTAATTGCTACAAAATATTAAAAGCATGGTTAAATTTTGCTCCATCAAATAACCAATTCACAGCCCACTGTACGATTCAGAATGAATTCAAAAGGTATAATTGTCTCTCAGATTGCAATTCTATAAAAGGATAACAATATTTTTTTTTTCTTCTTTCATTAGGCTGATGAGAGCAGCAGTGAGAAACAAAAAGAGACCAAATCCCAAGGCACTGTGTCGTATCAAGTCTATGCAGCTTTCTTTAGGGCTGGTGCTGGTATCTTAGGCTTCATTATCTTCATGTTCTTCAATATAGCTTGTCAGGTGGGTCAAACAGAAATTTGATTCATCATATCAAAATGAGCGAAAGAGTAAAGTGTCAAAAAGAATCCAGGACATTGGCAAATTATTGAAATTTTTAAACTTGAAGAAAATACTTTTGATTTCTGATTCTTTAATGTTTCATGTGTGCTCTGTAAAAACGATAATAGGAAAGTATTAAAAAATTTGCCGATTTCCTCATCTCTTTGCTGGGCGACGTAGTCTCAGTGTGATATGATGCATCACAGATTACAGTATTAGCATTGCATTTTGTGATCCATTTGCTATCGACATTCATACGATGTGAGGTGTTTTTTTTTCCATTGGGAGAGTCTTGCATTTGGCAGTCCATATGCTAGATGCATTGGTTTACATCCACTTGCCTATTACCACATCGAGTGAACCTATTTGGTCTTATTATCGTTTGGTCCAATTACAATTTGATGTCATACATTGTACTATTTTAATCAAACTAGTTATCAATTTTTTTAAAACAGGGCTCTCAAAGTGTTTGAGAAATACATGTAAAAATAGTAAATATTGAGGATTACATTATTCAATACATGCCAAATTTAAATGAGTAGGCTTTACAAACATGTTATTACATTTACTGTTAATATGATAGTTTTCCTGTGTTTTGCTGTCCAGGCTTTCCTAAACTTGACCGATTGGTGGTTAGCGCAATGGGCATTTGCCGAGGAGATGGCTTGTGCTGAGTTACTCAATCGTTCGTGCATTATAGACAGGGTCTTACCGGTAAGTTAAAAAAACATGGAAGTTTTTTGAGAAAACCTAATGGTCTGAAAGTCTGCAGATTTGTGTAGATTTGAGGCATGAAATATGGTTCTGGTATGAAAAAAAAAATGTACCTGTTTGAATAGTCTCAATTTGTATGGTACAAAATGTAGGAGCACCTACATGTAAGTCTGCACAGTGCTTATGTATGGGCACCCTCATAAATACTCAATTTTGACAATGCAAAACACGCAACTAACAAATATTCAATCTTTACCTTAGCAACCCATTTTGATACAAGAAATTGTGAAAATAAGGATTAATAACAATGATTTCAGCAAGTTTTATTTGCCATCCTTAAAATTTAAACATTGTGTCCAAAAATTTTGAAAACTGCGTGCAAAATTACTTAGTGTGCAGATAAAATGACAAGCCCGTCTTCGAATCTTAAAAGAAGCAAAAACATTTTGCTTGAAAATAACTTCTTAAATTATTTATATCATTGATCATTAGAATATGAAGAATGAAATAACTTTAACGAATTTTAGAATAATAAGTTACTTTGTATAGAAATTGAGGCCAAACTTTAGTCATACATTTGGTCAATGTACCAACTAAAAGATATGTTTTTGTCAGTCTTTCTCCATGTAATGCATGTTACTTATCTCTGTCTCATTTTTATTGTACGCCAAGTCGATAACATTGTGATGTATCTTAATAATTATTTCTAATTGTCAGAAGGGTCTGTAAACGTTTTTTCATTATTTCCACTTAACGTTTTTTCATTATTTCCACTTATGTTTCAGAATCAGACGTTTGTGGATGCTATGGATCTGGACCGGTCATACTATCTTCAGTATCTCTCCATCTTCCTCTGTCTCTTTATCATCTTTTGTTTTATCCGCACTTATCATTGTTTCATCATCACCATCAACGCATCCACTGTACTTCATAACAGTATGTTCTCCGCTATTATCCGGGCACCCATGCAATTCTTTGATGAAAACCCCATTGGTGAGATATAGATTTATATATATGTATATTATTTCTTATGTTATTATAACATATCATTTTATATATATATATATATATATATATATATATTTTTATTTGCATGTTTACATTTATTGTGCATTTCTTAAGGACTTGTGTGTTATTGCCTCTAAGACAGCTCCCCTAAAGGCTAATAACATCCCTTTGGGACTACTCTCACCTGATAGTCCTCTGGAGAACTGCTTTCCGTTTGGACAAGTCCTCCGGAAGACAAGTCCCCCTGAGGACAGGACAGTTCTCCTCTGAGGGAGTTGACCTCTGTTGGAGTTGACCTCTAGGGAGTTGACCTTCGGGGGAGTTGTCAGGATACAGTTTTATCATATTCTTACCCTTGGTCATTGGATTTCAGGCCTGCACACAATGTTATAATTGGTAGTTTGACTGACAAATACCTTTATTTTAAGCATCACCAATACCACGCCCTTCAACTACATGTATTTTGTGTATAGCCATGATACCAATGCATAATATTATCAAATTTAAGGGTTAACTGGAGTCCTAGGTCCTGGCTGCATACAGGGGTATAAATTATAGTAACTTGCCATCAATGGTACGTAATCACCATGGTAACATTGCTCAACAGCCATTCAAAGTGCAATACTTCATGAAAATTACCATTGATGGCAAAGTAACTACATGTACATATATAATAATAAGTCTTTATGCAAGCGGGCCCAGGGCTGTGTTTCACCAAGACGTTGGTAAGTTACGAATGTCTTTTATGAACGGCTGGTGATCACTTCTTGTGCTTAATGGTTAAGCATGTGATTAGTATAGCATCCAAAAACATGTTGCAGTCGTTTGTAAAGTCGTTCGTAACTTTGAGAACGACTTGGTGAAGCACCACCCTGGTATTGTTGTCAGAGATTTGTATGATACCTTATCCTTGACATATGATCTTCATACATCATTTCTTTTGATTTCCTTACCAGGCCGAATATTAAATCGCTTCTCCAAAGATATTGGCTTCATGGATGAAATATTACCCACAACTTTTGCAGATTTCAATGCAGTAAGTTTTTTATCATTTAAGAAGACGTGTTTAGTGCTCAGAGGCTGCCGGGTTCATGAAAAATAGCGGCAAAAAGAATCTACGTTCAACTTTGTTTCAGACAGTAACATTTGGAGCTATGTTTTTTCTTTGTTTTTATTTTATTTTATTTACATGAATATGCCCAAAACAGATACCGTACCATCCTAGAGAACCCCTTAGCTTTCAATTCTCGAGTGGACAGAAGGTATAGAACCTGACATATACCCAATGGATATAAATCAACTTTAATATGGGAAAATCCTGATGGAATCCCATTTTCTTTGCTCATTTTGTCAATTATACATAATATAACATTGTATTTGTTTATCTTCTAGATATCACTGCAAACTGTAGCTGTAATCATTGTGGTCGGCATCTTCAACCCTATTGTCTTTGTATTCACGATACCACTGTGTATAGCATTTACCCTGGTCAGGAGGTATTACTTAGAGTCATCAAGAGATATCAAGAGACTGGAAGGAATATGTAAGTCATTTACAGCTTGGGAAATAATTATTATGAGACTACTTTCCTACTATTAAGCTCCCATGCAGTTTGGTCTGATAATTATTTCCCAAGCTATATGTTAAAGCTGGTGTATAGTTTCGGGAGAAAGAAAAAATTAATTTGGATTCACATAAATTATGAAAGATTGAATCCAATGACAATAATAAAGCAAATTATAGTACTTTAAATCTCGTTTAGTGTCTTTATTTCATAATATAAGTATAAAAAAGATAAGACGGGGACCCGTCTCAGGTTAGCGCTCACATGGAAAACCAATGGGGATTCTCTTGTGTGGGTGTTACACACAGATCGTTCGCACTAATTCACGCCGTAACCTCCGGCGTGCGAACGTCTCAGCAGAGGTCTAAACGGCAGTTAAATTACGCTTCATTCAAACATTCTCAATGAAATTCATCAGAAGTGATGAAAGGAATGTCACAAGATCTCTCACACATATCTTTTAGTGCCATGTAGACAATATGTAACCATATTTGATCGGTTTTGTGCCAATTCCCTTTTTGTTACCAAAACTATACACCAGGTTTAACAATAATAATTTGCTGGATTCATACAGTGCTTTTAGCGTTGTCACATATAGCCGGATGCCCCAACGTAAAGAAAAGAATGGCACTCTTCCTTTAATATCTGTAAGGAGTTTCTCACCTTTGAGGAATGCATGCCGTTTTTTGAAATAGGTTGTTATACGTTAAATCTGCAGTTCATGTTTTTTTATACATTGTATTAATGTTTATCGTTAGTCGTTTATTCGTTAAAGCGATCATAAATGTTTAAAGGATACAAAGAGTTTTCTGGTAGCTATGACAACAACACTTGACTATGAAGGTTAATAGCCATCTTCCAGCCTCCCAACAAGGCCTGGGCACCATCCGAGTCTTTAACCCGTTGTATACTAAGCCCGCATATATGCGACTGAAGAAACATAGAACATCCCTCTTGTCGACCGTTTATTTCGCTCATGATTGCATAAAAATATAAAAGACCTCATGTAATTTAAATTATCTGTCATTGATCTATTTAAAGCTGTCTTTGTTTCACCTTTAAATAAATATGATTTCTTGCAAGCATGCTTGACAATCATGATTCATTCAGCTTTGTAAAAAGTTCTCAGTATACAACGGGTTAAGGTCCAGAAGAACTTCACCCCTTGTGTTCCCTTTTTTCTATTTCCCAGGCATCCCCGATAGCTTTTGCTGTTCTTCTGTATTATTTCTGTTTAATAGCTCTCTGTACATGCTTGTCATTCGTTGCTGACGAAGATTCTGCTAGGATCGAAAGCTCAGGCTCTTATTGAGTTAATTTTTTCTTATGAATGAAAACCTGACACAACTCTTCTTCTTTCCTTTCAGCTCGTAGCCCTGTATTCAGTCATCTCTCAGCCTCCCTTCAAGGCTTGGTCACAATCAGGGCCTTCAAAGTCCAGAAAGGCTTCACCCAGCAGTTCGACACCCATCAGAACACCCACACAAGGACATGGTTTTTATTCCTCTCAACGACCCGTTGGTTTGGTATCATGCTGGATTGGATGTCCGTGACGTTCCTAACCGTCGTGGCTTTCTCCTGTATCATATCATCTGATTGTAAGTTGGTTTTTATGCCTCCGCTACCGAAGATGGCGCCAGAGGCATCATGTTTTCAAGTTTTCCGTCCATCCGTCTGTCTATCCGTATGTCCAAGTACTAAGAAAGCAATTAACTTTCTTTTTTGCTTGTCAAATTATATAAGTCAACCTTGCCAAAGCTGTACTCGATCAGGATGGTTGAGCGGTAACGCTCATGGTAAATCTCTGCATCAGCCTACAAACTGACACGTAGCGTAACCAGGCACATACATGTATAGAGTTTAAGATATACTTGATTATACTTGAGTAATGGTTACACCATGGGGAATATACTGTGATTACTGTGATGCAAGTGATTATATTACTTCATAACAGGATTTTGGCGCCCTCTCCGAAACTGCCAGGCTAAAATCAGCCGATAGATGGGACAAAAAAAACACACACAAAAAAATGAACTAACCAACCTACTGGTTCATTCAGATTTTTCTTTTGCCTAAAGAACTCAAGCTAGTAAATGAGCTTATTAAGCTTATCATTTGCCTTTAAAGACCTATCCCCGAAACTTAGTTCGGAGGATTAAATAATCAGTTTTGGTTTGAAATAAATGGATGGAATCATATAAAAGATAATTATGTAAATGTTCTTTTGTTTCTCTTTTTTAAGTATTGCAATTGAATTCTTCCCTGGTTGGTCTGTCACTGACATACTGTCTACAGCTGATGGGTTCTTTCCAGTGGGGTGTAAGACAGAGTGCAGAAGTAGAAAACCTGGTAAGCTATTAATCTCCTACACGCTGAGATCATGCTAGAAAACATATTTCCTTCCACTCTTCTAACCTTTAAAGGTAATGTCCAGAGCTGAGGAAAGTGTAATAGATTTTGAAATGTGAACAGTTGAATACATACTGATGTTGTTCCAATTTTATCAATGCTTGAAGAAAGGGGGGAAAATGACCAGAAATACAGTATTAAATATGAAAAAATGAGCAGAGAAAATGGGATCCCAACTAATTTCAGAATGAAAACAAAACACAAAACCTATTTCAGGAATTTATTGGTGATTATGAGGAAACGGTTCGCAAGCTTACATTTTAACCTGTCCAATAATCTGCATTTAGTTACTAAGAAAGGTTCAATTTCATCTTGCATTTTTTCCCCACTTTCTTAGATGACTTCTACAGAAAGAGTTGTTGAATACTCCCAGCTGAAACCTGAAGCACCTCTAGAGAATGAGGAAAAACTGGATGAAGATTGGCCCAAGCATGGCATCATCACGTTTGAAGATGTTTCGGTATCCTACAGTGATGATGGTCCGCTAGTCCTCAAGAACCTCCGCTGCTGTATACGAGCCGAGGAGAAGGTAAGAGAGACAGCTGAGCTAACTGAAAGAGATCTGCAAAATTTTCATGCAGCAAAATACATTTTTCAGTACAATTTATACAGGAACTTTTTGCGATTCAAGAAACTTTTGTGCCCGAAAAATAGCCTTTATCGACTGTTCGCAACACCAATGTATTGGCTCAGTTGATAGAGAGCCCACCTCATAATAGGGAGGTCTTGGGTTTGATCCCCGCCCGCATAATATCAGAAGACGTTAAAATGGGGATTGCTGCTACCCTGTTTGGCATTGCACAAGAAAGGGATAGAGCAACGTCCATCTGGCGCTGCTCAGTGGCTGCTGGGCACACGATCAATTGGGCAAAATAATTTCTGTCTCACCTTTGTCTTGGGCTATAAAATTTGGAGCGTTTCTGGTTGCACAGGTAATTAAGTAATAAGTGATAATTATTCTTGTTTTGTATTTTGTTGTAGGTTGGTATCGTTGGTAGGACAGGAGCTGGTAAAAGTTCTTTAATGGCTGCTCTCATGAGGTTAACAGAACCTAAAGGAACTCTGAAGATTGACGGTGTCATCATCACAGAGATTGGACTACATGCCTTGAGAAAACGTGTTTCATTCATTCCACAGGTAATAATTATTATTTATAATAATAATAATAATAATAATAGTATTAGATTTCTATAGAACATAATAATTATTACCTAATTCTCTATCCGCTTATCACTTATCACTTACTTTATATGTTTTAAGTCCAAGAGAATAATTTTTGTTTTCATGTTTTGTCAATTTATTGTTATTTATTCTGTTACACGAACCTTTCTTCTCTATTTTTGTTTTTAAGCGCCATGAGCGCCGAAAGGCTGACCTGTGCACTTTAGAAGTAGCCACTATTATTATTATTATTATTATTCATCAGCTAAGTCTCTTAGCACTCAACAACGATGCAGCGTAATTACCCTGTCTTTGACGGTGCAGTCGTTATGTGCACTGTGTTTCGAGGAATAAATATTTCTACAGGTCCTCATAAACCTCATCTGGTTTGAGTGCAGCAAATTGTGAATGAATTTCTTGCTTTAGGAAATTAATGCCGGGAGAAGGATTTCAATCTGCGTCCCTCTGATCGTAAGACGAGAGTCAGAACCGCTACACCACAACACTTCCCCAACATCTCTTCCAACACCATGCAGTTATATGACAATTTGATAAAGGTACATGTAGTTGCAGGTACAGTGTACATTGTTTAATTTTACAACTGTGTTATATTGAGTATTTGTGTATACCGAGTGAGTCAAAAAAAACTTTACACCTAGAAAAACATCAATAAAAAGAAAACCAATTTATAAACCATAATTCATTTTACATATTCTGAAAGAGTAACTCCTCCCGCATCCTCTGGTACCATTTTTGTGTGGTATGTCTTTACGCTTGGATGAACACGACCCATTGTTTGCGAACATGCAAATTTCGAATTGTGCCAGGGTGGGGATGAAATTGAAACAACAGAAGCTGACAAAAAAAGCAACTCCATCATGAATAAAATAGCATAGCTTTTTAACGAAAATGTCTTCCGCTTAATAACTTGGCAGGATTGTTGTTACACATATTGCCTACATTTTGTATGAAAATTAGATTGACTCGTCAAGTAATGCACGAATGAGTACACATCAAAGAGTAAATTGCCACTGACAGACCTAAAAAGGCTTCCTAATACTTTTGAAAAGAGATTATTTTGTCTTTGACGTGTGCTCACTCATGCTTGACTCTACAGATTTATCTCATTTTCCCACAAAATGTAGTCAATATGTATAACAACACCCCTGCCAAGTTATTAAGCGGAATACATTTTCGTTGAAAAGTTATGCCATTTCATTCATGCTGGAGTTGCTTTTTTGTCAGCTTTTGTTGTTTCAATTTCATCCCCACCCTGGCACAATTCGAAATTTGCATGTTCGCGAACAATGCGTCGTGTTCATCAAAGCGTAAAGACATACCACACAAAAATGGTACCAGAAGATGCGGGAGGAGTTACTCTTTCGGAATATGTAAAATAATTTAGGGTTTACAAATTAGTTTTCTTTTTATTGACATTTTTCTAGGTGTAAAGTTTTTTTTGACTCACTCGGTAGTTACATTCTGAATTGCTACAATTTGATAGTTCCGTGTTATAATATAAATGACGTGTGCATATTTTTTTCTGTTTCCTAGGATCCAGTGTTATTCAGTGGGACTCTTAGAAAGAACTTGGATCCATTTAACCAGCACACAGATGAAAATATGTGGAATGCACTGGAAGAGGTAAAGAAGAAGCTTCTACATATGACTTTTGTTATTTCCTCTTTAAAAATCTCTGTAATTCATAAAAATTTACATTTTTTATTTTCCTGCTTTATGGAACAAAGCAATACTAGATTTTGATTAACCTTCATATTGTAAAAAAAATGCTATACACTTGACGTTTTATATGATACAGGCTGTATATCTAATTTCTTCTCTCTGCTGAATTATCCAGGTCCAACTCAAGCCTGTTGTCGAAGAAAGCTCAGAGAAACTAGAGATGCCCATGTCTGAAGGAGGGACAAACTTCAGTGTTGGTCAGAGACAGCTCGTCTGCCTAGCGAGGGCAGTATTACATCGGAATAAAATCCTAATTGTAGACGAGGCCACGGCTAATGTAGATCCAAGGTAAATTCATGATTCTTTACAATACATGTGTATGTTTTATATAATTTTGGGTTATCTACGGTAGCCTACTCTGTTAAATCTAAAACTTATGCAAAGTGATTTAAAAAAAACAAAGAAAGTGTCTGACAATTTCATGACCACTTGGAATCAGTAATCAATTGAATCATCTCCACGGAGAACATTCAACGTAAACCACATATTTTTGTTTGTGTGATTGGAAATCTAATATAGCTCATAAATCAATAAAATCGGTGATCTTCAATTCATATAACAGGGGCTTCCTTCACCACAAAGTAAAGTTGTGTAGATCCAATTAGACACTATAACAAATTGAACGTAGGTCCTGTGATGCTGATTTAGCCAATCACAGCACATACATGTACATGTATTTACCTTACACTATATTCTTTAATGTGATATTGTTTTAGACACCCGTTTCAAACTTTACGTTAAGTTTAGAAGTATCCACAGACGTGATTTTAACCTGTAAATTCCATTGAAACATGATTTACAATTATAATGTGACTATTTTAATCAATCCACTAGAATTCAAAGCTTTGTTTTATCATTGGCTTCTTACAGGACTGACCAATTAATCCAACTGACCATACGGAAGAAGTTCAAGCAATGTACCGTGCTTACCATCGCTCATAGGCTCAACACTATTATGGATAGTGACCGCGTCCTGGTAAGCACGGATCTTTTATTCCACTCAATACACTGTAGATATACATGTACAGTATATTCACACTTTTTATAATGAGAATAGATGCAATGGCAAGATTTTGTTATAACTAGGCAATTGTCCCAGTCCTAATTTTAACTATTTACAAACCCCTTTATAATGATGCAATTGGGTTTTTATGAACATTTTGTGGATTACATTGTATCTGAAGTCCTAGTATGAAATTATTTTTATGATGACAAAAGGGTTGTCAGTAAGCTGGATATACATGTAGGTCAGTTACCCAAGCTGCTATTACTGAGACTCAATTTTAGCAAACCAACTTTTAACCAGCCCCATGACTGGATTATTCAACATTCAAGTGAGGTACATTGTGTATATAATTTGTAATATTTGTGCTGTCGGCCAAGTTGTCAAACATGTTGCCTAGCAAAGAAAGCACATATAGTGTTAATTTTGTACAAATATCCTTCATTTGAGTTCTCCTGATAATTGTTTACGTCATTATGCTATTGCTTACATGTATCTCCATTTTCCAGGTATTGGATCAGGGTCGTATTGTAGAGTTTGATGAACCCTATGTACTGCTCAAAGACGAAAAGAGTCAATTCAGCTCCATGGTCGATGAGACAGGCAAATCAGAGGCTGCCAAGCTCCTAGCCGTGGCCAGGGCAGGGTACTACGACAGGAACCCCTCCAACCCATATGACTTTGACCTCGACGACGACCTGGGTCAGAACGAGAGCTTAGCTTGAAAGGTCAAAGTTCATGATGTCCAGCACAGAGTCGTCCTCAGTAGAATTCAGGAGAATTACGATCTGAATTGTAAGCTTCGATGAGAAGAATCTTTTTGTGCCTTGCAGCTGCGTTTTTTTGAACGGCCAATGTCTGGAAGGTCTAAAGGTCAAAGGTCACAGATATAGAAGGTCACTGACGAGGGATATGACACATGTTCCTTTAATATGAAGGAGTCCCTGCAAAGTGTATACAACAGTGATTTTTATATGCATGTCTCACATGGAGTTGACTTACAGGGTAAAGGTTAAAGGTCATGGAGTCCGGTCACAGAGAATTGAAAATGAGTGTTTTCTATATACCCTAAGAAAAGCCACTCCACATATAAATCATACATGTATGCCTTTGTATCACCAACGAGGTCAAAGGCAAAGGGTCACAGAGCTATGAATCAGCTTCTTTTTCAATACTTTTGACAGTTTTTAAATATTGAGAGTCTGCTTTAAACCTTTTGGGAGACCCTTGACGTGTATCTACTAATTTGATTACCTTGTGTTAAAAAAATAAAAAAAACTTGAAGAAAAATTATGCTCATGTTATGTCAACTGGTTTGTTTTTCGTCATTCTTGCCCTTGTGTTTTTGCATCATGATGATAATTCAAATTATGCACAGAGTTGAATTTTCATCAATGCATGTACATGAATAAAAATGTACATATATAGAGGACATTATCATTCAATCAGCATGTTACATACATGTACATGTATGTCCTTTGGTTATTTATTTATTTCATATACATCTACATGTAACTTGTGAGTGCGATGCTGGGTATTAAAGTCTCTTTTATTGATGCAATAAGGGCACAAGTGAAATATGGGTATTTCATATTTAGGTTATTTGCATTGTACATTGTATAAAGTTATTTAAATGGCAACGTTTTGGACATAGAGTATATTTATTAGAAATTCCAATGTTTCCATTTACAAAACCAAGATCCAAATAATCTAAATATAAACACTCTGAAAAGGCCTTGTAATTGATGTTACTGTGGAATTGCTCACAAGTGGATTGGTTAGGATAATCCTGCATTGAAACGTGAGTAAGTAGTTGAAATAGCATAGGATTTGACGTGGAAGTTGGAAGTTTCACCTTGTATAAACAAGAGATTTGTAACTTATGGTGCTATGCAGAGCACATGTAGCAAGTACATTTGCTAGCTGTTTTCCATATACTGTAAACGTGGAAATATTCGCGGTACATTTATTTTCGCGGATTTCGCGCAAATATTGTACGGTGCGAATTTAAAAACAGGCGAATATATGAGCATGACTTCTTATGCATGCTTTGAATAGGGTTAATTGCGTTCGTACATCAATTCAGCGCGAATTTAAGAACCTGCAAATATGTTTTGCGGCCTCTGAGCGTGAAAAATTAATCGCGCGAAAATAACAGCGAATACAGGAGTAGAATGTATATTTACAGATTTGTGGGTCCAAACAGGTGCTACATGTACATGTATTTAAAACCGAAATTTATTCTTATTTTATATACCATTTCGGATGGTGGTGATAAGAGAATAACTTTGGTTTCTTTGAAATATATGGTGTTTTTTTTTTTTTCAGGGTTAAGCCAAGCATTTGCCACGTGTGCAGTTACAGGCTGAACATCATACTGCAATATACTATTTAAGCAAATACTGTTGCATACAATACTGTATTTAATCCTTGTGTTATAAATAATTAAATGAAATGATATGAATTTGCATGAGATATTGTATATTTATAGTAACCCTGTATCTCAAAAATGCCAAGTGTTAAGAGAGCAAAAAAAAACAAACAAAAAACATAGCGGCCAATACCCTATAGGATTGCCTTTTCTTTGACGTGCTGTGGCAGCTTCATTTTTGGGATAAGAGTGCTGGGATTTGGACACAACATCACTTTACTGATTACCTTGACTTAAAGGGATGCAGTAACATAGAATGATATTCAAATCACATTTTATTCGATTTAGCTTATTTTGCCAACATAATTATAAACACTTGTAGGTCAGTCTGGTATATCTTCAAAATTGCAAGCTAATTGCTTGCTTTACCTTCGAGATATCAATGATTTTATACTCAAATTTATTAACCAACCCCGGATGGTTTATAAAACCATGTGCTTTTTCCACATGGCACAACATACACCCATTTCCTGTTATATAGCCCCCCTCCCTACTGAGCTGACAGCAGAGGGTACTGGTGTTCGGCTGTATGCTTGGCATTGTTTGTTACACTGTTAGTAGTAAATGACTTCCATTTGATCTGAAACTTTCAGTAGTTTGCTTTTACTGTGGGAACAATATTATTTTATTAATCTTGATCTAATTGCTCTTGTTTTTGAAAGTTACTCAATCCCTTTAACACAAAAAATACAACATGTAATTTCCACCAAAATTTGAGATACATGTATAGGGTTTATCACCCCACTGATGATTGTTTAGTTTTGTAGAATAGGTGTGCAATATACATGTATTGTCGAGTACAGTCTACTCCTGTTGTAACAAACCCAGATACATTGAAATTTTGTCATAATGAGTCAGTTCTAGAGGTCCCGATTGTCAAACATGTGTCATTGTACCCATGTGTTCAGTATATCAATATTTCATTTTATAGAGGTATTTCGCCTGGTCCCGGGCACCTCATATTGGGAGTGGACTGTTATTTGTTATGTGTTTTGAAGTGCAAGTACATATACCTAGTCATATAATAGATTAAATTGTACATGTAGATATTTGGATATGAATGAATATATTTCAAGTTACATGTCTTAGAATAGATAGTGTCCCACACATGTACCTCACTAGTGGAAAAAAAAAAATGTTTTGGATCACATGTACATGTACATGTACAAATCAGGAGTGGACTTAATATTTTTTAGTGATGTTCTTTCATTGTTACACAGAGCATTTTTTTTTCAACCAGCCAACTCTTTTATTTATTGATTAGAGTGTGTTTTTCTAGAATCCCTTCCAGTGTAAGATGTACATTGTAGTGCATTTAGGTACTAGTACATGTATGTGTAAGTGTGAGTGTAGAATGTATTTTCAGCAAGTAGTATCAAAGATTATTCAGCAGGGCCCTCTTGCATGAAAAGTTGCAATTAAACCCAACTTGAAAAATCAAACACAACTTAATTTTCAAAGGAACAGGATTGTGATGTGGGACTTGATTGCATTTTTTTAAAGTTGCGTACACTTGAAACCTTTGTTGTTTTGTTTTTTTTAAGTTGAGTTCACTTGCAACTTTTTATGTAAGTACCTACACATATTTGTAAAACTTGAACCATATTTTATAATGTATAAGACACTATTTGTAGATGTTGGTTTGAGTACATTCCACATGTAGATAATTCATTGAGGGAATGATGTGTGATTTGTAGCTTTTTCTCAATTCTGAGGCACATTGAAATTATAGGTGTATTGTTCCCTCTGTAGTATTCAGAAAATCATTTGCAGTTGACCTTCTTTTTTTTTTTTCTACGGTCATTTCAAACTGTTTGGAATTTCTCTTTTTTCTTTTCTAGAATGTATTAATAGACATGTGTAATGTAGCGCCTATCATGTCATTTCTATTTTGTGTAGTTTCTTCTTTCATTCAGTCAGTGTGATAGTAAAAAAAAAAAAAATTGGGGGGCTTAAATTGGGACCAAATGTGAAGGAGTCATAACCGGGGGGGGGGGGGGGGTATTTTCCCCTCCCCTTCTACAGGACTTGTACAGATCATTATAAAAGCCAAGTATAGTGTCTGTGAGAAATTGCATTTTTCAAAGATTACTCACATTGTCCTAATATGTCCCAATAACACATCAATACATGGGCAAGTATAATAACCATGTGCCCATGCATGTCTTTTCATGATATGTAAAAGTTAGCATAAACATGGGGAGATATTCATCAAAATGAGCATACTTCTTCACTCTCACCCAGAACTCTGGGCATGCCACCCACTGCTGACTGGTATGGCATGTGGGCATTCGTGTGTATCAGTCTGTGTATCAATAGCATATACTTTGCACACAAACCACTGCACATTGCACTCTCCCAGTGTGATCCTGTTTAGGCACGGCCACAGAAACAAATCGATTTACACAGTTTTGTGCTAAATCAGGTCTTAGAGTGGATTTATAACAAACAATTTTGAACACAGAGGTTATTTGATGTATAAATCACATATTATTCTGCTATGGAAGAAAACAAAAAATATCTCCCAAACTATACATGAGCTTTAAGTGTCACAGTGCGAAAAATTTATGAGTACATATTATTTAGAGTTTTTATGTTGTTGTTTCTTTTTCTAATATTTCTCTTGACTCTATTAACTTTGGTATAATTTGCATGGTTGAGTTCTACTTTAGTTCATGTCAATCATGAACCATAATTCTTCTTTTAATTTACAGTACATGTAATCTGTTGTAATAATGATCATACATAAATTATTTAATTGCTATGGCTGATTGTGAAATGTATGTGATATCTTGTTCTGCCTAAATGTTCCAGACGCACCAACGATTTGGAGTCTTCACATTATCGATGATTAGTGTAGACTTTTTTTTTTTTTTTAAATCCAAGTTGATTCCCTACTACGATGCCGTATCAGGTTAAGAAATGCACACTGTAAAGACTTCTTATAGTACTGTTAACGTATCGTCATTGGAAAATTGAAATAAGAAATATTTTAAAAATATTTGAATTGATTTTAATATTATCCTATCCTTTGTATGGGTTTATTATTATTTTTTTTTAAATAAATATAACCATTATACAACAGCAGTGTTACACACGCAAGAGAGAGGGGGGGGGAACAGAGACAAAGAGAGAGAGAGACGCGAGGGGAAGGCGGGAGATAGGCAAAATAGGGAAGAGAGAAAGGAGAAGGAGGAAGAGAGGAAGAATGGGGAGGTATCAAAACGATTAAAGGGAAGTCACCTGGAATTTTATTGGTCTTAAAAAATGCAGAAAAATAAAAGAAAAATATGAGTGAAGGTTTGGGGAAAATCAACCAAAATATGATTCTGTGACGTCACATGCGAGCAGATCTCCTATGTGTTATGTAGTGTAAATTCCATAAAATGTCTTTTTTTTTTTAGAAGAAAATAATTATGTCACCTGTGCGGTCGATATACCATCAAACATATGTTCATATACATGACTATATCAAAATGATCCATTCCTTTATCAAGAACCATGACAAAAAGACAAATTTATGGAATTTACATACACAACCAATGGGAGAGCTGCTCGCACGTGACATCACAGAATCAAAACTTTACATATTCATAACTTCGCTATTTTTTGGTCGATTTTCTTCAAACTTTCATTAATATTTTTCTATTATTTTTCTTCATTTTTTTAAGACCAACAAAATTCCAGGGTGAACTTCCCCTTTAAGGGGGGGGGGGGGGTGTTTAAGGGTGACAGGGAGATGAAGTTTTTAGAGGCACTGACAACAAATCTAGGAAATGGTGAGAAGCTATTATAGAAACTAAGAATGGGAATGAACGAAGAGGTTGAAAATGGAATGTACCAAAATTAATTCATCAGCAATATTACATAAGATATATACCTTCTGCATATTATGCTGTATTTTCTTGAAAACATGGCACTGCTGCCCCACCAGGCAAACATAACATAGGCCTACGAATAAAATGCCTGTCCAATGGTTGGTTTAAAGCATTCATGAACATGTACATAGGGTACATGCAGGTAATAGCTCTTTTGCCTAATTTGCATAAAATCACGAAATGACACACAGTCTAATCTTTGTTTATATGAAACAATAACTACTGCTCTAACTTTTATTGTGAAGAAAAACAATTATCACCAACCCCCCTGTCTGCAATATTCAAATGTTGACGTCATTACCAAAGTGCCCATATTACCTGCATGTGCAGGTAATATGGGACATGTATTTAATGTACGTTTTAAAAACTACAATTACTCTACCATGTCTGGAATTTGCTTAAAATGTTGAAAATCATTAACTTTAAGATATAATTTGAAATTATAAGACCCTTCAGTAAAACCTTTGACTATATATTTCATTGTTATGTATTTTGTATATTATTTCTTTTTTTAATATTATTTTAATATTATTTTCATTATACAAGTCAATATAGGCCTACAATAAGTTATTTATATTAATTATATATTGTGAATATACCCTAAAAAATCGCAGCAAAGAGATTGATGCCTCATCCCAATACTAAGTACCAGAATCATTTCCGCCATTTTGGATGTCCCATATTACCTGCACTAATGTTGCTGTGTCAGGCAAGCATTTAATGCAACATGCACCCCTTCACTATTACAAATTGACCTGTACACGCTAGTATGATCAAAATGAAACTATAAGCTTACTAATATACAAAAAAATTGAGGTTACCCCCTCAAACACTCTTTCACCATCACATTCTGTGAAATATCAAATTTTACATCAGGGTAAAAAAATGCCGTAAGTTTTACCTACCTTTTTGGTTTTCAGCAATTTTCTCAGAGAAATTTCGGCATTAGATGCTCTCACGACGATATATTTACGTATACAGTTCATATGAACAACATTATGGTGCTCACACCGGTCATCGGTCACCGGTCGACGGTCACGACATGATTTGCTTCAGGTGTCCCATATTACCTGCTGTCCCATATTACCTGCATGTACCCTATGTAAAGCCCTTTTTGAAAGTTAAATTCTTTATTTGCTTGGGGTTGTTTTTTGTTTATTTTGTTTTTTTTTTCTTAAAATTATTATTTCTACATGTATAGGCCTAATTACATGTCCTTGAAAACAATGCACTTAAAAGATATTTTTATTTGTTTTCAAACTGCTGTTTGTGGAGGAAAAAAACCCTATGGATATGATCCTTTTGAAAAAAAAAAAAACAAAACAAAACAAAACAAAACAAAAGCAGAAGCGCAAAACATGTGTGAAAATGTTCTCGATGTAATAAACATAGGGCAGAGAATTTCAGGTACGTGGGGATCAACTTTATTTAGCTTCGAATGAATAGGGTAATATTAAGCAAAAGTGTAGGCCTACTTGTCCATCAAAATTATTCAAAAGCGGCAAGCCATTTTTAATGCTTATTAAAGTAATGATTCTCAGAAACATAATGTATGACAGGCGCGGATCCAAGAAAATCGAATTGAATGCATTTCGGGGGCCCAATTGTCTGGGGACAAAAGCGGCTCTATTATGTTTACGCATGGGCCCGGTAAGTTCATTGTGTGACTCCGGTCTGCGTCCGCTACTGTATGATCATCCTGATGACCTTAAAAATAAAAAGGCGACCGCGCAGCGCGAACAGGATTTTTTTTTCTAGTGACATGAAAACAGGACATGCATTTTGTGAGTTTCAAAATATCCCACAGGATTTTTACCTCCTGGAAATGATGTAAGCTTCACAAGCGCGAGCGAAATTTGTTCTCTACAAGGCGAGCTGAAATTTGACCATCAAGAGATTTGAAATCAAGCCAATGTAAATGTTTTTGTTTCGATTTGTTTGTTGTTTGTTATGGGGCGGTATTATGATAATAATAAACGTGATGTTTAATCTGGTTAAAAAATAATGATCATAGAATTAGAATTTAAAACATTTTTGAGTGCGAAGCTCGAGTGGAATTTGTCTCCGAGCCTGAGCGATCTGAATTAAAACAAAACATTTTACGCATTTTCATCGGGTAATGTTCCCTCAAAAACATCAGTGGTGGATCCACGCGGGGAGCAGGGGATGCGCCCCCCTCAATTTGAAAACCGCTCATTGACTGTACATGTTAAAATCGGGAAAATTCGTCGGCGCTCCCCCCCCCCCATCCTGAAATCCTGTATCCGCCACTGAACATATAGTGTTTGTAAATTATTATGCGAACGCGAAAATTTTCCTCCATGTGTATTGGTCAGAAGGCATGAAAAATAAAGCACTTTGTGGGTTTAACTTCTGATCATTTTCTCATGAATTAATTACGAGCGGGGAAAGGTCTTGATTTTAAAGTGACCTGGAAAAAAAGGACATATTCATCAAAAATATAATTCAATAACCCCTTTGAAGTAATGCGAGCGCGAAACGCGAATGCATTTTTTTCTCAATAAGTCATGACATTTTAAAGGGATTTAGTAGCTCTCAAAAGCAAGAGCAATTATATCAAGATTAATAAAATTATATTGTTCCAACGGTAAAAACAAACTACTGAAAGTTTCAGATCAAATGGAAATCATTTACGACCTTAAAACAGTGTAACAAACAATGCCAAGCATACAGCCGAACACCAGTACCCTCTTCTGATAGCTTACCAGGCCGCTAGGGACGGGGGACTATACAACAGGAAATGGGTGTGAGGAAAAGCACATGGTTTTATAAACCATCCAGTGTTGGTTCATATAATAAATTTAGAGTATGAAATCATTTATATCTCGAAGGTAAAGCAAGCAATTAGCTTGCAATTTTAAAGAGATAACAGACTGACCTAAGTGTTCATAATGTTGGCAAAATAAGCTAAATCGAATAAATGTGATTTGAATATCATTCAATGTTACTGCATCCCTTTAAAGAACTTTTTGGGCTTTTATTGTAATCTCCTCATGAACTTAAATTTGTTAGCGCGAGCTAAAATTTGTCCATCAAGAAATTCTTTGAAATCAAGCCATTGTAGTTTTATTTATTTCTTATTTTTTTTGTTGGGGAGGGGGGGGGGGGGGGGGGGGGGGGTCGATAACAATCATGTTAATAGGCGTGCGCGGGAAGTGAGCGGAAATTCTTTCTATGAGTGTGTTCTGAAAAAAAAAAGTATTTTTATGCGTTTTTAGGAACACAATGTAATAATTGCAACAACAAAAAAAATTAATAGAAATAAAACAATCTACAGTGCGTCCCAGATAAAAGTATCAGGGGCCGCGGAGCGTTTTTGAAAGTGGAGGGGCTGAGCCGAAAGTGGGGGAGGGGGGGGGGGTTGGCTGAACAGGCTAAAAATCACAAATGTATGGTCATTTTTGCATTTTTGTACACGTTGGCTGAAAAAAGTGGGGGGGGGGGCTGCAGCCCACCACCCCCCAGCCCCCGACTCCGCGGCCCCTGAGTATACCCAACTTTGAGAGCCTCATTTAAAAATTGTATAACTTAATGTGTCATTTATTTTAATTTCATGACAAAGAGTAACTCATATTCTATCTAATGATACCAAAATCATACTAATACTGTCATGGATGACTGAACACTTGAGTGTTTAAAAACATTGGTCAAAAGTGATCTGTACCAAGTTGTCTGAGAAGCAGCCCTGGCTTTCTGATCATTCATTGTTTGTTTGAGGTCAGCCTTCCTGAGTCCATTCATTAGGCACAAAGGATTACTTGATCTTTTGAAATGCAAGGGCTGCTTTTGCTCAAACTTGGGACAGGGCACTTTTTACGCTTGTTTTTTAAAGCCCAACTGCTTAGTCATCCGTCACAAAATAAGTATAAGTTTCGTATTATTGAAAAGAATATGAGTTCCTCTTTATCATATTTCAAGGTCACACAAGCTATAATATTTTAATATGAGGCTCTCAAAGTTGGGTAATATACTTTTTTCTGGGACGCACCAGTAGCGGACGCAGACCGGAGCCACACAATTAACTTACCGGGCCCATGCGTAAACATAATGGAGCCGCTTTTGTTCCCAGACAATTGGGACCCCGAAATGCATTCAATTCGATTTTTTTGGATCCGCGCCTGCGCACTGTATAGGGATTAGAAGACATGAGAGCTTTAATCAGTTCGGTGCCCCTTAATTTCAAGTCCAATTATACAATTTGACGCCTTCTAATTTTAAGATCATATCGGCGCCCCCTAATTTCAGACCATTTGGCGGTCCCAAGTTCAAGGTCGATTCGCCCCCTAAGTTTGGACTAATTTGGTGCCCCTTAGTTTATATAGGAAGGCGTTTGGCGCCCTTCCTGAGTTTAAGGTCAATTTTGCACCAGGCTAAGTTTTTGGCACCCCTAGGTTTTTTTTAGGTCACTGTAGTGCCCCCTAATTTGAAGACCAATTATTGCCCTCTTACTTTCACGTCAAGTTGGCGCCCCTAATAAAGGCTAATTTGGCACCCTAAGTTAATCTAAGATAAATAGGCGCCCCAGAATCAAGTTGAGGTCCATTCAATTGGCACCTCTTCCTGAACTTTAAGACCTTATTCGGCGCCCCCTATTTTTAAGAACAATTTGGCACCGTCCCCATAATTTTCCTAATTTTGAAACTAATTTGATGACCCCTTAATTTATATAAGATCAATTTAGCGCCCTCCATAATTAAGACAGATCGTTATTTGGTGTATCGAATTGGCGCCACTTAAGTTTCAAGTCAATTTTCGGCTACTTATTTGAAAATCGATTTTGCACCCTTTTAGTTTCACGTCAAATTTGGCGCCCCGAAGTTAAACATCGATCAAAGTTGGTGCCCCTACATGTAAGTCGAGATCAATTAGGCGAACTTCCTAGGTTAAATGGTCAATTTGGCACCCTTCCTAAGTTTAAAATCATTGTCACCCGGCCCCCCTAAGTTGATTTTTTTTTTTAGCGCCCCCATCAATTTTTAGATAAATATGGCGCCCCTATGAGGTCAATTTTGACGCCGGTCACTTTCTAATATTTTCCCCTTCAATTTCCTTTCAGTTCTTCTTCCCTTTCGCCCCCCCCCCCTCTCCTCCCCCACTCTCTCTCTCTCTCTCTCTCTCTCTCTCTCTCTCTCTCTGTCTGTCTCTAGGCCTATAATCTTTTCCACCCCCCCCCCCCCGCCCCCCATTCCTTTTTATCCTATTTAGCTCTGTATTTTTTTTTTTTTTTTTTTTTGTGCTTTCTCATTATCCTTCCCTTTTCTTTTATTTTTTTCTTCCCCTTTTTGCCCTTTCTCCCCCTTTTTGGCACCCACTTCGCACCTTCCGGGGGGGGGGGGCATGGCCCGTAGGCCACACACCCCCTGGTACATAATAAGCGACTGGCCTGGAGCTAAAAATAGTAAAGAAATTACGCAATATACATACCTACATGTACCTCAATGTTTATTTTGCTCGTCGGCGCGGCGCTTAACGATACGGTACGGGGATACGTACCCGGGAGAACCCAGTGCCTCGATCGTAATACACATGTATTTCCACGTCGATTGTCAATGATAAATTGTCGGAATTTGAAAACAAAAGAACCTGATACTGATAGAATTCCGTTCAAAACTGATTTTGTTGAAAAACTACATGAAAGATGGCTGACGGTCCTCCGAACCCAGTAGCAACTGGTGGGATTTTATCTCGGACATTTTTTTGGTGAGTATTATCAGCACTTAGCTTTATACTTCAACATATCGGCATAACTGTAATAGGAGTACGAGGCTCAACTTAGCCCGATCGGGCGGGGCAGCTAGCTAGCGAGCAGCTCCGATGGCGATCGCAAGCGCGTGCCCCTTTGTTTGACATTGCATTGTTGTGAAAAAGCCGATCGTACAGAAAATGTGTAGCCGTTCAATCATTATACTACCCCATTCACACGCGTTTTTTCCTTCCTTTCTTTAATTTTTTCTTTCCCGTTTTTATATTTTTTCCTCTCTTTCTTCATTGACATAGATCTACATATTCTTCATTTGTTTTTGTTTTGTTTTTGTTTATCAATTGAAGTTCTCCATAATTTCATTATATGTTTTTATTCTCTTTTTTTTCCTTTTACTAAAAGTTTGGTTTAGATATCTTTATTCACTGTCATTTTCGCTTTCTCTTATATTATGTACATTAGGCCTATTTTTATTTATTAATACATATGATACATACTTTGTAAATGTAAATAATACAAAATATGCAGGCCCTATCATATGTAATGTATTAAATATTTATATATGATTTTATGAATGGTTTTATGTAAAAAAAAAAAAAAAAATGTGCTAATGTAAAATCATATAGACTTCTAGATCTAGGTATGTAAATGAATATATTGTATAAAAAGTGGACTATATATCAAGAATACAATATATATACTTGATTATATTTCTGATTTGTTTTATGTTTGTTTCACCAAGGCCGCAGGCCAAGGTGAAATAGACTTGCACAAGGGATAATTTGAGTAATTGGAGTAATTGGAGTTCATATAGTCCAGTAATTTTGTAACGATGGTACATTATACATGTATGTTCACTATTTTATTAAAGTAAATAGATCCCTAGATCTGGGGTTTTTCCTAATCTGGCTTTATTTCTGCCAAATTTTTGGTGGTCATAAAGCTATTATGACATAATTTGTCGCTCCGCGTATCCATTGTTATGAGCTGTTGTGCATATCATTTTATTGTTGTTAAGCGCTGGCACAATAAGGCAAACAACAAAATTGATACATTTAACATGGGTTTCCCTAGGGCTACAAAAACCGATGGTTATTATTGTAGGCCTACTCATGTGCAATATAAAAAAAATTATTTTAGGTCACGTGATACTGATCTGTCCAATCATAACTTGTATCTAATATCCAATATAATCATATTAAGATGTTTATAATGGAAATCAATCAAATCCAAATATATAGATTTTGCACAACTTAGCCTAATGATCTGTTGTTACTTTTATATGAAACGGAATTTAGACCTAAACATGCTTGGCCTAATAATTTTTACTATCATTATGTATTTTGTCTTTCTCTTATTATTCATATTGTTCTTTAAACTTTGCTTTATATAATTTGTTTATTGTACGGTCACTTTTCTTATGGTGCATATCTGTGTCTTTCCCTATTCTTTGGTTTTTATTGTCTGCATTTCTCTCTCTCTCTCTCTCTCTCTCTCTCTCTCATCTCATCTCACAAACACACACACACACACACACACATATACACGCACACAGAAACATAAATTTCTTGTTTATTTCCTTGTGACTGTTAAGAGATACCATAGTGGAGATAGTCTCTTTGTTCGGATCATTTGTTACTCCACTGATGGAAAAAAATGTTGATGTACAATAATGATTATGAAATTCACAGGGCAAAATGAACCATATAAAAATATTGTATGCATGTTGAACCGTTAATGTACCTCTTGAACCTATCAGAAGATTTTCTTTGTCGCTTTGTCTGAAATCGGGGGGGGGGGGGGGGGGGGTCACTCAAGACAAAAAAATGCTACCCATGTTTGTCCACACACCGTGAAAATGGACCTAAATATCGTAGTGCATAAAGTCAAATTTGCACGTCCCTATTCGATACCAGATTGGAAAAAAAACATACCCTAAATGGTGCAAACACCATGAAATTTAGTGCCCAAAACCCTTATGCCAGCCATGCAATATAGATCTTCATAAACTCTGGTAATTTGTAAACAAACAAGGGCCCTTTCAAACTGTTCACTACATGTACTTTAACCATTCATTTTGTAGATTGAATTGTTCGCAATTCTATGCATCTTTGTAATCTCTCTCAATCTGAAGGATCCATTATGAGACATACATGTACTGTATTTTGCAGGATTGGCTTGAACAAATTCCCTCTAATGCCGTGAAATGGTTCAATAATTTCATGTTGCATAAAAGAGGTATATTAAGGTTTTCATGGTACATTTATTATGCACAATGGTATATTTTGTGTATGTTTGAAAATGAAATGACAATTCTGTCTGAGAGATACCATAGTGGAGATAGTCTCTTTGTTCGGATCATTTGTTACTCCACTGATAGAAAAAATGTTGATGTACAAAAATTATGAAATTCACAGGGCAAAATGAACCATGTCTGAAATCGGGGGGGGGGGGGTCACTCAAAGACAAAAATGCTACCCATGTGTGTCCACACACCCTGAAAATGGACCTAAATATCGTACTGCATAAAGTCACATTTGCACGTCCCTATTTGATACCAGATTGGAAAAAACATGCCCTAAATGGTGCAAACACCATGAAATTTAGTGCCCAAAACCCTTATGCCAGCCATGCAATATAGATCTTCATAAACTCTGGTAATCTGTAAACAAACAAGGGCCCTTTCAAACTGTTCACTACATGTACATGTACTTTAACCATTCATTTTGTAGATTGAATTGTTCGCAATTCTATGCATCTTTGTAATCTCTCTCAATCTGAAGGATCCATTATGAGACATACATGTACTGTATTTTGCAGGATTGGCTTGAACAAATTGCCTCTAATGCCGTGATATGGTTCAATAATTTCATGTTGCATAAAAGAGGTATATTAAGGTTTTCATGGTACATTTATTATGCACAATGGTATATTTTGTGTATGTTTGAAAGTAAAATGACAATCCTGTCTGAGGAAAATGTAACCTGAGCAGCAATCATGTATACTGTTTACATTTGCTACCTATTGATGCTACATGTATGTACTTGTTATTCCAGGCAATGAAAATATTATTGTCCAACGGTTGTTTGTAAATGCAGGTCAAGTATTGTGCATGCGTAACCAAAGCTACTGAAATTTTAGTTGCCCCCGCCCCACTAAAAAAAAAAGAAGAACTATATTAGGCCTATGAATTTCTGTACAAAGAATCTATTTTGGTATTCAGGTAATTATACATGAAAAATACAGCATTAGAACATACATTGTACAATGTTCAATTGCAAGTCACATGAAGTCCAAAGTCATTTTCAGTGAGTACTGATCTGTAAGAATGCTATTCATTGGTGGAAAGGGGGGGGGGGGGGGAATATGACATAATAAGACAAAGCACCCCCCCCCCAATGAATTGAAAGGAAAACACAACATTAGACCTTTCAATGTTACATTGCAATTAAGTCACATGATTCCAAGTCCATTTGAATGAAGTAAAAGCATCATCCCCCCTGATAAAAAAAAAAGGCGTGAGAGGATCTATGCCAGTGGTTTATAGTGTTGATCAAGGTCATGGATTTGGTGGAAATGATGATGTATTTACATGGTCTACATTTTCATTTTTTGTAAGACCAAACCATTGACAAAGTATTTAAATTTTATAGCTTCAAGCCATAAAAGGACAAACAGTAATTGGTAACTTTCTATCCTGGCCAAAAGACCAGTTTATTAAGTTATACTTTTATGCATACTTTTTAAACATAGGTTGTTCTTGACAGCCTACAAGCTTGCCTGAGGCTTGCTTGACATAGCAACAACTAGTGTATGCAAACTGGATTCCATGTATTGTAGTTCATTCTTTTATTACAGGTTGTTTGAATACCTTGTTACTATGTTGCTGGGAAAGAAACATGTATAAATTCTAATAACTTAGTAAACTGGTCTATTTGTTGCAATAACAAAGTTCTTCTCTGGAAATTTAGAGTTTAAGATTTCTAAAAAATGCAGGTATTTCAAGAAAAGGACCGAATTCCTAGAGCTTCATTCATACCAATATGCATGATTTTTGATGAAATCCAAGAAGACCTGGCAAGTGCAATGTACGCCCCTTTCCACCATGATAAAAAAAATCTAGAAAAAAGTGCCCCCAAAATCTTTAAAAGTTTGAGGTAATAACAGCTAAATTAAGCTTCCTGGATCTGCTAATAAAGACTGTGGAACATAATAAAGCTTTGTCAGTAGTACAGTGGTACTTCCTGTAACAACATTTTTAAGGTCCAAATTTAAGTGCACCCATTAGAAAAGTCTTATCATGATTTAAGAGACACAAGGCTATAAAAACTAAAGTGCTATTGTTAGTGCACTTGCAAGGCCTAGTTTAGCACTGTCAAAGAGCATGGGATGGAGCCTTAATGCCTATTATCCTGTTGTTATCCCCATGCATGTCTTATACTCTTGAAAACTGAAATAGGCATTATAAAAGCTTTTTGTCTTGTTTAACATGGGACATGTTATAAAAACTGAAGTGCTATTGTTAGCACTTATTGAATGACCAAGTCCAGCACTGTCTATAAGAGCGTGAATGGAACCTTTAATGCTTATTATCCTGTATATCACAATGCATGTACTCTTTAAAAAAATAAAAAGGAGCCCTGCAAAAAAAATATATATAAACAAAAAGAACGAAAGACAAAAAACCCCCCTCAAAAAACAAAAAACAAAACAACAAAAAATTTTCATAAGGCCAATTATCTTGTTTTTAGCCCTTTTGAAAATTGAAAAGACTGCTGGTGTCATCCATAAGAGTGTATGCATTAAAGATGTACGTTCCCCATAGTGTAGAGGGAGTTCAAAATACGTACGCGGTAACGAACTATGCAAGCTGCCCATTCATACCAACGATGTGCAACTCTTACGCAGTGGTCCAAAGACCGAAAGCTAGAACACCCGAACGATTGCCGAAGTCATGAGCCAATTTCTTATCGGCAATGATTCGCGTGCAAGCGAGAAGGTGATACTAGATCCGAACACCGAACACTGCAATGTATTCGGCCCAGGTATTCACTTAGCACTGATACAGTGCTTTATACACACAAACAGTATATCCACACACATGTTGTGTATCGCGAATCGCTCTCACAGCGCGATCGCGATTGGCTGGCATATAACCGTATGCAAATTTAGTCATGCTCTAAGCTTCGTGAACAATATGGCTGCGACCACACATAGCGCATCTTGATTTCTCGTTTTAGTTTAGCGATGCTCGTGAATGACCACCTTTAAGCACTGATGATCATTCTAGACCAATTAATTCATAATTCTTAATTTGGAGCAGATCATTACATAAATTTATTATCATGAAAATTGACCTGAACACATTTATCAGTTTAATATACAAAATGTATCTCTGCTGGTCTAACGGAAACCTCAGCATAAGCTTTGTTGTGCAGACCCTGGCCAGCTCAAGCCTTCCAGAATTACAGTTTTGCTAATAAATTAGCACTCCCAAGTAGGCCTACATGTATAGTCCATCATTGTCCTAGTATTCCAGTTCACAAGCTTTAAAACTTGTATATATAGTTTTAGTAAGAAAAAAAGGAATGACCAATCTAATATAGTCCCATGATGTCCATATTGCGCTAAAAGATATGTGTGAGAGATCTTGTGATATTCCTTTCATGATTTCCGGCAATTTCAGTGAAAATGTTTGAAAGAAACGTAATGTAACGGTTGTTTTATCCCATTGCTGCAACGCCCACTTGCCAGAGCTTACGGCATGAACGGTGCGTAACGATCCATGTGTATCACCCACACAAGAATATCCCCATTGGTTTTCCATGTGAACATTGAGTTGGTGTCTCTTGTCCCTGACTTTCCTTGTATTTTACTTATATTGTAAAATAAAGACACTTAAAGCAAGATTTCAAGTAATATAATTTTCTTTTATCATAGTTATAGGATTCAATCTTTCATATTATCTAACTGTGAATCCAAATTACATTTTTCCCTCTCCAAAACTATAGGCCTACGCCAGCTTTAAGTGGTGACATGATAGTTGCTCCTGCTACAATTACTCCGTTCTTTATTTCGTCTAAGGTTTAGGGTAGGGTATAGTGTTATGTCCAGGGTTCAAGTTGGTCATTCGATTAGTGTATTGAATTTATAGCGTAGCCATTGTCGCCGCAGCAAATTTAGTGGAATTGCTTTAAGCTTTTCTTCCTCTCAACATATTCTAGAATGTATTAATTTAACTTGTTCATAATCTCTTTTTGATTTCCTTTTAGCTGGCTGTTGCCCCTTTTCAAATATGGCTACAAGAACCCCTTGGAACAGAAGGATATGTACAGGATATGCCATCAAGATGATGCCAATTTTCTTGCCAATAAACTTGAAAGGTAAAACTTTTTTCTTTTGTTTTGTTGATGAGCAAACTCTGTCCATGCCATCAAGGATTCAGTAATAATGTCAACACACAATACCTTTTCTTCCTTGCCCATTTTGGCACCCATTGACTCTTGAGTGTCATTATTAATTTAGTAGTCTGAGAACAAAACATGCCTGGAATTTTCAGCTGAAAAGTATTTAGACTACTTTCTTTATAACCAACTAAGTTTCTCATCGGCTTATTGCGGCGATTGTTATTTTGAATTTCCTGTTTTCAAGGTACATGTAATAAGAAAGTTTAAAGGTAACAAGTTCAGTAACCTACAAGACAAGACAAGACCAATTTGTTATGAAGAATGATATCGATCATTTGAAATGACTTTCGTGCTTATTTCTTTTCCTTTCATGCTTAGAAACTGGATGAAGGAGCTGCAAACACATGCCAATCATCGTAAGAAACCCAGCCTCCTTCGAGCTTTAATCAAAACTTTCATACGCCCTGTAGCCTTCTCTGGGGTTTTAGTGTTCTTTGAGGTAAGTGCATTGTTAGATAAGTAGCGTAAACCAGAAACATTTGCGGCATTAAACTTTACGAATTGGGGCCGACAACCTTTTATGTGGCATGAAATGTTTGCATGATGCCGACTTTCAAAAGCTTGTACAGTGTACAGTATTGTACTGCCATCCAAAACATTTTCTAAACATAAACTTTTGTAATCATTTTACTTTTTTTAATTTTGCATCTTCGCGAAAGTATCATAATTACGCAAAAATTTTTGGTTTTATACTACATGTAATCATTGGTGGTTGAAGCCATAAACAGCTGTATTCACCATGGAATACAACAGCTTGTGCATTTGAGACTTTTTCCTCTTTGCACAAAAAGATAAAGCTTAATTTAAGCTAATTATACTGTACACCCATTTTGTTGAAATATTCAATCTTTTTTTTAACCCAGGGCTGCTTTGTGATACACACTTTAGTATGAAAAGTATTATTAGTTATCACAGTAGAAATCAAATATCTTCTCTTTTTTTTTAGATTGCAATAAAAAAAAAAAATTATTGTGAATGCTATACTTAATGCGATATTTTATTCTGCTCTATTCTACGCAGGAATGTGTTTTTAGGTTGCTGCAACCAATCATTCTGAGCTTTCTAGTCACCTACTTTTCTCCTGAACCGGAGATCACGTCGGGTCAGGCGTACCTATGCGCCATGGCGATGTCATTGTGCGGGGCCTTTGCAACGATCCTAGTTCATCCTAATACCTTTAAGATGTCCCGGGTCGGGATGCAGATCCGTATCGCAACTAGTGCTCTGGTTTATAGAAAGGTAAGATAGCTTTGAACATCTCATAGAAGGCCATATCTGTGACCAGGGCTGTGTTTCGTCAAATACATGTAGTTCATCAAGTAAGTTACGAATAACTTTACGAATGACTGGTGATCAGTTCTTGCACTGAATTCTAAAGCATGTAATTAGTATAGCATACAAGAACACGTTCAAGTCGTTCGTAAGATCGTAACTCTAAGAACGGCTTGATGAAACACAACCTATGAACCTTGCTGTGTAGGAACTACATGTACCAATTAGTTTTAAAAATTCATCATTTTAGAGTAATCTTTAAAACTATAAATTTCAAGCTTCCGATTGATACCAAGTACTTGTATTGCAGTAATTGTCATAACAGGTCTTACATGTACAATGTATGCAGAGTGCACTTTCTACAGCCGATTTTGTAGAAAAAAAATTATGTTGGACATACATTTATTTTCAGACAGGCATATTGCAGGTACAACACACAGGTGGTTTTTACAATACATTTCCTACAGAGTCGACAAACAATGATACATGTATCTATATGCAGTGTATATTTCTAACATAGGTTTGCTGTATGTCATTTTTTAAAGCTTTGCTCAGTGTAGCCTCTAGTGTCTAGCTGTATGCTTGATGCCACTATTTGGTTTAAACCGTTGTCCTTCATAATCCCCCCTGTGCCCCAATTCAACCTGGCTATCTTTGAATTGAATTCCTGTCAATTGATCATTTAAATTCCCCATTTTACAGAAAATTTTCAGTGTAAACAATGTCGGTGAATACAATACGATACACCCTTTGCTATTGTTTGTGTGTAGGAGCAGCGCATAAAAATTTACTTTTTATTACTTGGGAAGTGATGGCGACTGAGTCAAACTTTGCAGTATGCTGCAAGTCAAAGGAAGTGAGCAAAGGGTTAAAGTTCCTAATTTCTTGTTTCGTTTGCTCTACATTTTGCTTTTATTTGTTACAGTCTTTACGCCTGAATAATTCAGCCCTGGGACAAACCACAGTGGGGAAGCTGGTTAATATTCTATCCAGTGATGTCAATAGATTTGATATGGTGAGTTTAAGTTGATACCTAATTAATATAGATTTTATATTATTAAAATAAAGGTTTAGTGTATATTTATGTAACTCATAGGCCCGAATTCACAAACGTGGTTTAGTTAGTCCATGGTCTAAATCAATTGTTTAAACCACGGATTTAGACCATGGTCTAAATTTTGGTATTCACAAACCACCTGATTTAGACCATGGACTAACTAAACCACGTTTGTGAATTCGGGCCATAAAGTACAGGAAGTTTTGTGAGATATGTATACAAGGCAGCTAAATAGATATGTTTCGAAGACTTTGTATGCATTATATTTGTGAGGAGCGTTTCCACCCCCTATTTCTTTGTAATTGATAAGCTTCTTTTTACTGTTCTTTTATCTTTCAAGAAGACGTACAGCTTATCTATCTCAGGGTCTTTACATTTTGTGGTACAATGATTTATCCATGACGTGCAGGGAATAGAGGTCTTTCTTATTGCAGGCTTATTCCCTCCTTTTGTTTACCGGTAGTTGCTTTCAGAAGTTTTATTGTATATAATTCAAAAGAACAGATCATAGTGATTGATTTGGTTTAAGTCTTCTTATTGCATGCTTATTCTTTTGTTTGTTTAATCTGGTGTGTTTAAAAGATAAAGCTTTACCCTACAGTTATAAACTGCAGGAAAGAACAGATTATATGCCAATTTAAGACTTAAACAAATCTTTCTATTCCCTGTACATGCTTAAATTCTATTGTTTTATTTAATCTTTTTTGTGTTAAAGCGTAGACTTATGTTCGAAAGAACAGATGGTACATGTATGTCAATGAACTTTAACCCTTTGAATGCAAGCCTTTGCACTGCGATTGTTATCCCTGTGATGGAGTGGTGTCTTGTACATTAGAATATAGTCATATGGAATTTAGTCATGTTCAATACACTATTGTTTTGTTTTTATTTTAAGATTATATATTGTCTTTAATTTTTGTACATGTACATGTATGCATAGACAAAGGACCCCTTGAAAGAACAGTGTTAAAATGTATATGGACAATCACTCAGTCATATTTTGTATTTTAAGTTTTGGGCTTGTATTATATCAAAAGAGTGTTTATATTGCACAGCCATTATAATAATACATGTATATTCTACTGCACATAAAACAATAAATTGTACATTTCAAAGTGTATTACAAAGAAGATGAGTCAAAAGAAGAGTTTTTAACTCATTGACCCAAATTATGACGTATTATGATGCTGTGGATCTGTGGATTCAGTCGAGTCCACCTTTGTGAATTGAAAATCCTAGGTCCAACCCTAGGTCAAACCCAGGGTTGAAACCATGGATTTTGCAGAATCCACCTTTGTGAATTCGGGCCATTATTTTTATTAATGTGGATGACTTGTATTCTACATTTATCGTTTATTTACAGAAATAAAAACAAACAGTCAAACAAATGCATTCTTGAACCCCTGTTTATAAACTCACATGGTGTCATTATCTTCTTGCAGGTAATGACGTGTCTCCACTATATTTGGATCGGTCCCTTGCAGCTGATAGTCTTGCTAATCATACTCTATAGGAACATGGGACCCTCCTGTCTTGTAGGATTCGCCATTATCATCTGCCTCGCCCCACTTCAGGGTTGGATAGGAACGCAATTTTCAAAATTTAGGTAACTCCACAATTTAAACTTATGTTCGATCCATGAACCCATTATCTAATGCGTGCCTTTACGGCTCTTACATCGCAATGCATGATGGGAAGGCATTCTAGTGTAATCAGCTTATAATTGCATGCGATCATGTTGTAAATGCTATGAGAAATTCAATTTTTTTTTCCTCATTTTTTCTTTGGATCTGTTTTAAAAACATTACTATTATCGTGCAATATTAAGGGATATGTCTTTGATAAGGAAGATTTTTGAATTGTAGGACATTTATATAGTAAAAATAAAATTTTGAACTTGCGTAACTTGCATTGATCAAATTATCGCTGAGGTGGAGAGTGCTGAAAGCAGCTGATTAGATTTTTGTCCCATCATGCATCCCAATGAAAAAAACGTAAATGCATGCATTATTCTATTGTTAATATTTGATTGTCATTTCTCCTGTGACAATCGATCACTCCAGACTTATTTTGGTGTTGGATTGACGCGGAGCAATTGTCACCGGGGTTAATGTGATAAACCCGTAATAAGCCATTGTTCTTTCTCATAATGATTTCAGGGATCAGACGGCTCTGCTTACCGATGAGCGTGTAAGGATTATGAACGAGATTATCTCTGGAATGCGTATCATAAAAATACACGGATGGGAACTCCTGTTTTCAGATCTCGTCAGAGAATCAAGAAGGTATTTTCAAGTTGTGAAACATTTTCTTGTATGTGTGAATAAACAGTACACAATTTTTTTTTAAATAAGTCCCATAACCTAATACACTGATACTCTAATCTAATCCTAACCTTAGTTAAAGCTCAATTATTGCTGTGGTCATGAGACTGGATTGTGGGAGAAACTATCTGAAATGATTAGGCACAATTGTTAACAATTTACCTCATACTGTGTGCTTTGAGATTTTGGAAACAACAAAATTACGAGAAATTAAACCAATTCTGCCGAGTGTAAAATGCACTGCACTCAAAAGTGCATCTATGGGACTACACACAAATATTCAGTTCTTAACATTTCAACTATTTTTGTCATATTGTGACTACATGTATGAGGGCATTTGAAGAGCAATCATTTGCAGTTGACCTTTCTACTATAATATTCTACCTTAACCCTAAAAGGGCCGGGGGGGGGGCCTAATCAGCCCCCCCCTCGACATTTCGCGCGGTCATGTCGCTGAAAAAAAAATTTGCGCTCCGCGCATTTATGACTTTTTTCTCTAACATCTTACGCTACTTTTAAAACTATTTTGAAAAAAATTAAGCGTACGGTTCGGAACTTGCGCAACATTATGTAATGCAGCGCAGACTCAAAAACCAGAGATTTTCTGTATTTGTGTACAAAACATATGCGGGAAATGGCGCTTTCATGCTAAAATCACATTTCTGTATTAAAATATGTTATTAGCCATTATTTTAGTTTGATATTGCTCTAAACTTAGAGATAATCAATGACCGAGTATTCCAAACAAAAAAAACAATAAAATACATAAGTCGAAAAACAAAGAAATACATAAGAAATTCCCAAAACATAAAATAGCTAGAAATTGAATTAGATACCGGAATTTTTTTTCACGTACAATTGTTAAGAATGCGCTACAAAGAATATTTACACCAAGAATTAGAATTCTAGGAGCATTATTTAATGATTTAGAGCAAAAAGTATGATTTCATGCATTAAATTAGCATAATTAATTAATATAAATTAAAAGACATTATTTTGGTAAAACAAACTATACAGTCTTGTAGATTACATCGCACAACTACTATTGTGCAAATTTTCGCGGCGATCGCGCGATCGGGCGCCGAGATCTGTAAGGGGAGGCGGCCTAATCAGCCCCCCCCCCCGGCTGTGAGATGGCAAAATAACCGGCCTTTAGGGTTAATGCATAAAAATGTTTTTGGAAGCTCGCTTACAATTTTTTGCACCTTTCCCACTCACTAGATTGTCCATGCTTTCCTGTCAGTTGCAGTTGATTTTAGTCTTGCATTGTCATCTATATCCTCTTTATCCCATCAAATCCTCTTTGCTCCATTTATCCTTCATGTATCCTTCTTTTGATTTATCAACCTCTCTTCTTATCTACCACTCCCCTTACTCCATCCATTCATCCATTCATCATTATCTTACAATCAATCAATCCATGTCTCCTTTCATTAATCCTTCACTTTCCAAACCATTATCCTTCCTTCCTTTGATTTATCAACCCCTCTTTTCATTTACAATCTTTCCATCTCACCATCCATCCCCTTTATCCATTATCTAACAATCCATCCATCACTCAATCAATCCTTCCCTCCTTAATCGATTCCTCTGTCCATTGCCCTGTAACATAACAAATGACAGTTAATTGCAAATGGAAATAACTATTATTCTGCTACATTTGGTTCAGATTTGAGCATTTTTATGCAGTAATTGCATGCAACAATTAAGGGTCCTGATCAGTTACTATCAATTAGCAATTGAAATATTATTTAATATTAAATGTATCTCAACATGTCAATCTGACCTCGCAGGAAAGAAATCGCCAAAGTGTTGCGCTCCACTTATCTCCGCTGTTTCAACATGGTAACCTTCAACATGGCTACTGAGCTTATGTCTTTTGCAACCTTCACTGTCTATGCAATCACTGGGCACGTTCTCACTCCCAGCATTGTCTTCCTTGCCATGCCTTTCTTCAATACAGTCCGTTTTACGGTTGTTCTTTTAATCCCTGCATGCATCATGAATATCAGTGAGGGGCTTATAGCGGTCCGAAGAATACAGGTGAGATCTAGTCTGCAAGCGCAGACTCTTATTTGACACTTTATTCATTGATATTATGGAGAGAACTGACATTGTGCAGCTACAGTATTTAGTGTATTGTAGTCTTGTAAGTTCAGACTCTGCATTACCCACTATGGGATAGACACAGGTATGTGCCTACAAGTTAAATAAGATGAGGTAGAAGAGCTTCATCATTTTCTTTAAAACATTTGCTCTGGACTTCATTCGCCTATGATGTAGGGTTAGGACAAGGGTTATGGATCAAGATATCATCTTAACCAAGTTAACATCAAATTAGAAATTAACATGTAGCCTATGTAATACAGTGGAGGAGTTGATTTTTTTTTGACCCTCCCTCACTAACAATTTATAGAGAGCATATCTTTGCCACTTATATGCATCTTGTCTATTCTAACTCCTTTCAATTTTCCTTACATATAGGAGTTTCTTATGATGGACGAACTGAAAGCATTAAAGCGTTCAGAATCCATGTCATCCATCGTGTCAGATGCACACATACCTGTCCCTGAGCAGATCGGGGTACCCTTGGAGGAAACTGAGACAAACACAAAAGGAAAAGAAGGGAAGAAGACTAACCCTGTCTCGGATGACGACGTAACAGTAGCCTTTCTCCCGAACGGTAAAAAAGATTACTTTCGCCTGGTTGACGATAGTCAAGAAATTAAACAAGGAAAAGAAGAAAAGACCAACCCTGATACAGATGAGGACGTGACAGAAGCCCTCCTCTCGAACAGTAACAAAAACTACCATCTACTGGTCGATGATAATCAAGAAATAAAGGTGGAAAACGAAAAGGACAATAAAGAAAAGGAACAAGGGAGAGAAGAAAAGGAAGAATCAAATTTGGATACTACTGAGAATGACTCGACAGACAATCGATCTGAACAGGATAAAGATGTCATTCTAAGGAACGTAGGAGGATCTTGGCAGGCCAAGGTTTGTAAAGTAGAGATACAAGATGCTGTAAGATCAACTACATTCAAAACTAATTTCAGTAAAACCATTCTCTCATTTTATTCTGCTGATGTGTTATATTCATGTCATTCAGTCTGGTTTCAGATGAAATTTCAAAGCATCACTAAGAAGAGACAAGTAGTGGTATAGCCTTTTTATCCTGGAAATTCTTATATCAGGGCTAAAAAAAAATACAATTTAGTCAAGAGAGCCTACCCCAAAAGTGCAGTGATGACAACTTGTCTGTTACATGGATGATAACTTGTTCATTTACTGTGTTGAACAGATTTTTTTTTTAATTTAGTGTTACCTGTATGTGTAAGCCTGTCTTCATAAAAAAGTAATCAGTGTGTTTTATTCTTTTATAAATGAATTTTCTTTTTTTATCTTTTTCTCTGTCCCATTTTCATACAGAGTGATGAGAACGATAAAGCTGGGTTTAGTTTGAAGAACATTAATATATCTGTGAAAGCAGGAGAGCTTGTGGCTATCATTGGACCTGTTGGGAGCGGCAAGGTAAAGAGTTAAAGACAGTAGGTTGTGAGCTCCTATGGGTAATTTGACACCATGGATGTTTACCCAGTAACAGGTGTTATCCATCGCTTGACCACTGCCAGACCCTCCCTTATGTAATGCCTTGTATATTCCACCCATCGCCCCATCCGGTAAAATCATTAAATCTCACTTTCCCTAGTCGATCATGCCCGAAGCTCTCCGGGGTGGGACAGATTGTTTTGCTGTTGTCCAGAGTTTTACCTTCAAGACAGGTATTTCCAGTGCTTTTCAAAAAGTCTGCGGTCAGCAAATTATGATCTACTCCCCTTGAAAGCTGGAGCCCCTAATTCTTTAATAGGGGCCTATCTCATAGGCCAAGCGTTGAAGAGACATTAAGTTGACATTTCCCAAGTCTCTCTTGGGAATCTTGGGGAAATCAAACAAAAGTCTAAAAAATATCAAACGTGTTCAATTCTTTTCTTAGCGGTTTAGCACTTTGCAAGCAATTTACCGCATTGTCACGGACACATCTCCACAACTTGGCAAACTGGAAAATGTCTCTAAATGAAATCAAACATGCTTGACAAAAAAAAAAAAATGAGCGATTGAATTCAGGAATCATTGCAGCGACTTGCTTGCTTCTATGAAGAGTCTTCGATTGTTTTTTTAGTCCTTTTACTCCAGCATTTCCAAATCACAAACTCATCTTAGGGCCCTTTAGTAGAGTGACCGATCATAGATTTTTTAAAATTCTACTGTATTTACATCCCACCGCTGCCACCATGTTAAGAGCTCCGTTCGGCAAACAAATTATACAGATCAATGCAGATGAAATGGTAAATTGCCAATGGGTTTAAACCCACTTTGACTAATTTCCATCTAGTCTCATCCCACATTATCTAATTCCATTTCGTCTACAACTAGTTCGTCTAATTAACTCTTTTTCGAATTGCCACTTCGGCTTTTTACTATTTTGTCTAATTTCTACTTGGTCAAAATGCTATTTGGTCAATTCCTGTAACAAACTGGTGATAAAATGAATATTCATTTTGGAATGAGACGAAAGTGCAATTAGACTAAAAGGTAATTAGACAAATTGTCAATTTGTCCAAGCATGTATTCCAAGTATGTATTAGACCAAATTTGTTTAGACCAAAATGGGTTTAGCCCAAGTGGTATTAGACAATCAAAGAATTGCTGCTGTTAGACCAAGTGGATATAAAC
>CALNVZ010000674.1:11504981-11571959 GCA_940671915.1 Paracentrotus lividus
ATTGACATTGCATTCAGTGAAAATATAAAACTCGTAAGATTTCTGCTTATCCTTTGAATTGGCAATGATGTGATTCTTTAATGAATGAAGTACCAATAAACTTTTGAAATTGCGTGTTTTTTCCTTCATAGGATATTTCAGCTTTATCAGATGGTGACCTCACACTGGTAGGAGATAGGGGCATCACATTGAGTGGAGGTCAAAGGGCAAGGGTCAGCCTGGCTAGAGCTGTGTACCATGAAGCAGATGCATACTTGCTTGATGATCCACTGAGTGCAGTGGATACAGCCGTAGGAAGGCATCTATTTGACAAGTAAGTAATATATATTTTAATAATGATAATGAAATTAAGTTTTTATACAATTCTAATACAAATATATGACCAAATTGATGAAAACCACAAAAGAAATAACAAAGGGAACAACCTGCTTAGGGTATCATTCAATATCTTGTACACTTATGCAATATAGGTTATCACTTATGCTTTAAAAAAACAAAAATTTTGATATCATTAGAAAACATGGAATCTATAGTTTCAGAAAAATATATAAAACATATTTTCTGCCATCTTATTGGTGGATCCAACGTCAGCTCTGACTAAAGGATTTTTATTGGTCCATGCACAATTGCCCCCAGACAAATGAGCTGATTACATCCTTTGACAGGACCGATGCTGGATCCGCTCATGAAATGTTTTCAATTATCTTCCCTATTTTCTCTTACGTGTAAAACGTGTTCTTTGTCGGGGAGACCGCTATCCAGAGCAAATAAAACCTTCTTTTCCACATGAGGTCATTCGTCAGACACCTTCATTAGTGAATCAGAGGTCTTAATACGCTGCTCCAGCTCACTATAACCACTTCTTTTTCCCCTATTTCTCTCTCTTCATTAGATGTATCAAGGGACATCTAAAGGACAAACCAGTTGTTCTGGTCACCCATCAATTACAGTTCCTTGACGCAGCAGATCTCATAGTCGTCCTCAAAGATGTAAGTACTTTTGTAGGATGTGGTGGAAGTCGAATTTTCAGGAATATACCAATGTCCATTTCATAGAGCATAAAATCAAGTCTGCATCTGCAAGACTACAATCTTACCTACATTGTCTATATGTCCATGAATTTGATATCATTATGAATATACATGTATGTATACCAATACCTTGTGTTGTATAAAAGCATTTAACTTGCTATTAACCTACTATGAATAACAATAATCTGTTTTCATCTGTTGGTTTTGTGTATTTGGGAAAGAAAAGAAAGATGGTGGTTAGGAAATGAATATCACCATGATTATAATGCTTTAAACCAATTTTATTTCTGTAAAATTTGGTACAGACTCACCTGTAAAATACTCCAGCTAATTCTATTTCATAATTTGCCATACAGGGTGACATGGTAGCAAGTGGAAGCTTCGAGGAGTTAAAAACCACAGGGATGGACTTTGCTGCCCTACTAAAGGAACATGAAGCTGCAGAAAAGTCTGACGCGCTTTCAAGGACAGCCTCAGTGTACTCAATCACTGAGGCCATTGCATCAGAGATCGCTCCCTTTATGGATGATAAAGTCCTTGAGGTTTGTTACAATGTCCGTTGGAACATGTTCAGTATCTTTATGACAATACTCTCAAAACATGTATGCCCTTTACTTAAATTCTACTGTTCTACCCTTTCAAAGACTGTTTTTGATCATCTGTCCCTAGTTATGTTGCTTTGAATACTTGCATGACTACCCTTAACTAAAACCGCCATATTCTACCCTTTTTTTAAAGACTATTTTTATAACAACTGTCTCTAGTACAATGTACTATTGCTTTGAATATGTACACGACTGCCCTTAACCCTAACTTACCTGGGCTATTTCGTGAGCTCAAATGCCTGGGGGGGGGGGCTATTATGGCCCCCCCCTAAGATCTCGGCCGCGGATCGCGCGATCGCGACGAAAATTTGCATGAAGGTAGAGAATGACATAATCTATGCAGTTGTATAGGTAAATTACACTAAATTCATATATTTTATTTTATATGAATTAATTATGCTAATTTATTCATGAAATCATACTTTTTGCTCTAATTCACTAAATAAAGCTACTAGAAAGCTAATTTTTTGTGAAAATATTCTTTATATTATTCCTAAGAATTGTACAAGAAAAAAATTCCCGTACAAAAATCATTTTCTTATGTATTTTATTGTTTTTTCAATTTCTTATGTATTTCTTTGTTTTTTGACGTTTTTATTTTTATTATTTTTTCGACACAATTCGTCCACGACATTATTTTGGCTATAAATAGCATCAAATTAAAAGACTCTTGTCAATAAAATTAAAAATAATCACTCATTTATGAATTCTAGCTGAAAACACATTTTGTATTGACTTTGTACATGAAATCACGTTTTTGAGCCATTTTTGGTCTGACGAAAATTTTTCAAAATCGTGGAACGTCGTAACGGTATGCCCGATTTCCGTGAAAATAGTTTTAAAAGATGCGCAAGACTTGAAAGTAAAAAGTTAGTGAGCGGCGCAATCAAAAAATTTCGCACTGCGGATTTATCGCGAAAAATGTCGAGGGGGGGGGCCATAATGGCCCCCCCCCCAGGTAAGTTAGGGTTAATTAAAACCGCCATTTTCTGCCCTTTCATAGACTATTTTTGATACCATCTGTCCCTAGTTCTGTTGCTTTGAATATTTACATGTATGCCCTTAATTAAAACTGCCATATTCTGCCTTTTCATAGACTATTCTTATATCAGCTGTCTCTAGTACAATGTACCATTGCTTTGAATATTTACATGACTGCCCTTAACTAAAACCGCCATGTTCAGCCCTGTCATAGACTATTTTTGATATCATCTTTCCCTAGCTATGTTGATTTGAATACTTACATAACTACCCTTAACTAAAACCGCCATATTCTACCCTTTTTTAAAGACTATTTTTTTTATCAACTCTCTCTAGTACTATTGCTTTGAATATTTACGTGACTGCCATTAACTAAAACCGCCTTTTCCGCCTTCCCATAGACTAGTTTGGTATAAAGTACTATTGCTTTGAAGATGAAACTCTGTATCATACTCTAAATTATGGCTCAATTGGTTGGTATAAAGGATGGCGCATAGGTTGCCTACCTTCATGTCTCATACATGTAATAGGGAGGTTATATTATCTGCTAACCTCATCTGCCTTCTAGCAGGGCACTGGGGGGTAGTACAGGTATAATGTTAAGGCTCTAAAAATGGTTTGTTTGCCCTTCTTTAGATTTCGTAGGTTAAAATATTTCTCTTTTTTTTTCAAGTATTTTTATAACTGTAAATGTGAGTAGAAATAGAGAAATGAGGAAACTTTTTTTATCAACTTTTCAAACATTGTTTCAGATAAAAAATGATACATTTGGAATTCAAAATTATTTAAATGATGGAGAAGGAGAAATATATGAAGAAAAGAATTGTGAAAAGGCGACCTGCCGTTTTCAGATTTGTCAGTCTCGTGGGAGGGGCAAACAAACCATTTTTCTAGGCCTTATCTTGTTTGTAGGGCCCACTGGAAGAATAGTGGCTACCCTGGGTATATAGAATTGAATTATTCTAGTGACTATTATTCTTTTTCCCTTTCAAGCTCGGATTCCTGTATCTTAGCTTTTAGTACGTTCAAGACTGGTGTTCAACATTCATATCGAGGGTTAAATGCAATTTTATATAACTGCATTTTTGCCATTTGGAGAAAATCAGGTTTAAATATTTCTACCAGTGCTTAGCACTGCAGTTAGCCATATGGTTTTTGGACGGTTCTCAATTACAGAAGTTGTTCATCATTAGGCATTATAACTTTTACGTTTCTGTGGTTGTACTGACGTAGTTCTTTTCAAGCAATGATAGTGAAATAAAAAATCATTTTGTAATGAGTAAGGTGAGAAAACTCCATTCACATTGATTTCGTACTCAAAATCAGGTTTTAGAGCCATTTTCCAGTCGGATGAGGAGGTATAAAACGTCGTCTAGCATCATTATGGTGAGCCCAATTTTTCTAAAGGTGCACAAGACTTGGAAGTAAAAAGTCCTGGAGTGGTCCTGAGGTTTTTAATTTTTTGGGGGTCTATCCTAGAGTGGTCTAAAACTGTTTGTCTACTTCTATTGGGTCTCCTACAGTTTCATCTACTATGAAGGGTGTATAAGTGGAACCAAATTTTCATTCATTTTTCTCTGTGGATGCAAACAAACAATGAAATATTGAATACATAATTTTAAAGTTAATTTTTTCTCTCTCTTTTGACACCAAATACAATAAAATAAAAAAAGAGTCACACATCGATGAACAAGAAGATTTTGAAATAAAAATTCCAAATTCACTTTTCCCAAATCAAAGCATTAAAAATCGCACAGGATTCGCACAGCAAGGGATGACTCTTTGTAATCACTATCGATGGGAGATTTTTTTTTATGAAACCTAACAAAGGACATAACGCGGAGCTATGAACATTCCTTTATGAGGCAGGTTGTTTTGCTCCCTCCCACTCGTCTGCCCTCTTTGGCCACTTATGTTGTGAAATTTAATCTTTTAAACTTTTTTGCTCACTTATACGTACTTTTAATGATCTTTGGAAATTCAATTTGGATGTCAATACAATGTAGGAGAAAAAAGTGTTGACTTTAAAATGCTGATACTCGTATTTTCCATTTAATTAAACATGATACTTGCTTTAACTGAGGAAACTGACTAACCTTTTGGGTTCTCTGCTGTATCTTGGATGCATCTATGGTTGGTCTGAACAAACCATTTTTGTCATCTATAAAATATTTTGAGTTATACTTAACCATTCGGTCCAATATCCTTTGATCCACTTATTAGGTTAGCTACCCATAATGTTACAACCATTTATGACTACTTTCCGTTGGTCTACTCCATTTTGGTTCTATCATCTATAATAACTTGGTCCTACATGCACCATAACGAGCTATTTGTCTTACTAGCCATTTTGGTATTCTACAAATTGGTCTACTAGCCATTTTTAACTCCTTCGCAATTTGGTCTGCTACAAGCCGCATTTGGTCTTTCTTTTTCAATTGGTCTACTGCCCATTTGGTCTTCCTAAATGTTAGTAATTAGGTCTGCCAGTAATTGGGTTTGCCAGTAATATGGTCTATTTAGCCATTTGGAATCTGAAGTAAATGGTCTCACAAGCCATTTGGTTTCCAGCACATTTTGTTTACTAGCTAATTTGGTTCCTCATATCATTGGTTTACTAGCTATTTGGCCTACCCCTATTGGTGGTCCTAGACCATTTTAGTCTACTCCGATTAGGTCTTCTGCCATTTGTGTATTACCATTCTTGTGGTTCACTTCTCAATTGGTCACTATCACCTGTTTATTTGTCTGTTTGGTATAACACTTTGTCTATGATTATCATACTACAATATGTTAGTGCATGTATGCATTCCTTTATGCCCTATCCCTTAATCCAGGCCCTGACGTCAACATGGTGAGTGGTAACACTACAAACAATGGCAGAAATTTGTGCTCTTTTTTGTTTGATAGCCTATATCTGGTATAGCTCAGAGTCAAAAGTTATCGAGTCAAACTGCCTCATAGAATGGGTTATAACTCTAGGATTTTTAATTGGCCTTTTGTATATCACCTGAACTTGCAATTGTTTTTAATTAACCATACATTTGACACCTAGTCTGTCCAACTAACCATGTTGTGAGAGTGGGAAGGGTACACTGTACACGTGTATGTTTGGTAGGGGTGTACATGAAGCATGCTGTGTGGGTGTGAGGTTTTGGTGTGTTAAGACTATCTGTGGGGTGTACGTGATAATCTAAGGAAGGTGGGTGGAATAAGGCGGTGTGGGTGTGCATAGGGTGTGGTGGAGAGGGTGTGTGTGGATAGGGGTTTGTGGGTTGAAGATATCTTAGGGTGTGTGGGGTTGTGATTAGTGTGGTGAAGACTTCTGCTGTGGTTTGTGTTGTAATATTCTAAGGAGCGGCTCGTGAATGAGGGTCGTGTGGGTGAAGATATATTGGGGGGTGTGGGGTTGAGAGTTTGCTGGTGATTTGTGGAAAGTTGGGTGTGGAAAGATGTCCTGATGGGGGTTGTCGTGATAACCTAAGGAAGCGGGCCTAGAAGACGTGAGTGAGTGTAGTGGGGTGAGAGTTTGTGGGTGAAAGGAATATTTGGGGCATGTGTTTGTCTATAACAAGAAAGTAGGTGAGATAGGGGTGTTGAGTGTGAAGGTTTTTGGTGGGAAAGTCCATGGGTGGGTACCGTGATATGCTACGAAGTGAGTGGGTGAGGGTGTGGGTGTGAGGTGAGGGTTTGTGGGGTGAAAGATTTTTTGGGGGTTGTGTCCGAGGTAGAGGCATACAAAACTGGTGTGGGGTGAAGATGTTGTGGGGTGTGTCCAGGGTAGTTGCTATTTAAAAAAAGAAGTGTGTGGTGTGAGGGTGTTTTGTGGGTGAAGTCCGTGGGCTGTTAACCGTGATTATCTATGGAAATTGGGATGTGGTGGTGTGGTGTGTGAGTAAGAGATGTTTTGTGGGTGAAGATTCTGTGGGGTGTGTCAGGGTAAGGCATTAAAAAAGTATGTCTGTTTGTCTGTAACCTGACTGACCGTTGGTAATTTTATTTTTTATTCAAATCTGACCCCGAAATCAATATGCTGACTGACTCTAATTTTCATGTCTTGCCTCCATTCTTTAAAATAAAGCTTATAAATCTGGCGATTTTGCTCAGATAGAATACTGTCCTATGTCAACAATCATGAGCAGAGCACGGTCTAATGTATCCCCACTGCAATGCACATCTAAACAACATGACCACAGTACATGTGATGCACGTGTATACTGCCCAAGCATATATAGTTAGCCCTCGATCTCATTCCGTGCACATGCCTGTACACAAAAAAAAAAAGAAGTAAAAAAATGGCGACCTACAACCCTTTAATTTTTCCACTGTTCACATTTTTACCAACAATATTTAGTTGAGCCTGTCTTAATCAAACATTAATAAAACCTTAATAAAAGGAAATTGTGATATTACAATTTTATATCAGCTTCAGGAAAAACCAATTCAATGTCTCCCAAGCAATTAGATGAATTTAAGCTAGGTCCCTCTCTTACATTGCAATTTATATTTGGAATATTATTGTTCTTTTATCCATCCAGGATGATGTGAAAGCAACCGATAAACAAAAAGAGACCAAATCAGAAGGCAGTGTGTCGTATGATGTCTACAAAACGTTCTTCAAGGCAGGTGCTGGTACAGTTGGGTTTCAATCGTCTTTATGCTCTTCCATATTTGCAGTCAGGTGGGTAAAACAAAAAAAAATCTGCAACACTGTTAGTTGAATTTGATATTTTAAAGTGAAACTAATGTTCTAGTCACGCCATTGAATTGTGGAAAGACACTGTCTAAAGGTGATTTGGAAAGGTGATAACAGTTCACCTTAAGTATTATTTCGTGTTGTGAGGTTTTGTAATCGCCAAAATGATAAAATTACACCGAATCAACTTTGAGTCACTGTGCACTTACACAGAAATGTATGGGGCAAAACGAAATGTTTGGGACCCCAACATTCAGCTGTTTTGGGTATATTTGGGTCATATTATGACTATTAGGGCAACTGAAGAGCAATCTGTTCTTGTGGAGCTTTTTAACATCATGATATTCTTCCCAAATAGCTTTGAAAATATTAGGAAAGCTCACAATATTTCCTTCATCTTTCCCACACATTCCCACTTCACTAGATTCCCTTTAAAGCATCATAAAAGCTTTTAAAGAATGATCCTTAATTTCACTACAATCACTACTATTACCAGTAATCACCCCAGAAGATGCAAAGCATACTTTCCTGAAATTTTGGTATCACAGTACAAATTGTCACGTATTTACAGCAGATCTTGGAGGATTGGAAACTTAGAGGGCTGAGCTTTCTCTGCTGCAATTACAGCCACTTGTAAAAAACAAGAAACCATACTCTTGAAAATTTGCTGTAATTACAGTGTTGGCAATGTGCTCAACTCATGGCAAAGTTATCAGAGGGCGCTCTACCTTTGCTGTAATTACAAGCCATTTGTGTGAGTAGTCCACATGTTTTATCCCACGTGGCAACAGTGAATCTACAACATGGTATTTTCCAATCATAGGACAGCATCTACAGCCATGGAAATAGCTGTGTGACATAAACTTATGGTTGAAAAATTGGTTACATTTCTTTTGTTTTCATTTGTATTCAGGCATTCTTTAATGTGACAGATTGGTGTTACACAATGGGCGTTTTGCTAGGAATGGCTTGTGCAGAGTTAACTTAATCAATCCTGCAGTAGACAGTGTCGTACCGGTAAGTTTAAGAGCATGATAGTTTCATCAGAAAAAGCTATTTCAATCTTTCCAACTTTAAGAGTCTCACATGTATATGAGGAGACAAGAAAATTGCCTTTCATAAAGTATAACATGTATCCAGCGAGGAAGTCTACATTTTAAAGTAAATGTTTGAAGGTTGTGATGTTTCTATACATGAGATGACTGATATTTTCCACTAATTTTGTTTCATTTTAAAGATAAAGTATGTTCTATAACCAATTCTGGTTAGACTCCTATCACAACATAAATCTGACAGAATCCACACATGAAGGAGCTTTTTAAATCAAGCATAAACCCGAAGGTAGAAATCATTTTGGGGATATGTGCGAGGGATCACGGTGAAGTGATGCAGCTTCTTTTTAATATAAATTTGAACAATGAAGGAGAGTAACCAGAAAATATGATATGAAAAAGAGACAAAGAAAATGGGATTTCATCTGGATTCAAAGTAGTTCAAATTCCAGTGTACTCCCATTTTTTTTATTTGGTCATTTTTTTCTTATTTTTTATGTTGATACAGATACATTTCCATAATCATAATCTCCACTTGTTGTTTCAGAATCGGACGTTTGTTGATGCTATGGATCTGGACCGGTCATACTATCTTCAGTATTGTCAATCTTCCTCAGTATTTTTATCATTCTCTGTTCCATCCGCCACCTTGCATCTCTTACACCATCTTCATTCAACGCCGCCACCGTACTCCATAATAGGTGTTCTCCGCTTCTTATCAGGGCACCCACTGAAATTCTTTGATGAGAACCCTATTGGTAAGACGATGTTTGGTAAAAATACTAGTATTTCTTGATTTGTTTAGCAGACTATAGCTCATTATGTAAACACTCGGTCATGCTCACTTAAATAATTCAGATCGGGGTTATCCCTGTAATTATTTCCTGTCAATTATTCTGAAACCTAGTAGTCCATAATATAATATCCTCCACTCCCATCCGGGCCATGACATTATATTGAATCCTCTTTGATAAGAGAAAGAATAATATTCTCTTAACCCCTGTCTTTCTCCATTTGCATTAGAAAGTTGCTTATTATCTACTTTGTAGGCCTACAATTTATTAATACTCAAGACACAAGAAATTGATGCTGTGTGGAAATAGCAGGAATTAGCTAGAGAGCTTTGTTAGTTTTGTAGTTTTGTAGTTTAACCCTTTACGCTCACATTAATTAGTAAAACCATGAAATATCTGAAATCTTTACCCAACCCTAAAAAATCAACCTTGAACTATATTCTGTTTGTTTCCTGTCTAGGTCGGATATTGAATCGCTTCTCAAAAGATATTGGATTCATGGATGAAATGTTACCAGAAAACCTTTGCAGATTTTAATGAAGTAAGTGTTTGAATTATTGTTAAGTTTAAAGTTTACTTTTTTCATTCAGAAGTAACAATGAATATCATAGACTTGTCAGAAATATACCATATAAAGAAAGCCCTTTCTGTAACTACAGTACTGTTGTACAGTAGCCAACCAATTTGCATTGTGTAACATGTTGAATTATTGATGTGTTGTAGGAACATTGCATTATTTATCAATTTCATTGAACTACTCATTTTTACTATTGTTTTTTTTGGCGAATTCGGCGAGTCCATCCTTGCAGACATTTCTACCTTAATGTGTGGCTACTTATAGTAATTAAAAAAACATCACACAAATAAAACTCTCATAAATTCTCAACCGAGTCCAAAATTGAAAAAGTATTAGCTTATACAGGTACTCTATTCTATATTTCATTGTTTATGATTTATTTTCCAGAATCACTACAGACCATAGCAGCAATCATCATTGTCGGTATCTTCAACCCAATCGTCTTTGCATTTACAATTCCACTGTTGTATAGCATTTATCCTCGTCAGGCGGTACTACTTAGTGTCTTCCAGGGATATCAAGAGACTAGAGGGAATAAGTAAGTCTATTTATCAATGGAAAGATGTAAAAAACAAAAAACAAAGGAATTGGTCAATAGTGTAATTAAGAAGTATAAAACACCTAAAACAGTGCCTAGAATTCCTCAACAATCTGATTTCTTTTAATTTCTAACTTAATAATTGTGTCTTTTTTGTGGCTGATTGTTATTTATTAACATGCGATCATGCACTATCACAGTGGTGTACACAATCACTAATTAAAACTAGAAAAATAACTTATGTTCACAAAAAAATAAAAAAAAATAAAAATCAGAATTAAAAAAACAAACAGCACAATTTTTAAAGAAAAAATCAATTCAGCCGAGTTAATAAGGACAAGATTTCTGTGGAGGTTCTAGTCAAAACTTGAAACAAACTTTTCTTCTCTTCTCTGTCAGCTCGCAGCCCAGTATTCAGTCATCTCTCCGCCTCCCTTCAAGGCTTGGTCACCATCAGAGCATTCAAGGTCCAGAAAGATTCACCCAGCAGTTTGACACCCATCAGAACCCATAAACAGAACATGGTTTTTTGTTTCTTGCCACAACTCATTGGTTTGGTGTCATGCTGGATTGGATGTCTGTAGCCTTTCTTGTCCTTGTGGCTTTCTCCTGCATAATATCGTCTGATTGTAAGTTTAATAGTCTCTGATTATGTATTTTTTTCCTGGAGCACTAAGAAAATTTATACTTTTTGTTTGCCCCTGAAATCATACTTGTGGGCCACAATGAATATCAACAAGGTTTACTTTCACATGAATTCTCAGATTATATAAATTCCCTGTAGAAAATTATATTACTCTTCACGAAAGGATTCACATGTATTCAATCTGAAACAGAATGTAGGTTATCACACAAACCTATTGTAATGTACAGTGAAATCCTTGTGCTAATATAATGAAGGCACCTATTGTTTGTGCTGATTGGCACCTTTGATATGAAAACAGATTGTGCTAATAGGCACCCATGGCACACAAATAGTTAAATACTGTACACGCTGAATATTTTGTGGTGGATTATTTTTTTCGTATTTTGCAACTTACTAAATGTGAAAATTCACTCCCTGATTTTCTGTACAATTGTGTGAACTTAAACAAGTTTACTAAAACACAAATTTTCGGTTCCTGATTTTTCTGTACAATTAAGTGAATGCAAATTTTAAAAAAATCACGAAAATATACTGTAACAAATTCCCCATCTTGAACAAAATAGTGAAAATATATGGACGCGAAATATATGGCGTATAATATTATACTCGTAGTAGTTATGATCAGCTAAAATCGACGGAACAGTTTCCAGTTTTTATTCATAACAAATCTCAAAGTCATTAAAGATAATTCATACTAAAGATATTCGCAGAAAATTGTGTAATTGCTGCAATATCAGGATGGAATCATTCATAATCGTTTTCATTTTCTTTCGTTTTGTCATTTATAGTATTGGATTTGAATTCCTCACTTGTTGGTCTGTCATTGACATACTGTCTGCAACTGGTGGGTACTTTCCAGTGGGGTGTAAGACAGAGTGCAGAAGTAGAAAACCTGGTAAGCTATGAGCCATTCCAAGAACTTATGAAGTATTCAGCAGAACCTGTGCCTGGGATGCGATATCCCCTCAGTGTAACTACAGTTGTGGGGTTTTAGCTTAGAATAACTACATTGTATTTTAAGAATAAAAACAAAATACAAAACCTAATTCACACTGTATTGATTGTTTTAGGCAACTGTTCTCAAGTTAACATTTCACTTTGTTCAATATTTCCCAAATTGGTGTTTACGTAAAAAAAGACGGTACTTTATTGTGCATTTTTTTCCCTCTTTCTCAGATGACTTCTACAGAAAGAGTTGTAGAATACTCTCGTCTGGAACCCGAAGCGCCTCTTGAAAACGAGAAGGATCCCGATAAGGATTGGCCCAAACACGGCATCATCACGTTTGAAGATGTCTCTTTATCATATGGCGAAAACGGCCCTCTAGTCTTGAAGAACCTCCGCTGCAGTATTAAAGCTGAGGAGAAGGTGAGAGAAATGAAGTCATACCTTCTTCATATTCTAATTTGAACACCGTTGTCCACATTCACATTCTACGGTAAAAGAGCTACCAAGTCTCACACATTTAGGGTCCGCATTAATATCGATTTTTACAAATTTGGGGTCTCAAAACCCTAAAAATCAGCAGTCTTGTCCTGCATCAAGCCCTGAGAGTGCAATGTTTGCATGCAGGTGATCAAGATAGCTACATGTGTAGCACACTTTCTTTGTGTACATGTACTAATTTCTACTGCGTGTGTGCACATATGGCGCACTGCTTCCAAACACGATGTGAAAGATCTCATGCAAATATTTTTTTAAACTTAGCATCTCTGCAGTAAAAAGCATTGTTTTGGTGCTATGTAGCAAGTCGACAATGGATCACTAGTTCACATAAACCTTTGTTGGTGTATACAATACATGCATTACCAATGTTTATACAATGAGAGGCACACACAGGTCAACCAATAATTTCCAAAATGGCAGACGATGCAGCTGTGAGTGCTAGCTGGCAGGAGTTTAGGGAATGAGAGGAAAGCATAGGAAAGAAGATGGATGAACTAGTAGACCTAGAGAATTAAACTAGGGCTGACTAAAAGGCAAAACAATGTGCTGGGACTCTATGAGCGGCAGCTAGTGCGTCGGGCAGTCTCTCGGTGAAGTGTCACTAGTGTGTGCTATATAAATACTCAGCTGATATTGTCATGATCATTCAAAATTACCAGGCTAGAAGAACTGTCTTGATTGAACTGCATGAAGGTGCAAGTAATGTGAAACAACAGAATTTGCAAAAGTGTTTGTTTATAGTAACTATAATTGCTCTTCATTTGTATTTTGTTTTAGGTTGGTATTGTTGGAAGGACAGGAGCTGGTAAAAGTTCTTTAATGGCTGCTCTCATGAGGTTAACGGAACCCAAAGGTGTCTTGAAGATTGATGGTGTCACCATCACAGAGATCGGACTACATGCCTTGAGAAAACGTGTTTCATTTATTCCACAGGTGAGCACCTTCTATTCAACACAAAACAATTTTGTACCTACCTCTATCTACCAGGTTGGCAAAACTGCCAAGATTTAGTACCAAATCATCCAGTTATGCCTGTCATGCATTCAGCTCGTCTGTGCCAGGTACTCCATCAGTAAAGTAATAATTGCACTAAATAGCAATAAGACCAAATTGATTGTATACCAAATGGGTTTGGCATTAGACATTCAGAGAATTAAATCATCTGCCAGTAGAAACCATGATACTTTTTCAGACTCAAAATTCCATTGTATACAATGTAGCTAGTACAATTTCAGGATAGATCAAGGAATCTACTGTTGTAGGAAAAGAGAAAAAAATATTGTTAGCTTATAAAATAAATGTAATTTTGGAAGAATATATATTAATGCTAAATAAGTTCATTATTGCGGATTGAAATAATCGCTAGAGGGTATTCGTATAAATAGACTACGTTTTCAGTTAATTTTCGTCGCTTGATAAAGAGTTGCAGCGGCACTCGAAAGCTCGTGAACTTGTAAGCTAGTGATCACTTTTTGCGAGAGTATCACAAATTTCCTTGTTGACCATAGTAGATTGCGAGACAAATGATACCCTCTAGCGATTATATGTTAATGCTGTCAATGATTGTTCTTCAACTCTTGTTGTCAGGTTTGTTTGTTTGTTTGTTTGTTTTTTTTAATCTGAAGGAAGAAGAGTTACACAAATAATGTTTCTTAATTTTACACATCATATTTTTCTTGTTGCTCAGGATCCAGTGTTATTCAGTGGGACTTTGAGGAAGAACTTGGATCCATTTGACCACCACACAGATCAAGATATGTGGAATGCCCTGGAAGAAGTAAGGAAAGAATCTTCTAACTCTATTACTAGTGCCTCTTTAACCCTTTGAACTCCAAAGAGCTGGTTTTCCAGCCTACTGTGTCCAGAGACAATTAACTATTTGGCTTTGAACAATTCTGAACTTATTAAATCTGCTTATTTGACCCAATGCACAAACGAAAGCTGCATATTATTTGTTTCATTAATAAGATGTATATGGATCCTTTTTGTTTGATAAATCAATGAATATATACATGTAGATCTAAGTTAGTCATTAGACTATAGATGAATTTGGTTTGGGTGTAGTTTTTTTTTATTATGGCGGCCATAGTTGGGGGGCTTCCAGTATATGCATAACAAAAGAAAAGGTACATATGCGCAGACATATATGCACAGACATACATGCACTGGGCTGCTTGCTTGCATCACATTGAAGCCCTAATGCATGCCTGCTTGGAAAAATTGTTTCAATAATTGTTTTTCTATCTGCTGAATTATCCAGGTGCAGCTCAAGCCTGTTGTGGAAGAAAACTCTGAGAAACTAGAGATGCCCATGTCTGAAGGAGGGACAAACTTCAGTGTTGGTCAGAGACAGCTCGTCTGCCTAGCGAGGGCAGTATTACATCGGAATAAAATTCTTATTGTCGACGAGGCCACAGCCAACGTAGATCCAAGGTAAATTCATGATACGTTACAATTTGTTATTATCCAGTATGAGGATTATGTATAACATAATATAACATAATAACCGTCATTTATACAGCGCCTTTTCCGTAAACAGGTACAAAACACCTAACATAAATACACAAAATAAAAACATGTTGATTATAGACAAAAATAGGTATAATAACATATTAAACAAATCAACAGTATAAAATAGTATAACATAGTATAGCATTGTAAGTTGGAAACATGTTGATTTATAAGCGGGCATTAATGGAAAAGATGGGTTTTGAGAAGTTTCATGAAGATGTTCAGAGAATCAGTATTTTTTACCGAATTGGGTGGATTGTTCCACGAATGTGAACAATATGATTGAACCATATAAATTCCATTGATAAAATTTGTACAATTATTTTGTGAATTTGCATTAAAAGATTTGTTTTATTATTGGTTTCACACAGAACTGACCAGCTGATCCAACTGACCATACGGAAGAAGTTCAAGCAATGTACTGTGCTGACCATCGCTCATAGGCTCAACACCATTATGGATAGTGATCGTGTCTTGGTAAGTTTCAGTTTTATTTCATTCAGTGGTTCTATTCCACTCCCATTTTAAAGAGACCAGATTTTGCAGTAGATTCAGGTAATTTCCTGATTGTGTGAAAAGAATATTTTCACAATCTTGTCTTCCAAAAGAGCAATAAAAAAAAAAATTAAAAAAAAGAAGAAGAAGAAAGGCCTAAGTTGAAAGCGGCTCATATAAATTGTGGAATGCACTACTGGTTCAAACTTCATGTTCAATAAAGATTTTACAACACATACATGTATCCATTTCTACTGCTTGTAGTTTTAATGATGATGATAATGATAGTGGCTACTTTATAGCAATGTTCATGTACTGGTACCTTGTGATCGACAGTCTATGATTGTTCCATTAGACCAAAACACATTTGGATACCAAAAGATCAATAAAAAAAAGGAAGAAGAAACGCCGTAGCTGAAAGCGGCACATACAAATTGTGGAATGCACTACTGGTTCAAACTTCATTTTCAATAATGACTTTATAACATATATCCATTTCTACTGCTTGTAGTTTTAATGATGATGATAATGATAGTGGCTACTTTATAGCAATGTTCATGTACTGGTACCTTGTGATCGACAGTCTATGATTGTTCCATTAGACCAAAACACATTTGGATACCAACAGCTTTCTTATGTGTTATACTGAGGTGGTGCTGAAGAGAATGTTTCTTATATGTTTGATTGTATCATATATATATTTTTTTATTGCTTGTCTCTATTTTCCAGGTGTTAGATCAGGGTCGTATTGTAGAGTTCGATGAACCCTACGTTCTGCTCAAGGACGAAAATAGTCAATTCAGCTCCATGGTCGATGAGACAGGCAAGTCCGAGGCTGCTAAGCTCCTATCCGTGGCCAGGGCAGGGTACTACGACAGGAACCCCTCCAACCCATATGACTTTGACCTTGATGACAACCTAGGTCAGAATGAGAGCTTGGCATGAAAGGTCAAAGTTCAGGATGTTAAAGGTTGTGGGGTCACAAGTTCATAAAGAATTGAATTTGAAACAAGTGTTGGCTATATACTAGAAGAAGGAGAACTACTCCATATATATGTTTTTATCACCAATAGAGTCAAAGGTCAAGGGTCACAGTGTCATGAATCATTTTTTAGAATATAATGGACATAGTTTCATTAACAACTGGCCGATATTGAATAGGCGAAATATTGTAAAAATTTCCGTCCGTTAAATTTATTTTTCCATTGTATTTATCTTCAAATTTGCTACTTTGTGCAGAATGTTTGTACTTTTTGTAACTTTTTGTACTTTTTTACTTTTGTACATTTACATACTAATTTACCAAAAAGTCAATACCGAATGACTTTGATTTAAAGATACATGTACATCGATTCTTGTGTCAGCTAGTTGGTTTGTTTTTTGTCTTTCTTTTTCATCATGATTTCATGATTTTCATGATTTTTCATCATGATGATAATTGCAAATATGCAGAGTGTATAATACTAACCAATATTGCATACATACAGATGCAATATAATTTAGAACACGCTACTCCTACATGTAGATACCTAATCATTCTGCAAGGTACTGTATTCGCTGTTATTTTCGCGTGATTAAGTTTTCGCACTCAGAGGCCTCAAAACATATTTGCGGTTTCCTTAATTCGTGCTGAATTTACGTATGAACGCAACTAACCCCATTCAAAGCATGCATAAGAAATCATGCTCATGTATTCATGTTTTTTTAAATTCGCGCCCTATGATCTTTGCGCAAAATCTGCGAAAATAAATGTAACACAAATATTTCCACGAATACAGTACTTACATGTACATTGTATGTGTACATTTTGTTTGGCTGTTGAGTATCGTTACCTTTATAGTCTCCATTGATGGTAAAGCTACTATAATAGTAACTGGTTATGCAACCTTCCAACGACTCTCAGTATAAATTTTAGTGATGTTCCATTTATTTTTATATGAAACATTACTTTATGCCATCAGCAAAGCTATTTCTTTGTTGATTTTAAAGTGTGCCTATTGTTTCACTTTCACTGCTGCACTCTAAAAATTGATGTGACTTCTTGTTTTAGCACTTGAAAGGATGAATTCAGCATGTTCTAAGTGCTTGCATAGGGATGGTACTGGAAGTGCTCTTGGAGTGCACTCAGAGTGCTATTTTTGCACTTTTATTTGAGCTGAAATTGAAGATAAAGAAGCATGAATTCTGTGAGATTTAAACCGTGGTCCCCTGTATGAAAAGCACTGACAAGGCATGCTAGACCAACTCACATCTCAATATTAATGAGCTCCAGCTCCAAATTTTTATTTTCCAAAACGGACAATAGTAGCAGATCATATTGTTACAGAATGAAGTACCTATATGGAAATTGGCCGAAGCACATTATTATATTCTTCACTTTCATAATCAAAGATTATTAGAGAAATTTCACCTGGTCTGTTCATTAAAGTCTTCCATGTCTAAGTGAACCCTTATTTAAATCCCACCGATATCACAATTTTTTGCTGATAATCTGCACTACGTGCAAGTGCTAAATTAGCACCTAGGGTGCTAATATCTCTTCAAGTGCATTCCCTATGTGAGCACTAATAGATTATCACTTCAGATTTTAAGAGTAAGGTATTGTAGTAACGTGTACTACTGAAATATGCAATTCAGCTAGTAGTATCAAAGAATAATAAAAGATTATTCAGATACATTCAATGTCAACTGTTAACATGTGTATAATTTGTACTCACACATATTTTTAAAACTTGAATCATAGATGTATGTACAAGACATCAAGACTGTTTTTACTTGTAGTTTGAATACGTTACGTACAAATAATTTATTGTGAAATAAGTGTGTGATTCGTAGCTTTATTTTACAGAGGCACTGTGGATTTTATCGACAATAATAATAATAACTAGAACTACAATCGTTGACATGAACGATGTGCGTGCATTGACGCCTTGACTAAAGGATTTCAGTGATTATTAAAATGGAAGCATATATTTTAAATATATTGGGAAACGGAAGTAAGCTTTACTTAATATACAAGATCTGTATGTAAAACGAATACGCTTTGTGTACTACAGTGCAATTTGGAAAACATCGCTTTCCATATTATCCGGCGTGCACATGGCTCTGTCAAATTTGCAATTATTAGGCAAGCGGGTATAATGGCTCCAACAAAAATGTGATTTACTCGAAATTTTCAGTGACAACCTATATTATATTTGGTATCAATGGAAAGGCAATTTCAATGCGGTCATTGTGATGTCAATTTCAGAAGAAAATATTGAATGACAAAGACGTAATGTCTTGTTACGTAATCCATTGAAAATTCGCTATTTTTGGTCCATAACTTTTTGATGACGTCATCAAATTTTACAAAAATTAGCAGATAGTTGTGAAATGTAGTGATACATATGCCTGCTAAGTTTCAAGTCCCTAGATTGAATATTCGCAATTTTAGGGGAAGTTAAACTTCATTTCTTGGTATCGATAATTTTTTACATTCTGCAACATTTTTGAGCAATTTCGTCAATGAATCGATGTATTTTTCTTTACATTGCTGGAAAGGACATAGTCTGAAGTACCTATATCCAAAAAAGGGTACGGTTTTAACGAGGCACAACGCAAATGCAGCGTCTTGGATTTTAGCCAAATTTTGAAACTTTAGAGGGCGCTATTTCCATTTTGCGTATTTTCTGGAGCGTGAAACATGTGGAGTGTGTGCACACGTATTAGAATAACATGCCCTGAAAATTTGAAGCAAAATGGAATTGATTTCAGGAAGTTAAAGCCATTTTTGTGTGTTTTTAGTCACAATTTTTTATTTCATAACAGAATTGATTTATGAAATTGATTAAAAATATGAAAATGGTTTTGAAATAAAAAGTTGTTGGATGCATATGAAAGGACAATTCATGGACTATTTAATGCATTTTGTTAGAAGCCTGTAGCATCTACAATGACATACATGTAGATATGGAGGCTGGAAGAATGGCTTTCATATGGCCCAAAATTGACAAAATGGCCGATGGACGGTCACGGATGAGTGATTTTGGAAATTGAAATGTCAGGGGATCAATAGTGGATTATGGATGTCATGTCTATGAAGTTTGAACGAATTTGGACGAGTAATTTGACCTTCACAGGGAGAACAAGGATCATGTGTTAAGTGAATGGCTTTTTGTGGAAGAAGAAGAAGAAGAAGAAGAAGAAGACGGAAAAGGAATATGGAACGATAACATAGCATTGTCGCTAGAGCGTCAATGCAATAATAATAATAATAATAATAGAAAAATAGAGTTTCTATTTTTACTTATGTAGAATTCAATTTTTTTTTTTGCACTTTACCTATTTGTATTGAGTATAAGCTGTTTGGATTTTTTTCTATCGAAAAGAGCATTATACATTTAAAATGTAGGCCTCTACCTTGTTTTAACCCTAATAGCACAAGGGTATATCTTACTGGTGGGGGGGGGGGGCACTATGGTCCCCCTTACGATTGCAGCTGTTAATCTCGCAAGCGTGGCAAAAACTTGCACAATAGTTGTGTGCAATGTACATGTAATGTATTAGATTGTATAGATGGTCATTACTAAGTTATGTCATTTTAGCAATTAATCATGTTAATTTATGCATGAAATCATACTTTTTCCTCTAAAACACAAAAGAAACCTCCTAGAATGCTAGAATTAATGTAGCTATTTATAGGAGCATTTTTAACCATTTTAATTTTTACAAATTTTGGCATCAAACTGACTTGTTATTATATTTATTATTTATTGATTTATTTTTTATTTCGAAGTTTTCTTTATTATTTTTTTATCATATTAATAATGACCATCACTCAAAAATGTATGCTATAAGGATGTGTGTGAAACAGTTTTGTATTACTTTCTCTTCTTTAATGTTCCAAAGGTTTTGGAGTCTTTCATATATTGAATTTTTATGTGTAAAATTTTTATTTTTAAACCCAAATATATGTGTATTTACTTTATAATCACTGGTGCAAATAATAAATCATGTAAACAAAATGTAAAATGTAAAAGACCTTGTTTGAGTATAGCAAATGATTGATCCATGGAGGATAATTGTAAACTTTGAAATAAGTAGTGTTTCACAAAATGTTTTTGAATAAATTTGTAATTTATTGTAATACTGATTTAATTTGGGTGTCTCGTAAATTATTGTGAATCATTGCTAAATACAAGAGATACATGTACGAACTGTATACAGCTTGGGAAATAATTATTAAGACTACTTACCTAAGTAAGCTTCAATGTGGTTTGGTCTAATTATCATTTCCCAAGCTGTATGATAGTAAGAGAGAGGGAAAGAGAGATAGAGAGAGCGAGAGAGCAAGTGAGAGAGCGAGTGGGAGGTGGAAAAACTGAGCGAGAGAGAGAAAGAGAGAGAGAGAGAGATAGGGAAGAAAAATTGAGAGATTTGGAGAGGGGGAGTGAGGGAAATGAGCAAAAGAGGAAGGGGAAGGAGAAAGGTTGGAGGGAGACAGTGGGAAGAGAGAGAGGGGGGGAGGGGTGATAGACCGAGAGGAGATAGAGACCAAGAGAGAGAGAGAGGGGGTGATAGACCGAGAGAGGGGAGAGAGAGAAAGAGAGGGGGGGGTAGGGGGTGATAGACCGAGAGAGGGGTGCTAGAGTAGACAGAGAGAGAGAGAGAGGGGGGGGGGGGGGTGGGTGATAGACCGAGAGAGGGGTGCTAGACAGAGAGAGAGAGAGGTGGATCTGATAATGCAGAATCGAACTAAAAACAGATTTCAAACAACACTGAAGAAAAGAAGAAGGGGAAAAAAGCAAGAAATTGAATGAGAGGGCCCTGGTCCAGGATAACATAAAAAGCGACTACAGCTAAGACTAGACAAGAAATTACGCAATATTATATAATAATGCGACGGCATATACCGTACCGTCAGCGTTGCCAGTCGTACGATAATTATCGTATTTGTACGATAATTTGGCCCTCTGTACGATGTACGATCAATAATTGCAAAAAATGGCAAATGTACGATAATTTTGCACATTTGATCAGATAACACTAATCTATAGGCGAAATCAGCTAAAACTGGTCTATAATAGCACAAAATGCCTTAAAAACCCCCATCCATGAAATTATGGAAGATTCCCTGATCCGCAAATGTTAAGACATATTTTTCCATTCAAAGTTCCGGGGGCCTCTTTTGGCATTTGCCGGACTTGCACTTCTAGCTCATCACCCAATGAGGTATGGATTTCGTGCAAATTGCCATTAAATCTTGAATGTACGATAATTTTGGCTAAAAAACGATAATTTTGAGGCTCTGGTACGATAATCTGACTTCTTGAACCTGGCAACGCTGCGTACCGTACATCTATCATGTTGTGGAGGAGAGAGAGGAGGATCGAGATCGAGGGCCGAAGGATGGGGTTGGAAACTTGAAGATAGAACCTGACAGAAACTCATTTAAAGTTGACTTTCATGAGAACTTATTAAAGATGGCTGATGGTCCTCCGAACCCAACAGAAACTGGAGGGATTTTATCTCGGACCTTTTTTTGGTGAGTAGATAATATTGTTGTGCCATATTCCTTGCCATACAATACATGTACAATGTACGCATGACTGAGGCAATACTATAGGGCTACACGGCGCAACTTGGCCATATCGCACGGGGGCAGATCCGATGCCGTGTATGTTCATCACATTTCCTTTGTGTGTGAATGTTGTGAACTGCAATTATTGTTGTTACCCGTTCAATATACATGTTGTTTTATTTCCTCCTTTGTCCCTTTCTCTAGCTGTCTATCTTTCCTTCTCATACATTTGAAGTTGGTTTAAAGTAATAAGATTGATTTAGTTATTCATTGTCTGATTGTGTTATTTTACTCTCCTAGCTCCTAATATATACATTGAATATATATTCTATATAGTTGTATTCTTTTCCTACATAGTATTAAAGTCTACAATTCCTTATTTTTGGTCCTTTTTTATTCTTTGATTTTATTGTTTGTCACCTTCCCTCCCCTGCCTTTCCCCCCCTACCTCTCTCCCCCCCCCCCCTCTCTTTTCTTCTTCATCTTCTCACATTCTCATTTTCCTTCACTTCCTTTTTCCTTTCTTTTTGTCTACCAATCTTCTCTTTACTGTTTTCCTTGTGTTATGTTTTTTTTTTTCTCTCTCTCTCTTTTATTTGTTGTTTATGTTAATTTCTTTTTTCATGGTTTAATTGCATTGCATCATTCTTTTTTCATGGTTTAAATTGCATTGCATCATAAAAATATCGTATTGCATACCAAATTAATGCTAAATCTCATAAGCCACATATACCAGTAAACATTAAAGGTAGTGTCAGCCTTTTTCACAAATTGCGAAAAACTAATGCAACTTAATTGGCATAACTTTAGAACATGATCAACCTATACTGTCTATTCAATCTTACTGTCATAGGTTGCCTAGATCAGTAATATGAAACGAAAATCTGACTACCAATCTAGACCAGCTCTCCATCAAAATCGTGGATATTACAGCGCGTGCAGAACGGACCACACACAGCAATATACACACGGCGCATCAGCGTGCATTATTCTCTGCGCTAACGGTCAACGGTTCGCACCGTACGGTATATTTTTTGAGGTTCGAAAAAATAAGAATGAATTTTGATAAACGCAATATAATGACAAATATACACAATTGAGCTTAATGATGCCGTGGGAAGATGTAGTCATTGATATACTACAATATCCTCTCAAAAACTAGAAATTTAATTTTTTTGCCTGCAAAAGGCTGACACTACCTTTAAACCTTGAATCTTGAAGAAATAATCACTTTTGCAGCTCATTCTAAAAGCTAAACAGGGATGGGTATATGTACAGTCCATGGCCTACGTGACAGTGACGGAGATAAATAATAAAAAGTGAAGGGTGCAAGTAAAAACATGCCATTTCGGTTTATAGTAGCCGAAGTCCAACAGGTCCCTGGAAAGTAATGAGGGAAAGTGTGCAGGAAACATTTGTATGAATGCAATATACTGCATCTAGTACATGTATGTAAATGCACGTTTGTAACCCAGTGGCATTGAATTTATAATTGTGCTGGTAGCATAAGTTCTTTCTTTTCCTCAAAGCAGACCTCTATACAATGTGTCCCAAAAAGAAATAAACACTTTTGAAATGGCTACCAAATAAAAAAATATATGATTCTTGGGTAAAAGATTTACATACTATATAAAGCTTATATCCTCAACTATCATTATGGCAGGAAAAAAAAAAAATCGAAAATAACGCATTCTTCGGTGAGCAATGCTCAATATTGTGAAGGACACAAAAACTAGCCTCCGCAAAAATTCGCTATTCATTTACCAACTGGGTATGGCATGCCAAGAAGGATTCAAAGATATAATGGAATGAATCAACTAACAGAGTAAAAGTATTATCAAAAGTCAGAAATAAACAATCAATTTTTCCATTATTACTTGAATCCTTCTTGGCATGCCATATCCAGGGGATAAATGAATACCGAATTCCTGCGCAGGCTAATTTCTGTGTCCTTCGCACAAGTGGGCATTGTTCACTGAAGAATGCGTTATTTTCTGAATTTTTTTGTTTCATAATGATAGTTGAGGATATGAGCTTTATATATTATATCTAGAAACTTTTCCCCCAAGAACCATATATTTATCTATTTGGTAGCCATTTCAAAAGTGTAGGCCTATTGTTCTTTTGGGGACGCACAGGATAACATCATTGTATCTCTGAAAATATTGAATAGGCCTATGTACAGACAGTACTTCATAATGCTGGTGATGTCTGCCACAACCAAGGACTATTCTGACTATGCCGTTTATATTTAGAGTGAATGGGTTGCCATTCTATTTAATCATAATAAACTCAAACAAAGAGGAAAACTGACCAGAAATATATAATGTGAAAAATAAGCAAAGAAAATGGATTCCAGGCCCGGAACCCAGGTCCGTGGAATGCTAGGCCATTGTTCTGTCCGACTCAAAAAGAGAGTGTATGAATGTAGTACACACACAATCATGTGAAATTGGCGAGAACATAATTGGCCCCATGCAATTATTTCCTGTAATGTCAGCTAACGTCCCTAACATGTGCCAATCCAGATTACACAACTTCACATAATTACATAGAAAGTACTGTACACATGTTAGATTGTCTGGAATATAAGTGGTCCCATAGGCCTACAATTCCCACTTACGTTGCACAACTAATTGCGCCCATTTAGCATACATGGCCAAACAATTACCAAAGTAGTATAGGCCCACTGTTTGATGCACAATTATGTAAGATTGGACGGAACATAATTAGCCCTATTCAACTCCCAATAACGTCGCCAAACGTGTGCCAGTCCCGACTTGCCCCATGCATTCACAATAGGCCCACAAGACCTTATATTGGACAATTATTAAAGGGACGTATAAATGATAAAACATGGGGAATTCACCTTATCTCGGGTGAAATGATAACATTCCAATCAGAGCCTGAGGCGTGTTGCGTAATCTCCAGCGTCAGGGTGTCTGGAGTATAATCCTTCATGGCTAGACTAACTAACCAGAAGTCCGAAGTAAATCTAACCTATGTTTTGTTTGTGAAATGGAGCATTATACAAGTCCTCTCTTTGAATTCATACGAAGAGACCCGTTGAGAGTCTATAAACTAATCCGAAGCTATTGACCCTATTGAATGACTGAATTCGGTCAATTTCGTCATGTTGGTGCTGTCCGAATGTTCATCCCCAGTAGGCCGACCCTTGCGTAAGCCTCACTGTAGATTGTGTATGAGTCAATGAAGCTCAAGAAAAACGCGCATTCCCCACGATCTCCGACTTGCGAGGGCCTTTAATAGTTTGTCAACCCCAATTTCCTCAAAACTTATTTCTTCTCCTAACAAAAGAATTGGATTCTTGTTGTTCACAGTTGGAAAGTATTAGGCGTACAGTATGTGCCAGAAAAAAATGGATACCCAATCTTGAGAACCTCTAACAGAACTAGTGACTTAAATTATTTTTGTTACATGGCAGAGAAATAGGCCTATTCATATTCTGTCCAATAATACCAAATTATACCTACATGTAAGCTGCAATGGGTGATCAATAGGCCTACTTTGCGATAGTCCAAGTAATCTTGTCCCATGTGAATGGACTCGGGGACTCAGGAAGGCTTACCTCAAACATTGAATGAATGATCAGGGAGCTTTAGGCCTACTTTGCTACCCCCCTCCCCCCCCCACGAAAAAAAAAAAGAAAGATAGTCCTGATGATTTTCGACACAAATTCTTAATTCATTCATCATTGACAGTTGATGCAATGTATGTATAATAATAATAATATATAATAATAATATGGTTTTATTTACCCAGGGTAGCCACTTCAGTTCCGACAACTGTTCTCCCAGCGGGCCCTGCATGATGTTATTATTACCCCCAAGCTCCTTGTAAAAAGGCAACTTTAGGTACCATTTTTGTAAGTCTTTGGTATGACTCGGCCGGGTTTCGAACTCACGACCTCCCGTTCATGAAAGCAAGGTGGGCTACCTTTTTACGGGTGCTCTTTTTGGTTATGGTTTTGGTTTTGGTAAATTCAACAGAATTTGAGTTAATCTGTCAAAAACATTAAATTTAAAATTAATGTGATTATGTAATTAACTTTTTGCCTGCCAAATTCGACTATAGTCACAATTGTACTTATTAACTATACAATCGTAATAATTCATTTTCTCTGTAATGGCTGGGCTAAAAGATCTGAAAATCACTGATAATGCGAGGGATGTGCATGAGGCATAATTTCTCCTAGTTAATACTGAGCAAATATTGTTATACTATTTTTAATAATTAAAGAGAAAAGTCTTCTTTTTTATGCTTAAAATTAATGTGGCGGGCAAAGAGTTAATGATATAAGGCTCTCATAGACTTTGCATATAGTTATTTTCTGGGACGCATCATAAATCTGATTATAATTGAGTCATGTGGCACATGAACAATGTGCGAATGTTGCAATGTCAAAGTCCAACAGTCATTTATTGTGTGGCAAAAGCTTTTACTGCATAAAACATGATTGTTGGACTTCGACCTCTAATGTAATTTTCATTGAACATCAAGCTTTTGTCATAAAAAAGTGATATTTTGCATAAATCTCAACATTTACAAATATGTTCTTCCTTTTTTGATAGAAAAACCTAGTCTGATTTTCATTTTTTTAATTTGTTAATTTTTTATATTTTCCATTTTTATATACAGGAAGAATGCTGATTTTTCTATATTTTTTTCATCTAAGATGCAATTATAGTAAACATGAGGAAAGGCCTGAAAAAAATAGTTTATTGACAAGTAAACTTTGTGCAAATTTATTATAGGTCTGTCATTGAAAAAAAATGAATTGTATGTACCGCCCCTCTGGCATCACAGCATTATGACCATGTTGCCAAATTGATAATACATGTAGCTATCTGCTATTCTTGCATTGATCATTAAAATATTTGTAACTTTCTTATTATAAGTCTGATTTTCCTCAAACTTTTTTTCTATTTCTCTAATCTTTCTGCTTTGGGTAAACCCACCTTATTTGGGGTCCAGTATTTCCTTTCATTTCCTCTTTTTCTAAGATCTAAAGTGCAGCCATTAAAAGCCGATTATCGTGTTTTTCAGACAAATGTACACTATAAAAACTGAAGTGCTATTGTAGGGATTTGAAAGGCTTAGTTCAGCACTGTCTTAAGCCTTGAATTAAGGCTCTAAAGCATATTATCTTGTTTACAGTCTGATAAATGGCATACACTCTCTAAAAACGAAAAGGCTGAATTCTGCACTTTCTAATTTTGAGATTGAACAGGGATAGCCTATTATCCTGTTTTTATCCCCACATGTCCTCTCTGAAAATGAAAAGATTGTGAGAGAATTGCTTGAACGAGGCGTATTATCCTGTTTTTACTCCCATACATACATGTACTCTCAGAAGCTGAAAAGACTGCATTCTTTTTTCTTGTCTTTTTTTTTTTTGAAGAGCTTGAATGAGATTTAAATCCCATCCTGTTTTTTTGCCCCAAATGCTGCACTAGCTGTCTATTGCTTGAATGATGCCTATTATCCTATTTGTAGCACCATACAGTATGTACATGGACTCTCCAAAACTGAAAAGGTGACATTCAGCACTTTCTTAGAGCTTGGATATAGTGAGTGCACTCGTGGTGCCGTTTGAGCACTTAAGTATATGTATGGCCCTGGGGCCGTATTCATAAAACCCTCATAAGCCTAGTTAGCAACTAAATTGATCAGAGTTCCACACTAAGTCAAATTTGTTATTCACAAAACCCTCATAAGTTTTTCTGGTGTGTCAATGTATTCAAGCTCATTAGTATATAGGTATTTTCCTTCTCATGCTTGGTATGAGCTCATTCAACCTCCACAAATATCAATAAAAGAAGCTCCAGTTGAAAAATGTAGATGGTGACAACATTCATGATTCTATTGTTGCCAGATACATTCCTTCAAAGCTGCCAACCGGCTATAGTTAGCAACTAAACATTGTTATTCACAAAACCTTAATTGCCTTAGTTGTCACACAATTTCCTTCAAAAAGATATAGTTGATCATGAGCACCTATAGCGTTTTATGGTGTAACCTATTTTACCCTCAAATTTGAGTTTCTAAAGCGATATTGGCGAGATTTCCAGTTTTTATGTTAGTTTATTTATAATGTCCAATGAACAATCCACTAAATGTGTATTTCAATATTGTTATGATCGAAGATATCACATTTTTCAAAATCAATAATAAAATATGGTAAGTTAACCTGATTATGCCATGAGGTCTGAAGGATGAGACTAGCAAGACAAAACCTATATGTGGAAAAGTTTGGTGGGCTGACTGCTCAAGACTGCACATTGCATAAGACTAAAACAGATGTCTCTATTCTATGTATCTGTATGCAATATATTATATTCACATTCTTTAATTGTATTTTTTTACTGTTGTTATGCATATGACCAATCTGGGATATCAACTACTTATTGGGGTTCTTAGTAAGGTTTTGTGAATAACAATTTAGTTGTGTGCTACCTGTTGACTTTGGACTTGTCATATTTCCATGAGTTAGGTGTATGCTATTTGTTGACTTTGGACTTGTCATTTTTCCATGATTTAATGATGGCGAGAAGGGTTTTGGAACTAGAAGAAAGAATTCAGGGATAGGAGAAATGTACTGGAGTTATATAACGACGACGAACTTTTTCAAAGATATCGGTTTTGAAAAAATATTTCTTTCGCCAAAAATATATCCGAGAACCAAACAAAATAAAAAAATCTGAAATTTGACAAATGAAAAATAAATATAAAAGCGGAAGTCCAATGCTTGCTTCCCCCCCCTCCCCGATAAGGATGGACCACTGAAGATATGAATGAATGGGTAATTAATGGGTAATTAATGGGAGCAAACATGTTGCTAGACAAACCCTTATTATTTATGCAGGATAGTATGCATGAACAAAGGAATTGCAATGTATTGTGTTTGTGTGTCCGTGTGTGGGAGGGGTTTGCATATTTCTAGTGCAGTTTACATGTTTTGGTCATCTGTGACTATAGAATAATTGAACACTTACACCTGCATCATGGCTGTAGTTACTCATGCAAATTATGATCTACTGTGTTGTTGCCTTTATATCAAATGAGAAAGTTACTTGATAGCTAGTTTGAAAGAAGGGGATTTATCTTTTAGCTAAGGCCTAGTTGGCAACTGACTTATGAAGGTTTTATGAATATGGGCCCAGGCCATTATGTAATCTTCCAGCAAAAAAATAATAACAAAACATTGAACTCTCTTTTGGGTGTTTTGCCAATGAAGCAGATAGTTTTAATGAATCTACAAGTATAATATATATTTATGTTTTGTATTTGTGAGTTTGAGAATAATTTAAACGATTATGATAAAACACACTTGAGAAATGACATTCAAACTTTACTAAGCAGTGCATAATATTCTTATAAGCATATCTAATATGGAAAGTCAGGGTCCTGGCAAATGTTTTTATATATATATACCGTGTGCAATAAGTATTGTCGCCCCTTACATAGGATATACAAAAATGTAGTATAACTCATCTTTTAACTGAATTTAATTAGTATAAAAACAATATTTTGATTTATGATATATCAGTTAAGATTAATATTATCTGAAACAGCAATTTAACGGAAGATATTTCCCCCTAGGGGTCAATGACGCCGGACCCACGATCTGTCCAATTTTTCTAAGCTTGACCTAGTAAAGACGGCCTAACTGATCGATGTTTATTCTTCACCCCGTATTTCCTGGCATTGCACAAGCATTGAACCCATCTTGTTGACCAGCTAAGCAGACTTGATATCTCCCTGTTCATTTTCCCTTCTTTTCTCCAAGTTTGAGCTAATTTAACATACTTTTAATTTCGCTCTCAGTACTTTCCTTCTTCCTCCTGTTATTATTGTCCACCAGTTTTCATTGTCAAAAAGGAGGTTTGAGATCTTGAAATTCTTGGGGGAAAGTTCAAACGAGCATAGCTCTACTTTTACATATCACACAAAGTTCATCTATGCAGCATAAAATAGGTAATTTCAACAGCTAAGCTGGCATATTTGTTTGAAAGCCGAAATCATTACTCCCATAAGTACATATTCAAAACAAGCATGAGGTAGGGGGTGACAATACTTACTGCACACGGTATATATATAAATATAAAACAATGTCTACTACAGGACCCAGTTAAGCTAACAATTAATTCAATTTCAAAACAAGTTCTATAACAAATGAAGAATGCATATTTTTTAAAAACTTTTACATGATTTCTCTCTTTTATTTCCTTTTAGTTGGCTGTTGCCCCTTGTCAAATATGGCTACAAAAACCCCTTGGAACAGAAGGATATGTACAGGATATGCCATGAAGATGATGCCGATTTTCTTGCCGATAAACTCCAAAGGTAAGGTAAAACTTTATTTTATTGTTAAGCTAACTCTGTTCAAAACTTAATTCAAGGCTCAAGTTTTATGTGCACAGTATTAAACATGTAGCAATTTTAGTTTGTCAGTATCAACTTTATGCAAAAGGTGATGCCCTCAATTCAATAATAGGAGGGGATTAGTAAGTCTTGAATACAATACTGCAATGCAGTCCAGATTCACCGTACCTAGGGCATTAACTTTTGGTCAGCTTATTTAATGAAGAAAAAATAATGTCATATAAACCAGCAACCTAACATCATCATGACTCCTAAACTATCTACCTGATGCATGTACATACTTGAAAATGTCCAGTGTACTACTAGTCTTCCAGAATAACAAATTTATATTGACATAATCTTGTCATATCATATGTCTTTTAACACTCAAAATGTACTTTGCTGGTTGATACTGACTTTAAATAACCCTTGAGAAAGAACCTCTGATGTAATTTGCAATTGTTAAAAACAATTGTCTCATCTATCAAATTAATCTACAGGGGACTTGGAGAATATGAATAATAATGATAATATGGAGTCAACATTTGCAATACGCAATATGCAATACATTGGGGGAAAATAGTGTTTGAAAACTGGACATCATCAGAGAAAACAATTTTTGACATACATGTAGATAATAAACCAAATTTGTAATAAAAACTCATAAAAAATCTTCTCAAAATAACTTGTACCTCCCCTGTTTTTTTTTCATCACATGCTTAGAAACTGGAACAAAGAGATGATAAGATATGAGAGTCACCAAACGAAACCCAGCCTCCTTCGAGCTTTAATCAAAACCTTTTGGCGGCCTCTAGCTGTTGGTGGGGTTATACAATTCTTTGAGGTAATTGCATACTGTGTTCTCTGTTGGATGATGTCGTTGGCGTATAAGCCTTAGCTGTTGTACATTCGCCAGATAATATAACAGTTAATATTTTAATTTAACATTAATACAAAGTGAAACTTTTGTTTTTGTTTTAATTGCAAAATGATATCACTTATACAAACTTTTGAGAAGATTCAAAACTGTTTTCCCCTGAAAACCCTTTTATTTGATACACTCTGTGTACGTCAAGTTGCACCCCAGATTGAGTAGTGAAGTGAAAACCTGCACCAGTGTAAGATGAACTTTCAAGGACTTCCTGTGCATGCCAATATAAAAGGGACCTAGGCGCAGATCCAGGATTCACGATTAGAAAAGATTGTGCAGGCCCAATTATCTGGACAAGAGACGCTCTATTATGTATAAGCATGGGCTGATACTCTCAGTTGCTTGACATAAGGCTTGATCCGCTACTATATTCTATTCTATACAGGAACTGGTCTTTAGGCTGCTGCAACCGATCATTATCAGCTATCTTGTTACCTACTTCTCCCCTGAACCGGAGATCTCGACAGGTCAGGCGTATCTCTATGCCATGGCGATGTCCTTGTGTGCGGCTTCTGCTACGATTCTTGCTCATCCATTACACTTTAAGATGGACCGGGTCGGGATGCAGATCCGTATCGCAACCAGTGCTCTAGTTTACAGAAAGGTGAGCTTAGATTGGGACCCTTCATATGAGGCCATTTCCTGTCCTGACATATCAGAGCAACCAATAAGATGAAGGAACTTGCTTCTTGGTCAATGTAATTTGTGAATAAGAAGTTCTAAGCTTTCATATGATACAAAAAACTGTCTTGTACTTTGGCTTTTCTGTCATTGATCTCCACCCACTGTAAAACTAGGTATTTTAAATCTCATCCTTGCCAGCTATCCAAGGTGGCCCCTTTTAGCTTGGACCCCAGGACAATTTGTACATTTACCTTTTTTGCAAGAGTGAATAAATCATCCTGTTCGATATCAATCTTCTACCTGAAAAAAAATCCGGGCCATTGGCTAAATATGCAGTCCACATTTGTCATTATTAAAACTCTGCACAGTGAAGATCTGAATGTGTACATGATGGCATTATATGATATTAATTTCCTAATGTATATGTTGTTTCTTTTTCTCTATTTTACTTCATTTGTTAAAGTCTCTATGCCTTAATAGTTTAGCCCTTGGACAAACGACGGTGGGGAAGTTGGTTACTATTCTCTCCAACGATGTCAATCGATTTGATACGGTGAGTTGGTACTTGAATCGGTATAGATTTTTTATTAAAAACAATGGCTAACATCTGCAGAATGAAAAAAAAAATTGTTACGTGAAAACGTTATAAACATATGATTTATTGTTAAAAAATAACAATTTGGAGGTCTCATATTGTAATATTTCTGAAAAGTATTTTTGAATTGTGAAAATCTGAGCCAGTGTTTGAAAACAATATTGAACGATAATAATAATGATAAAAATGACAATATAGAGCGCAACATATCCATCTCAAGAGATGCTCAAGGCACATACAGATAACAAAAAATTAGCAAACTTTAACATAAGAATACTGGAATTCCCCACATGTAAATGCAAGTAGGCAATGGTTAGGATTGGAAATGTAACATGTCTCCTTGTGAAAGCTCCTTTAGCTTTTCCAAAATGTTTTATATCCTCTTGGTCTACCAGCAGATATGGTCTAATTCTCTGATAGTCTAATACTATATCGTGTCAACCTATTTTGGTCTAATTTCAATCTGCTCTATTTAGTTGGTTTGCTTTTCCTTCGTCTACTTACCTTTTTCTATTTTGTCAAATACAAATTTGAGTCATTACCAATTCATCTAATTTAGACCAAGTCAATATTTAATGGGAAAAGCCTAACCGGAAATAAAGACAAATTAGACAATTAGACCAAATGGTTAGCATATGAACTGGTTATATACAAAAAACAATTAGATCATGTGGGCCAAGAGGCAAAATTCACCTTCCAAACATCTATGCCTGTCAACGCTGTCAATATACCCATACTCTATCATTATTTTCTTGTAGGGGTTGGCACATCTTCACTATATTTGGATCGGACCATTGCAGCTGATAGTCTTTCTCATCATACTCTATAGGAACATGGGACCCTCCTGTCTCGTGGGATTCGTCATTCTCATCTCTCTCGCCCCGCTACAGGGCTGGATGGGACATCTATTCTCAAAATTCAGGTATAAAAATAAATGAAACACATCTTTAATCCATTTACCAATTGACTAGAATTAAACCTTGTAATTTCCATTTTAAATCAATGGGAAAGATTATTCAAAGGGTTAGTGAGTGAATCAATCCCAAATATACAAATTGTCTCCCAACCAATAATACCAAGATTTCTCTGGTAACATTTAGGATTCATAGTCATATATTCTTGTAAGCATTATAGGTATTAAAGTTAGTGTAACTTGGGCTTTCATGGGGGTGAATTGTAATTTGCTGAACCCAAATTTTGTGAAAAACAATGGAAGTACCTGTCTTGAAAGTAAATTTCTGGACCACAGGAAAACAAGCCATCCCCATTTTAGACATTTTTTAGCCTATTTCAGGCAATATCGGGCCAGGGAAAGTTAGATAATTATATAATATTGACTGGCCATGAGGGAGATACCGCAGATATTTCCCAAACAAGTCTCATATTGCCTCGAGTCGAAGACGAGGGCAATATGGGTCTTGTGAGGGAAATATAGGAGGTATCTCCCGAAGGTATTAAAGGCCAGTCAATATTATTATTATTACCTGTTAACCTCATTTAGCCACATTTTAAAGAGAATAAAATAAGTTTACTTGATTTAAACTTAGGTATTTGTCGTGGGATGTTTTTCTTTTCTTTGTTTCTTCAGCATTCTGAGTTAAACCATTGTGACGTAGTTATTCAGGCGCGTATTTTTTTTCAGGATGCTAAACCATTGTGGCGCAATAATGTTTCTGTGCGTGTCCAGTGTCTTACTCTTTGTACCATAAGGCGCATCACCTTACTGTTACGCGTAGGACCCCCGACCAGACAAAATATGGATATTACGGACCGGCAATTTTGTACACAAACCCAATAGGGAATCGCGGAGGAGGGGAGTATGAATATTATCGTGCAACTGAGCCATCGTGACGTAATATTTTAATCCAAATCAATTAGGCAGACAAAATATGCGCTTATATCTTGTCTCCAAAACGCCTCATACAGGAAATAATGTGTTTTACAAAAAAAAAATGTTGTGATGGTTGGAATATACAAGGTATTTAATAAGGTCTTGTAGTGGTGATAAAACTCAAGGTGATGGAGAACACCAGTTACTGGGTGATCATCCATGGTGTCAAATTACCCGTGGAAGCCCCAGACTCTCCCTGTTTAAAGCTTAGCTAGTGTGCTAGTCATGAGATTGAATTGTGAAAGAAACTGTCTCAAAGTGATGGTAAAGGTTGATAACAATGCAATTAAGAATTGTTTATTGATGTGAGGTTTTGGAATCAAGAAAATGATTAGAAATTTACCAAATTCTTTCAGAGATTAACAGGCACTGCACTCAAAAATGCATGTATGGGACAACATGTACATGTGCTCACATGTTCAGGACCCAAACATTTCAGCTTCTTATGTCATATTATCACTATGAGGGAATTTGAAGAGCAATCCTTTTCAGTGGAGCTTTCTACTAAAAAACTCTTCCTAAATACCTTGAAAATAATTCGAAAGCTCACAATTATTTTGTTGACCCATGGTTCACCTTTCCCACTACACTAGATTCTCTTTAAATCACATTTAAAGGGATGCAGTAACATTGAATGATATTCAAATCATACTTTATTCGATATACATGTAGCTTATTTTGCCAACATAATTATCAACTCTTAGGTCAGTCTGGTATCTCTTCAAAATTGCAAGCTAATTGCTTGCTTTACCTTCGAGATATCAATGATTTCATACTCAAATTTTATAAACCAACCCTGGATGGTTTTATTTTCCACATAGCACAACATACACCCATTTCCTGTTGTATAGTCCCCGTACCTAGCGGCCTGCTGAGCCGGCAACAGAGGGTACTGGTGTTTGGCTGTATGCTTTGCATTGTTTGTTACACTGCTTTAAGGTAGTAAATGACTTCCATTTGATCTGAAACTTTCAGTAGTTTGATTTTTCTGTTGGAACAATATAATTTTATCAATCTTGATCTTATTGCTCTTGTTTTTGAAAGTTACCCAATCCCTTTAAAGTACAATGGTAATGGCAGATTAACCATTCCTATCCAAATGTTATTGTTCTTTCTTATCATGATTTCAGGGACAAGACAGCTCAACTTACTGATGAACGTGTTGGGATTATGAACGAGTTAATCTCTGGAATGCGTATCATCAAGATACATGGCTGGGAATTCCCCTTTTCAGATCTCATCAAAGAAGCAAGAAGGTATAGTGTAAAAGATTATTGTGTGTGCAGGGTGCAACAAACCTGCTTGCCAGCTTGCCAAGGACAAGTGAAAACCATGGGCAGGCAAGGAAAGTTTAGAGTCACTTGCCCAATCGGGCAAGCGATGATTTAAGCCTAATGTGTAAACTGATCGTTGGTAGCCCCATCCCCAGTGGCCTAGCCGCTGTTTACAAAATGTATATCATGTGTTTGCAGCACCCATGACTTTCCCATAACATTTTAAACATAATAGAATATGTGTTTATAAACATGAATCAAACAAAAAATATTACGCAGGGATATCTTTCTGGAGCAAAACATTACCTTACATTTGAAATCAAGTTCTCAAAACTGTTTTTCAAAACATCAACCCAATTGTAGTAGTTTCTGATATAGTCTAGCATGCAGACTCATTATAATATTTATAGTTTTGAAAATAATGATTACAATAAGGATGCATTTCCTTTCAGACCTTTGATTTTTTTTTCGTTTTTTTGTAGAGGCCATTTACATGTATGTGTATTTAAACAGTAGACATCCTTTTAGATTAGATTTTAGGTTACAGAAAAAACGTATTTAAATTATGAAATTCAAAATGATTGTTAACTATTTAAATGCATGAAAGACAATTGTCATTAAGCATATCCTGTAAAAGAAGACATTTTTCCGTCAGCAAAAAAAAATTAATCCATAGCTGCACTAGACTCAGGTGAGGTAAATGGGGACCAATTAAGTAGCAATATTTATTCCTTGAATCGTAGTGCGTGTAATAAATGCACTAAAGCCAGATTGTAGAGCCCTCAAAGGCTATACAGTCTGTGTCAAAAGGAATGGTACAGTCGGGGGAAAAAATTATTTAGGTATGAAATCTTTTAGAATTTTATGTACATATTGTATCAAATTAAAGCCAATATATTCTTTCTTTCTGATGCAATTTATTTCAAATAATTTGCTTTTGCTAATATGCTAATTTCTGTGTGAAGAGAAGGGAATTAACTCCGCGGGAACCTATTGTTCTTTTTGGTTCATTTTGGCGGCTTATGTTCGAAATCTACACAAAGGCATGGCACGGCGTGCGCAAAGTGAGTTTTTATAGATTGTAGAAAAACTAATCATATCTCAAGATCTACAGCACCAAATGGGATGAAAAAAAATGCAGAAGAAAGCTTATTGTTCCTGCTTAATGGAAAGAACAAGCATTATTAGGTTGTGACTACTCTTCATACAATAAAAAATGTTTCCCAACTGTACCATTTTATTTGACACAGACTGTATAAGTAAGTTTATTCTGTTATTTTTTGTTCTTCCACCCTATCTTCTGACCACCACAGAAAAGAAATTGCCAAAGTACTGCGCTCCTCCTATCTCCGCTGTTTCAACATGGCTTTCTTTAACATGGCTACTGAGCTCATCTCTTTCGCAACTTTCACCGTGTATGCAATTACTGGTCACGTTCTCACGCCCAGCATCGTCTTCCTCGCCATCCCCCTCTTCAATTCTGTCCGTTACACTGTCGTTCTCTTTATGCCTATGTGCATCATGAGCGTTAGTGAAGGGCTCATAGCGGTCAAAAGAATACAGGTTAGATCTAGTCTGCAAGCTAAGACTTTGTTAAATCATATCAATTCAATTCAATGTCTTATTGTCATGCAGAGCATAAAATTGGTACAATCGATATACAAATAGTAGACTAGTAAATGTAGAATAGACTATGCTGCCCTACTTTGACAAAAGGAAGCAACTGACATACTAATCAAATTTGAGATCTCGATGTTTTCATACTTCATGTAGTGCCATCTTTTTGCTGTCCAAATTTTGTGTTTCAAAGTTTATCCATCTTTGAAATACTTAACATAAGACATATGAGATTCCATTGACATCAGTGTAAATGGCGGACAAATTTTGCTCTTTTACAGGAAATGTCACTGTTGTCAATTGCTTCCTTTTGCCAAATTACGGCAGTATGGATAAAGCTTTTCAACTTGCACTCATCAGAGCAGCATGCAAGAATTAAACAAAAGGATGAAGCAAGCAATCAAGATACGTAACTAGAACACTGTGCAGCACAAAAATGTAAAGAACGTTGATGGGCTTATGTGGAAACTAGTCTTTGCCAACAGTTGGCACCATTTCTGAACTTCATTTCATCTAAGATATACAATGTACAGTCAGCATAAGGGTTGTCGATGAAGGTATCATTTTAACCAATTTTTTATCTTCTCTCTCTGACAGTAAATAGATAACATATCTTTAACACTTACCTACATTCTCTCTGACTCCCTTTCATTTTCTTAAACCTGATGAAGGAGTTTCTAATGATGGAAGAGCTGGGGACATTGAAGCATTCTAAATCCATGTTGTCCATCGCTTCTAATGCAAACCTGCCAGTCACGGAGCAGATTGGAGAACCCTTGGAGGAAACAAACACAAAAAGAAAAGGGGAGAAGAAGGGCAACCCTGATGCAGATGATGATGTGACAGTAGCCTTTCTCCCAAAAGATAAAAAAGATTTCCAAGGGCAGGTTGAGGATGGTGAAGAAATGAAACCAGGAAAAGAGGAGAAGGGGACCAACCCTGTCACAGACGATGACGATGACGTTACAGAAGCCCTCCTCCCAAACAATAATAAAGATTGCCATCGGCTGTTTGAAGATAGTCAAAAAACGAAGGTGGAAAAGGAGGAGGGGAGAGAAGACAAAGAAGAATCAAATTTGGATGCTTTTGAGAATGACGTGACTGCAAATCGATTTGAAGAGGATAAAGATATCATTCTAAAGAACGTGGGAGGATCTTGGCAGGTTGAGGTGTGTAGGTTAAGGATGCATGATATTGTAGGTCCAATAATTTCATATGTTTTTGAGGGGATATGAAAATAGGCATCACTGGCTTTTTGTTGCGTGAAACTTTCATCACGTGTGCATACCCTAAAACTTCAGTGATGTCAACTTATCTTTCTTATGTGCTTGCATTAAAGCAAAATTACTGTTAAGGTAATGAGAATGAATTGTTGAAGGAAAGACTGTCTGAAAGTGATTCAGAAAGATTGATGATATTAATTAAGAGTCACAGAAATGTTTGGCTTAGACATTTTAACTTTTTTTATTCATTATATGACTATGAGGGAATATGAAAAATAATCCACGCCAGTAGACCTTTTACTATTATATTCTTCCCAAAACATTGAAAATTAGTTGAAAGCTCACAATTATTTTGTACACCTGTCCAAATATTTCTCCAATACACTAGGATGTGAATGCTATGTGGTTTGCTTTAACATGTGTGCTCGTAACAGACAATTAGCTGGAAGGCTCCTCAGGGTGTTGAGAGTGTGCACTATAAATGCAGGATCGTAAATTAAAGGACTTCTCCGGGCTGGATTTTGCATTATTAGAAAAATAAAGTAAAATAAAAACAGCACAACACTGAAAATTTCATCAAAATCGGATCAGAAATAGCAAAGTAATGAATTTTCTTAGGTTTTGAATTTTTTAGAAAACAGTTTTTGCCATCTTCAAATTGGCAAACTGATGATGTCTCAGTCCCCCTACTTTCTTTGTATTTTATTGTATGAAATACCAATTATCAAGATTTTCTGCCCCAAGGACATAAAAACAGGGATTAATCGTTGTGGAATGTTCAAGGTCACTAGTGCTTTTACCTATTTCATTATGAGGGATAGATTTTCTGTATACGCAATATATGAAAAAATGAGAAAAATAGGACCTCATATAATAAAATACACAAGAAGTAGGGGGACTGTGACATCATCATTTTGCTCATTTGAATATTCAAATATTCAAATAAGACAATGAGACAATGCCAAGAACTGTTTTATGAGAAAAATTCAATACCTAAAAAAATGCATAACTTTGTTGTTTTTCATCCGATTTTGATGAAATTTTCTGTGTTGTGTTTGTTAAAATTTACTTTACTTTACAAAACTTTTTCATTTCAGCCCGGACTCCTCCTTTAATCCAATGACTGGGGCATTGAGCGCTTTAGTCATAAAAGTGCTTTATAAGTCCAGTATTATTATGACAGTAAATGGATTTTTATTTATTTTACTCTTTCTTTTTCCTATAGAGCGATGAGAAGGTTCGTTTTAGTCTGAAGAACATCAATATATCCCTGAAAGCAGGAGAGCTTGTGGCTATCATTGGACCTGTTGGAAGTGGCAAGGTAAAGAGTATTAGCAGAGTAATCTGTAGTTTGTGCTTCCAATCACATCCCACCGCTGCCACCATTTAAAATGGTTTTTATCAGCGTGGTCTAACAGTATTTGGTCCAACTATCTGATTGTCTATTACCACTTGGGCTAAAACCATTTCGACTACTGATAATTTGGTCTAATTTCCCCTTGGTTTAATACATACTTGGTCTAATGACCACTCGGTCTGATTGCCAATAATAGCCAAATAGTTCCAACTAATTCCCAAATGAATGTTTAGTCTTTTACCAGTTTGTTAAAGGAATTGACCTAGTGGGCTTAGACTAAATGGAAATTAGACGAAATGGACATAACACCAAAATTTTTTCACACTTTTGACAGATGATCCCCTGTATTAAGTACTAGAAAAAATAGAATCTTCTGTACATTGTCATTTTAGAGTACATTAAAATTTCTGAATCATGTCTATTTACATCTTCAAACAAAATTCCACAACATAATCAACATTTTGTACAACTGACCCCATATTTCACTGTCTTTTCTTCACTTCATGGCCAAATTATGGCATGATAATATGAGAGCATTGGATCTTTTCATGAAAACAAGAAAGTGCAGACAATTCATTTCATGAAGGTCCTGCATATAATGTAGGAGGTCAAACATATATCTACATGTAATCTTTGAATGATATTCTTTTATTTTAATTTTGTTAAAAAAGATGTTTAATACCATACATGTACTTGTCTCTGTCTCTTTCTCTCTCCAGTCGTCTCTTCTCATGGCTATGATGAATGAGCTACCCAAACAGACTGGTGACGTTGTTATCAGCGGGACAATAGCCTACACAGCACAACAGGCATGGGTTTTCTCTGGTACGATAAGGGATAACATTCTCTTTGGCAAGAAATTTGATCCAGACATGTACAAGAAGGTCCTGAACCTCTGCGCTCTCGAAACGGTGAGGGGTCAACGTGTCAAAGTTTAACTCTACTAATTTCACCTGATCTGTTGTAAAGAAACACACTGTCAGAATACTTTTCCTTCAACTGTCTTGCAACACAAATTTGGAAAAAATGACACACTAGTATTCTACTAATATGACTTTGGCGTAAACATTCTGATTTTCTGATTTTGTGAATATTAAAATGCTAAGCATTATGGGGGCGTATTTTCAAGAAAATTCCCACCTCAGTACAGGGCGACATTGTCTACTTGCAAATTCCCCAAAATAGTCAAGAATCTCCAATATCATGACATACTAACTATGTGAAATATGTGGCTTATACGGTAATAGATTGTACATCGCAAATGTCATGTGATATGTGTTTCATGTTCTTACCTACATGTATCAATGAACGTAAATTTTGAAAGTTTGTATATTTTAGATTTAGATCTACCTAAAGATTTCACAAAATCTTTGTGGTGATGTCACACGCGAGAATAAACTCTTCCATAACTTATGAAAATGTTCACCCTCTATAAGACGTTGTATTTTCTCCAAACGGTGACTTTTTCAAAGAAAGACATCACATTAACCCTAAAAAGACTGGGCTATTTTGACACACATAAATCATTGATGACACTATTTCAATCATAAACAACCTTAAATTAATTGATTTTAATCATTAAAAGATAAAATAATGATACAATTATGAATTTTGGCTAAAAACACATTTTGCATTGGATTTGTACACAAAATCACGTATTTGAGCAATTTTGGGTCTGATGCACGGTTACAAAATGTTACGTATGTAATTTAGGAACCGCGTACCTGGGCATCACAAATTTGGTCTCAAAAGTTGCGCGAGACTTGAAAGAAAATAGTCACAAAGTCTCGGCGAATTTTTTTGCCGCGTTGCGAAGTTATCGCGAAAAATGTCGATGGGGGGCTGAATGAGCCCCCCCCCGCCCAGTCTTTTTAGGGTTAAGTGAAGATTTAAAACTGCTATAATATCTCTACTCGGTCTTCAAATTGGCACTGCTATGATGCTGGTGGGCAAAAGAATGTTGATTTTTTTCAGAGAGCATAGGAAACCAGGTTACTTTGAAGGCAAAAGATAATTTTTTTTACCACCGAGCCTACAATTTGGTCATTTCAGTGTTGCCAATTCAGTCGTGGGCCGATTTTCATATAAAAGGTGTCAAAATGGTCAGGACTGCATCGTTTTCCAGATAAGTGCACTGGATTATCTAAAAATTAAAAAAAAAACAATGTCCCTTTTTCCACCCATGTACAGCTGACCTCTATTGAGCTTTTGGAATTGTTTTTTTTCTGCATAGGATTTGTCAGAGTTATCAGATGGTGACCTTACCTTTGTAGGAGATAGGGGCATCACATTGAGTGGAGGTCAAAGGGCAAGGGTCAGCCTGGCTAGAGCTGTGTACCATGAAGCGGATACATACTTACTGGATGACCCGCTGAGTGCAGTAGATTCATCAGTTGGAAGGCATCTATTTGATAAGTAAGAAGTCTTTATGTAAACATTAATAATGAATGGAGTCAAAAGGAGCCTAAGCTTTCGATCCTAGCAGAATCTTCGTTAGAGACAAAATGACACAGAAAAGTGGGGAACAAACATGGATATAGAGAAAGACAGAAAAAAGCTACACCTAGATGGCAAGCCAGGAGGAATAATTAATAATTATTAATTCATTAATAATAATAATTAATAATTTCACCTGATCTGTTGTAAAGTAAAACACTGTCAGAATACTTTTCCTTCAACTGTCTTGCAACACAAATTTGGAAAAAATGACACACCAGTATTCTACTAATATGACTTTGACGTAAACATTCTGATTTTCTGATTTTGTGAATATTAAAATGCTAAGCATTATGGGGGCGTATTTTCAAGAAAATTCCCACCTCGGTACAGGGCGACATTGTCTACTTGCAAATTCCCCAAAATAGTCAAGAATCTCCAATATCATGACATACTAACTATGTGAAATATGTGGCTTATACGGTAATAGATTGTACATCGCAAATGTCATGTGATATGTGTTTTATGTTCTTACCTATCAATGAATGTAAATTTTGAAAGTTTGTATATTTTAGATTTAGATCTACCTAAAGATTTCACAAAATCTTTGTGGTGATGTCACATGTGAAAATAAACTCTTCCATAACTTATGAAAATGTTCACCCTCTATAAGACGTTATATTTTCTCCAAAAGGTGACTTGTTCAAAGAAAGACATCACATTAACCCTAAAAAGACTGGGCTATTTTGACACACATAAATCATTGGTGACACTATTTCAATCATAAACAACCTTAAATTAATTGATTTTAATCATTAAAAGATAAAATAATGATACAATTATGAATTTTGGCTAAAAACACATTTTGCATTGGATTTGTACACAAAATCACGTATTTGACACAGAAAAGTGGGGAACAAACATGGATATAGAGAAAGACAGAAAAAAGCTACACCTAGATGGCAAGCCAGGAGGAATAATTAATAATTATTAATTCATTAATAATAATAATTAATAATTCATTAATAATGAGTAATGAATTTTATAATTTGAATACATAGAATATGTTACCAGGCAGTTAGAGGGTTTGGGAATACCATCCACTTGGTGTAAATGAGAAGTCAATGTGTCGACTGGTATGCTTATTAAAAAATGTAAGAGTCTCCCAAGACATCCATTATTTTGAAAGGTTGGGAATAAATTTAAAAGCTAAAAGGTGCAGCGCTATATTTAAAGGATTCCAATTAACTCTGCTTATTAATTTTTGATGGATCAAGTTACAAACTCTGATTTTGAGAGTGAGCGAGGGTTTTTAGTTTTCCTCAGTATTTCATCTTCAAGCGTATTATAGGCCTGACTTCCGGAACTAATGAAACCTACTTTTCCATATGAAGCTGCTATCAGCCACCTTCATAGGTGTATCTGGGTTCATGGTGTCTCTCGAGCTTACCTTCTTCTGCTTCATAATTACATACTCCTGTTTTAGCTGGAAGACTTCAACTGATGGAGCCAGGACAACTGTAGTGGGGAGGGTATCCCACTGTTTAACAGTGTAAGGGAAAAGAAGTGGATATGTTGCTCTGTTTGTGACTGCATGACAACATCTTAGGCATGACTAATTTCTCCCTCTCTCTATTCATTAGATGTATCAAGGGACATCTGAAGGACAAACTGGTTGTTCTTGTGACCCATCAGTTACAGTACCTAGACGCAGCAGACCTCATAGTCATCCTTAAAGAGGTAAGTAGAAGGTACGATGTTTGTCTGAACATAGCCATGTCCCTCCATCAGTGCATAAAATGGAGTCTAAATATATGTGAAAGACTACAATTGGCTCATAACTGTACCTGCTCTTATATTGGCACCGATGGGGATAATTCTTAACTAGCATGAGTCATCTGTTTCATTCATTTCGCCTATACTAAATAAAAGATGGTTCACTGCATAGCACGTTACTCAAGGGGCCCTTTTTCACTATATATATATATATATATATATATATCTTACTAAAACGGGCCTTAAGGGGAACTGAGAACAATAGCTTTATTCAGTCACGATTCCCCTTAGCGATCTTTCTATAGGCGAAGAATTCCCCTTAGCGCCAATTCTATAGAGAGAGTTGGGGCGATCTGAATAGGCCAAAACAAAGAAATTCGCCTTAAGGACGAAAATAGGTAGATATATATATATATATATATATATATATATATATACATACATATAAAGAATTGAACAAAATTGTCTGCTTGGCATCTGTATAATACATGAATAACACAGTTGATAAAGAAGAATGCCAAAAACGTAAAATCATAAAATCATAGATTTTAAAAATCTGTGATTTTATATACATATATATATATATTTATATCTTCCTATTTTCGTCCTTAAGGCGAATTTCTTTGTTTCGTCCTTTTCAAATCGCCCTATAGAATTGGCGTTAAGGGGAATTATTCGCCTATAGAAAGTTGCTAAGGGAATGCTGACTAAATAAAGCTATTCTTCTCAGTTCCCCTTAAGGCCCGTTTTAGTAAGATATATATAAATATATATATATAAATATGATTTAACTGGCCATTATCCTACCATTAAATAGTAAAAATATAAAAATATTACTTTTCATTTCTGGTTTTACACAAAATCAAGATGAGACATAATGCACCTAGCAAACTCAGCATCAGGATCAAGGAATTGACTAAAATGATAAAAATGTCAAATTTGGGAGGAAAATATTTTTTGATTCTCTGAATCTTCAATGTTTCATGTGTACACTATGATAAAATTGAGTAAAAATGACAAAGTAAAAGTATTTAAAAATTGGTTATTTTGCTAATGTCCTTGCTGATAGACTTGTGTCTCATTTTGAAATGATGAATCACATATATGTGGGGAAAAATGAGGGTTATTAAACATAAATTGATATGACTGTGATGACATGGCACTTTGATATAATTGAACTCACACACAAGGACTGAATTAATCTGATACTCTTTTCATAATTTGTTGCACAGGGTGACATGGTAGCATGTGGAAGCTACGAGGAGTTAAAAACCTCAGGGATAGACTTTGCTGCCCTTCTCGAGGAACATGAATCAGTAGAGAAATCTGACGTCCTTTCAAGGACAGACTCAGTTTATTCGATCACTAAGGCCATTGAGGCGGAGCTCGCTCTCGTGCTGGAGGATGTAGAGTTTGAGGTATGTTACTATATTTGGTATATGTTCAGTATCTTGATGGCCAAAATTCCATGTGTGTGTGTTTGTGGGTTTGCGTGCGAGTGTGTGGGTTGGTGTTGTTAGTATGGATGGGGAGTGGTGAGCATGTTTTGGGGAGGGTTAGTGTGTGTAAGGATGTGTGTGAGGGTGTGGGTGGGTGGGTGAGTAAAGGTGTGTGGGTGTACAAGGAAAGTAGTGTGGGTGTGGGTGCAGCATGTGTGGGGTGAGCTAGGAGGTTTTGGTTGGGGTGTGTGTGTATGTGGTGGGTGGGTAAAGGTGTGTGGGGTGTAGGGTCAGAGTGTGTTTTGGGTGTTTTAGGCTATGGAGGTGGATGGTTGAAGGTATGTGGATGTGGGGTGATTGTGTTCATGGTTTGGTAAATGTGTGTAGGTGTTGAATGGGTTAGGATGTGTGTGAGTGTATGTGAATGGGGTGGGTTTGAAGGTGTTGGGTGGGTTATGAACTGTGGGAGGGTGTGTGGTGGGATGGGTTTGTGTGGGTGGGTAAAGGTTTGTAAGTGTAGGGTCAACATGTGTGAGGGTTAGTTAGGGTGTGTGTGTTTTTGAGTAAAGGTGTGTAGGTGTGGGTGGGTGCATTAAGTTATGTGGATGTTGGGTGAAAAGCATGTGTGCGAGTTAGGGTGTGTGGGTGGGATGTGTGGGTTGGTGCGTAAATGTATTTGGACGTGTAGTGAGTGTGTGTATGTGTGAGGGTGTGTAGGTGAATGGGTGAGAATATGTGTGTGGGTGTATATTGGCCTTACTGAGATTGTGAATATTTGTTGGTGAAGGGGTGTGGGATGGTCTGTGACTGGGTGTGATTGCATGTCTTCTTATAACTCCTGGAAGTGGTTGATTAGAGCTTCTTCTTTTTTCTTGAATTGCAATTCCATTTAGTGACAATGATTTGTTCTTTCATACACCAGGATGATGTGAAAGGAAATGATAGTCAAAAAGAGACCAAATCAGAAGGCATTGTATCATATGGTGTCTACGCATCATTCTTCAAAGCAGGTGCTGGGACAATTGGGTTCATCGTCTTTATGCTCTTCAATATTTGCAGTCAGGTGGGTAAAAAAGATATGCGTAATTGTCATATTTTTCGATCCACATCCATATGGCACCAGTGGCTCTACCATAACAGACCTATTGTCATCATCTACAACAATATGAATAATTTGACCTTATCATCTGTTTAAAAAAATTATTGTTCTTGTGTTTTGCCATCTCTGCATCTGTACCACAGCAGACCTATTTTTCTGCTCAAGGGACATCATCTACAGCCATGGAAGTAATCATTTTGACCAAATCATATGCATGGTTACAAAATCTTAATTGTTGTTTTTTTTGTTTTGTTCAGGCATTCTTTACCCTGACCGATTGGTGGTTAGCGCAATGGGCGTTTGCTGAGGAGATGGCGTGTGCTGAGTTACTTAATCGTTCTTGCATAGTAGACAGCGTCGTATCGGTAAGTGGAGTACAAAAAGTTTCATTAGAAAACCTATTAAAGACAAATGTGCATTTAAGGTCTGAGAAAGAAAATGAGCGATTGCTGTCTATTTAGCAAAATAAGCAAGGCATTTTGTCATTTGTCTGGACTTAAAGACATGGTGAGGACTCCAGCCGAAGGATACCGTGTCTTGGGCTTACTTTTGCTTATCTATTTAAGTAATTTTGATGGTGTATAGTTATCAGCTAGTTTCACTATTCGATAATGTGAAAACTTGTGTCAATATGATGATATAATAACAATTTGCCTTGCTTTTGAAAGACTGTTTAACTTATTGATACTCGGTTCAAGTACTCGCCTATTGTTATCATTTTCATGGTTTAGTTAGCTGCTCTATGCCATCTTTAACCACTTGACTGCTGCATGCTGCTGGTTGCATGGTGCGGGTATGACCAGCGTGGCACTGGCGCTTCAAAACAGACAAAGCTCGGACAATAGCATGAGCATGTAATATTACGTGGTCCGCGCAAAGTGTACAAATGCCAAGCACGTAATATTACGTGGTCCGCGGCCAAGTGGTTAATAGGATATGTGTATAGTCCATCAGATTTTGAGTTTTTAAAATAAAAAGTTGGGTAATATGTATGATATAATTGTAAACGTCTTTCTGTTACTTTGTGGTTATTATTGCTTTGTAAATTTCATTAACAATCTTTTTACGTACACACATTAGTAGTAGTGTCATAGTATAGTGGTCATACCATTGCACTGAGAAAGCAAGGACCGTGGGTTCGATTCCCGGCATGACACTTACGTCTTAGGGCATGGGCGTTTTGTCTACAAGGCTCCTCCCCACCCAGGTGCAAATTGGGTACCCGGTAGGAATGGAACGAGTGCACCTTAAAGGCTGCCGTGTATCTGAATGATCCCTTTGGGATTGGACAGGTGTCAGAAAGACTTACAAGCATCCGATGACCGGGGTAATAATAATTGTAAAGCGCCTAGGATGAATTTGTTTCATATTAGGCGCTATATAAGAAGCTCTTATTATTATTATTATTATTACATTCATTTTCATTTTCTTTTCAATTTTTGTTTCAGAATCAGACGTTTGTTGATGCTATGGATCTGGACAGGTCATACTATCTTCAGATTCTGACAATCTTTCTCTGTCTTTTTATCATCTTCTGTTTCATCCGCACCTTCCAAATATTAATCATCTCCGTCAATGCCTCGACTGTACTTCATAACAGGATGTTCTCCGCTCTTATTCGGGCACCCATGCAATTCTTTGATGAGAACCCTATCGGTAAGATGAGGATGATAAAAAATACTAGTATTTTGTATTTGAAGAGCTTCATTCCAAAAGGGACTAAATCCACTTTTGTAAATTCAGAGTAAATGGCACTTCTTTGCCGGCTTTTGTACAGGCATCTATGGAAAATTGAAATTGCACGTTGCGATTTCTAGAAGTTGGAATGAAAATTTAGGAAATTTCTTTTGTTCAAAGATGAGTACGTACCTGAACAATGTCCTGATGTCAATAGCTCAATTTTCATCAAAAGTGAATTTAGTCCCTTTGGGAATGAAACTCTTTATTTGTATAGATCATTATGTGAGCACAAAATTGAAGTATTTAAATAATATATGATCGGTACATCCCAATAATGATTTTCCCTCAGTTATATCTGAAACTTAGTGCTCCATAGTAGAATTTTCTCCACCCTTACACAGTCCCCATTTAATTCTTTGATGAAAATAAAGAATAGAACTTCTCTCAACTCCTGTTTTTATCCTTTTACATTGCCTTAAAAAGTAATACAAATGCGATTTCAGCTGTGCTAAATCTTCTTTGTAGAGTGCATAAGATGCATCATATCATTATTACCCAGGTTAGCTGAGCTACACTGATAAGGTGCATGCATTAATAAGGTGATGAATTCATGCCTCAAATATATATGAAATCTGTATCAATACCCAACCCTGGAAATAAGACCTTGTGACTTTATTTTGTTTTGTTTCCTTGCCAGGTCGGATATTGAATCGCTTCTCAAAAGATATCGGATTTATGGATGATATGTTACCTGATGCCTTTGCAGACTTTAATGAAGTAAGTGTTTGAATTATTAAAGTTTACTCAACACTTTTCATTAACAACTAGCAAAATGCATCTTATTTTATCCGTCATATATACAGTCTGTATCAAATGAAATGGTATAGTTTAAAACATTTTTTAAAGTATTAAAATCAATTACAATCTAGTAGTGTTTGATATTTCCATAAGGAAGGAAAATCAGGTTTTCTTCTGCAAATTTTTTTACCTCATTTTTGGGCTGTAGATCTCGAGATAACAGTTTTCTGTAATCAAGAAAAATCTATTTTGCACAAGTCATGCTTTTCTTTGGCTTACATAATGGCCGTGAATTCATCACTCCGGAACAATAGATGTGTGTAATTTGGATTAGCTCCTCTTCGCACATACTTCAGCATAACTTTTGTTTTACAAAAGCAAATTATACAAAACAAAGTGCGTCAGCAAGAAAAATCATTCGGCTTTAATCTGGTACCACATGCACACATTAATTGAGAAAATTTCATATCAAAATTATTTTTTTCCCTGATTGTACCTTTTTCCTTTTTATACAGTCTGTATGATAGGATGATTAATTTTTGATGATTTATTTTCCAGATAACAATTCAAACTTTAGCAGTTATCATCGTTGTCAGCATCTTCAACCCAATCGTCCTTGTATTCACCATACCACTGTGTATAGCATTTATTCTGATCAGGCGATACTACTTAGAATCTTCACGGGATATCAAGAGACTAGAGGGAATAAGTGAGTTTATACGTGCATTTATGATTATTTTACAGCAATGCATTATGGGACAGAATTATCAATTTGAACAACGAAGGAAACTCACCAGAAATATATAATATGAAAATATGAGCAAAGAAAATGGGGTACCATCGGGATTCAAACCAGAGACCTCCTGGTTACTTGTTACAGGCACTCTACCAGCTGAGCTATAATAAACCAACGCTGGATTGTTCTTAAAAACTGTTAACTCTTCAATGCTCGAATCCTAATGGTACCCCATCTTCTTAACTTTTTTTTTTTCATTGGATAGAATTATAGTGCAATTTGGTAATTGCAGTGCCCATTGCTTTCCAATAATGTTGCAAAAGCCAGATAGAAATTGACTCTCACCAATGTCCCACAAGTTATCCACAAATCCTTTCTTAACAAACATAAATATTAAATTTAATGAAAATATATGTTTTTTAAACTGATCTGCACAACGCACAAAAAAAAAAAATCATCTACAATGGTTTTAACGTGATCACCTAGTAAAATCAGCTAATTCCATCCCATCATGAGATAAAATACAAGAATCGTAAAAACATGTATTTATCAATTATAAGTTCAGTTTATTCATAAAATGAAGGTTTTGTTCAATAAATTAGTCACCCACATCATGAAATGGTTACAATTTTAATGATCCACTACAAAGACCTTGTACTCTGCTAGAAAAAGATAAGCAATTTTTGCACCTTACATTCATTCAAAAACCTGCCTGTTCCAAGTGTATTGTATTGGTCCATATGACTTTTGAAAAAATGTGCTACGAAAATGCGCTGTTATTGTATCATGACTAAAAGAACTTAATCTTATCATTCCGCTCAGATCGCAGCCCCATGTTCAGCCATCTCTCAGCCTCTCTGCAAGGCCTGGTCACCATCAGAGCCTTTAAGGTCCAGGAAGACTTCATCAAGCAGTTCGACACCCATCAGAACACCCATACCAAGACATGGTTTCTCTTCCTCGCTACCTCCACATGGTTTGGTTCTGTGTTGGATTGGATGTCGGTGATCTTCCTTACTGTGACGGCCTTTTCCTGTATCTTGTCTTCTGATTGTAAGTTGTTAAGCCAACACATAGACCAATGTGTTGGCTCAGTGGATAGAGCGTCTGCCTCATAATCGAGAGGGGTTCGATCCCCGGCCATGTCATACCAAAAGACGTTAAAGAATTTGAGTGGCTGCTACCCTGTTTGGCGTTTAATAAAATGGGGAGAGAGGAAAGTCGATCTGGCGCTGCTCAGTGACTGCCGGGCCCCCGATCAATTGGGCAAAAATAATTTTTGTTCACCTTTGTTTCAGATAATAAAATTAGGAGCAGAGCCTTTTTCCAAATTGTTTATATGCCATCACCTTGGGGCATCAGGTTTTTCTGCATGTCAGTCGGTCCTTCTGTTGTACGTTTCGTTTGTCCGTAATCTCAAGAACAACTTGGTATATGATCTATAAAGTTTGTGATAGTATGTACCAAAATAAGAAGACTGTTGAATAACATTTTGGAGAATGTAGGTAAAAGGTGAATATAGTAATAAATATATAATATATAATAATATTTAATAATAGTATAAACTTTATGATAGTACATGTATGTTCCAAAATAAGTAGGCTGTTGAATTACATTTTGGAGAATGTAGGTAAAAGGTGATGGATCACACAGGTAAACTTGTGAAACTACAGGTATCTGCCTTGTTGATATTCCCTATGTACACTCTCTGGAAATTTTAATACTAGTATGTCCATTTTACTCTTAATTTTATAATTATGATGATGATGATGATACAAATTCACAATATACAAACAGAATCGTATCTATATTAACACAATTTTTTTTTGATTCATGTTTTCTCTCTTATAGTATTGGATTTGAATTCATCCCTGGTTGGTCTAGTATTGACATATTCTCTTGAACTCATGGGTGCTTTCCAGTTTGGTGTAAAACAGAGTGCAGAGGTCGAAAACCTGGTAAGTTGGTACACATTTGTAATAACACATTTCTTAAAGGGATTGTTTAACTTCTTTCAGGATCTGGCAAAAGAAATCACTCTTCCTGCTAATGCTGTAATCATAGTTGCAACCTGTAGGTCAGACAGGAGTTGCCCCAAATTTAAAGCCAATCGGTTGTTTAATTCCGAGAAATTGTTGAATGAATATCACCATTTCATAAGCATATCAGGAAAAAAATGGTATTTCCTGTCACTTGTACTTCTTTATTTAGTGTGAAGCATATAATGATGCTTAGGAAATTTGCTCCAGCAAAAATTGCTCCCTGGTCAGTCATTCAACACTTACCAAATGATTAGATTTAGGTCATGACTAAACAAATAAAACAATATTATTATTATTATTATTATTATTAAACCATATACCTTATCCTGACCCTTACCATAAAACTCTAACCGTACATCTTAGAAGAAATAAAGCCTGGAATATTCTCAGTTCCCCATAACAAACTCTTTTTAAGACATTACTCAGCAAACTCACCTTCATGTATCAATGTTTTTACTTTTTCCAACATGAATCTATTCTGAAGAGTCATAGAGTAATCCCAGATTGATCAAGGTGGTGGGTTTCCTGGTATCATTTCAACCATTTCAATGACTCTGCAAGTTGTCTTATACTAATTAATAATAATAATAATATTGTTTTATTTACCCAGGGTAGCCACTTCAGTTCTCAACAACTGTTCTCCCAGTGGGCCCTGCATAACATTTTATGTTATTATTACCCCCAAGCTCCTTGTGAGCTTTAGGTACCATTTTTTGTACCAGTCTTTGGTATGACTCTGCCTGAAATTAAGTTAACATTTCCCTGTTTTCACTATCTTAGATGACTTCAACAGAAAGAGTCATAGAATACTCCAAGCTGAAACCTGAGGCCCCTTTGGAAACTGAGAAGGAACCTAATAAGGATTGGCCCAAGGATGGCAGTATCACGTTAGAGGATGTCTCTTTATCGTACAGCGATGATGGCCCATTGGTCCTTAAGAACATCAGCTGCTCTATTCGAGCTGAGGAGAAGGTAACACAGCTGGCCCCTACATGTACTGTAAAACCACAAAACGTTTCCAACATGAAACTTTCGCAAATTAGAGCTGGCGGCCATTTTTGACGCATGAAACTTTTGTGGATTGCCGACCATCAACTTACTTGTATAGCATAGAGTATTATCTGGCATTCAATGCATTGTGCAGAATTACGCTTTTGCGAAAATTGCCTCCTTGCGGAATTTTGCAAAAGTATCATGCACACAAAAATGTCTGGTTTTACACTGTTTACTTTTTATTAACCCTTTTAGAACTTGAATTACGAAGGGACTCATTTGATCAAGTTTTCTTCTGCAAATTGGCAACACTGGTATTTTTTAAAGTTCGTGTTTTGGGGTTAAGGGTTACGTTTGGTGTAAGGTATAAAGTTTGGCCTGAGGTTGAAGGTAGTTGTTTGAGAAGTGTATGGAATTTACAATGGGGTTTTACTTGTCACTATTTTATGGGGGTGGTGATGTAACCACTTACTTTCGGGAGTTTTTGTTTGTTCTTCAGTGTTATTCACACCATCAATGCCATTTATTCTTGATGTGATATTGGGCTAGTATTAAAAACAAGAATATTATCATCTTTTTGCACCTCCTCTAAAGCTCTGAAACTCATAACTACTATACCTCCACCAGGATTACTTATTCTTGATTTGTATTTTGTAGGTTGGTATCGTTGGAAGGACTGGAGCTGGTAAAAGTTCTTTAATGGCTGCCCTTATGAGGTTAACAGAACCCACAGGAGTCTTGAAGATCGACGGAGTCATCATCACAGAGATCGGACTACATGCCCTGAGAAAACATATTTCATTCATTCCACAGGTGAGATACGCTCTACCAATTCCCAGTTAAAAAATGTGTATTGTTAAGATGTTAACCCTAATCAGCCCGGGGGGATGCTACATGTATTCTTCGTCTTCTTCTAGGGCCGTTATCTAAATATGACATAGGCGACCATTCTATGCCAATCCTCTCTGTTTTGTGAGTATTTTATGAGTTCTTAAGTTGACTTCCCACTCCATTCTGCTATTCTTCTAAGATATGTCATTTTCTGTCTTCCTCTTGCTCTCTTTCCTGCTATCTTCCCTGTCAAAGTCAATCTTTCAATTCCTGCTTTCCAGAGGCAGTGGCCAAGAAACTTGAGCGGATGAGTTCTGATCATTGGAAGGAGTTTCCTTTCAGTATTAGCTCTGATTAAACATCCTCATTTGATGTGTGGCTTGTCCAACTTATTCTTAGCATCCTTCTGAAAAACCACATCTCTGATGCATTGATGCGTTTTTCCATTTCTTTCGAAATTGTCCAGCTTTCACATGCATATTTCAATATTGGCAGTACATAACATTGTAAGACTCTTGTTCTTGTTGCCATAGTGATCTTTGGGTTGCACAAGACACCTCTCATCTTAGAAAATGTGTCTTTCGCTACATGTACAAAGAATGTTTACACCAAAAATGAGAATTCTATGAGCTTTAGTGAATTAGAGCCAAAAGTTTTATAATAAAAAGATATTAGATGAAAACTGAGCAAAGAGAGATGGGGTTGAGACAAGGGCACAAGTTCTTTAAAAAAAAAGAAGCAGTGACTTTCCAATTTGGAATAAGGCAACTTATCAAGAGATAAAGCCACAGCCCCCTGCATGAATCCTGCAAAGCGGGATTATATATATATACCAGGTATACCAATCAACTTTTATTCTTCCATTGAATTAATAGGAGGGGATGATTTCATTCATTGACTAGTTTTAAAAAGAATTAAGGAGCATGTGCTTGTTGTGCATTAGCGCATAGATGAATGTGCACTTGTTTAACGCAGGGAAAGACAGATTTTACCTTTTAAAAACAGATTCTTGTATAATGTTTATTATAGTGGAAGTATACTGTAATTTACAGTTATTTGCTTGTTGTCTAGGATCCAGTGTTGTTCAGCGGGACTTTGAGGAAGAACTTGGATCCATTTGGCCATCACACAGATCAAGATATGTGGAATGCACTGGAAGAGGTATAGGGAGAAGCTTTTAACTCTCATATTCTGGCATGATCTTCTTCAGATTTAAAGGATTGGGTAACTTTCAAAAACAAGAGCAATTAGATCAAGATTAATAAAATTATATTGTTCCAACAGTAAAAACAAACTACTGAAAGTTTCAGATAAAATGGAGGTCATTTACTACCTTAAAACAGTGTAACAAACAATACAGTTGAGCACCAGTACCTCTGTTGCTAACTCAGCAGGCCTCTAGGGACAGGAACTATACAACAGGAAATGGGTGTATGTTGTGCTACATGTATGTGGAAAAGCACATGGTTTTATAAACCATCCGGGGTTGCTTTATAAAATGTGAGTATGAAATCATTGATATCTTGAAGGTAAAAACAAGCAATTAGCTTGCAATTTTGAAGAGATACCAGACTGACCTAAGTGTTTATAATTATCTTGGCAAAAATAAGCTAAATCGAATAAAATGTGATGTAGAGTTTTTTGGCAAGAATGAATAGCATCCTTGTATATTGCTGCCAATCAGTACAGTGTACAGTAGTTATAATGGGTAACATTGAATGGGCCTGCCCAGCTCTCAAAGTAAGTTAAGCCCTAGCTACTGCCTGGAACTAAATTTCTCATCAATTATTGAAAACATAACAAATTTTACAAGAAATTTTAGAGATTGACAAGTACCAAATCTAGAAATATTAGACATTTATGGATCCCCCCCCCTTGTTGCGTACATGTAGGACCAATAATTTTGATTGCATAGTTTATGTGTATTTTACATGACCCTCCAGCACTCAGAGGGTGTGTTCATCAAGGGAGATTACTTTTCAGATCTGCCGACCAATATCATGTATATATTATACAAAAATGTGCTTGTGGGTACAGGCTGTTTCAGGAGAAAGCCGATATGCAGATATTGGCATTTTGAGGAGAAAGCTTAAATGTGGTAATGGGCGGTATCATGGATAAAGATTATCCCTATAAAAAAATATGTAGACGTGATACATGTGAATGATCTTGTTTTATTTCTATCTATACAGGTCCAGCTCAAGCCTGTGGTGGAAGAAAACTCAGAGAAACTAGAGATGCCCATGTCTGAAGGAGGGACAAACTTCAGTGTTGGTCAGAGACAGCTCGTCTGCCTAGCGAGGGCAGTATTACACCGGAATAAAATCCTAATAGTGGATGAAGCCACAGCGAATGTAGATCTGAGGTAATCCATTGTATTTTAACTCACAGACTACCTCCCCATACGACCTTTAACCTCATGATCCTTTATTCCTGGAAACTCTTTTCTTTCGGAAACTAATCCGATAACAACAACATCTTTTAGTTCGTCCTGTGTAGTCATTCTAGGAAGTTAGTATGGGAAACTAACATTGTCTGTGCTGGGGGTTTCAAGTTATTTTCATTAGTGTCGTGTGGAAGACTTTGGGATGGTAACCTGTGCTGATGAGAGATCGCTGCTGTGTATGTTCTAAAAGTCTAGTCTTGATCAAAAATGATGTTCATAATCACCATTGCCACCAACATCATCATCATCATCATCATCATCATCAACACCATTATCATCATCATTATTGCTATCACTATTTACTTCAATAATCACATGACCCTCTCTTACCTTGCTTTTGTTCTCGAGAACAATGCTAGACCGAACCATACAAAGACTTATCAAACATTTTTCCCTACTTCCCTGCCCCTCCCAATAACCTGCCTCACGCCTGCCTGACACAAGGTGGCGCTAGACCACTAATGCGGCGGTCACAACTCGTCGTAGGCTACGGGGCACGTGCCATCGACGTAGCCTGCGTTGCATGTGCAATCCACGCACAGGTCCTAATTCAACTTCTGCGATTCCTGCAATTCTATAGTAAGGGTATTGTAAAAACTTTCTGCACGTCGTACATGCATTGTACCTGCGAGGTACCTCCGCTGCACGAATTTTCTACGAAATCCATCGTAGGGAGTTGCACGTCGAAGGTACGACGAGTTGTGACCGCCGCATAAGGCATATATCTTCATTCTGATTTTTCGAGTCGTGCTGATCGGACCGTTCCTGAAGTTTCGGGTGAGATCGTTCCTACAAATACTTGCGATTTTGAAATTATTATATCAAATATTTGCGCTTCCGAAAGCCTCCTAATACGCCTAGCGTTAAATTTGGGTGCTTTAGGTTTATAGTGCCCCTCCTTTTGGTCAGAATTACGTCCTTTTTCCGGGCGTTTTTCTTCCGTTTCCAACCCAGTCCCACCTGTTCATTTTAACGTGGTTGTTGTTGGTCGGTCGGTTTGGGCGCCTGTTTTCTTTTCGAATTCAGTCCCGCTCTTTTTCCGACTCTCCCCTTTGGGATAACTATATTTGTAAATTCATTCGATTTTATTTGATTATTAGAATTCAAGAATAGTTTTAATATGTTTTACCCATAGGACTGACCAGTTAATCCAACTGACTATACGGAAGAAGTTCAAACAATGTACCGTGCTAACCATCGCTCATAGGCTCAACACCATTATGGATAGTGACCGAGTCCTGGTAAGATTGAGTTTTATTCTGCTAATTATTTTTACAATCTATTTCAGTGTAAAAATGTCAGAATTAAATATGCCAGGGGTTTAAATATCAGATGTAGAAATGTTAGCCCTGTATTCAATTTATATCAGGTTGGAATGCTGGCAGGTAAACCCCTGTTTTGTTTTGTTTTTTGAACCTTCGACTATTAAACCTTGGGCTTTTTTTACATGTCTTTCATACCTTTATAATTCAAGCCTGCGAATACGATGCGTGTAGTACAAAAGGGCAATCTTCTGGGACTCAATTTTAAACATGACATTTGTATCCCAAACTTCTTTTGTTTAGCTAGTTTCAACATTCATGGTAGGTCTACACCATCTCATTATAAGCATCTTTTTAGAATGAGAATAAACTGTCATACAAATGTCTTATATAGACATTTATTGTGAATACAGTTGTATTTACAATAACGGTATTTTCTGGTAGCAATTGGTGTAAGGCTTAGACCCAAGTACCTCATGTATAATGGAAGTGGACTGTAACATTGTTATTCTCCACCTTTCAGGTTATGGACCAAGGCTGTATCGTAGAATTTGATGAACCCTACGTTCTCCTAAAGGATCAGAAGAGTCTGTTCAGCTCTATGGTAGAAGAGACAGGCAAATCTGAGGCTGCTAAGCTCCTATCCATTGCCAGGGCAGGGTACTACGAAAGGAACCCCTCCAATCCCTATGACTTTGACCTGGAAGACGGCCTGGGTCAGAACGAGAGCTCAGCTTGAAAGGTCATAGGTCATAGAGTCATCCATGTACTGAGTGGTTGTGACTGAAGATCCAAAGGATCGGCTTCATGGAAGAAGATAATTTCTTACCTTGTAACTATGGCTCGAGGAAGGGCTTATGTCAGGAAGAACCAAGAAAGGTCAAAGAACAAAGGCCACAAGTTTACATGGTCAGTGATCTACAATGTTGCTCCGAAATGTGTAATACCCTTGACCTTCACAAGGGCCTGTCTCCGAAGTAGGCAGCATTTTATGAAAAGGTTCAAGGTCATCTTGATATATGGCCATCGAGAATTGAAAGGGAGAGTTAGATATATTGTATTGTAAAAATACAAAGCCTGTGTCTATCACCAAAAAGGTAAAACTAAGAGATCATAGGGTGATATAGAAAGTCTTTTCATCATATCAACAGTAACTTGATAATCAAATGAAAGTATTATGCAATAAAATATGTGTATTGTGAACAGTATTACTTTATATGTTTTTTATTAAAGATAGAATTGATATTTTTATGAATTGTCTGTAGATATCATGCTTTTTTCACCTGTACTCATGCTAACTATATGTATTTTTAATATTTTTCTACAATGATATATTTATTTTTCTTAAGTGTGTTATTAATGAGGACCATGATGAAAAAATAATTAAAAAGAGGTGCCAGAAGCACATGTGGGATTATCTGCATCCTTTTGATCACCTCTTACATTCCTTGAGAAAATACATTTCAGCCTTTTAATATTTTGCTGAAATTGAGAGTTTAAAGGCGGGCTCACACTATGCGACTTGCTGCGGTGCGATTTTTTAAACAAATGGTAGTTTGCATTATTAATGCGACATTTGAAACATGAAAAGTTCTCTTATGAGATGTAAAAATTGTAAAGGAACAATTTAATCAAAATTTTGTTCCAATGCGAGTCTTTAATTAGGAGTAAAGGCCAATTTTCCTTAAAATCGCAAGACCGCAGTGACGTCACTGCGATTTGGAAACAATTAGATTTTATACATAGAACGGGTTTCGCAATCGCCTTAAAATTCAATTTCGATGTTCATAGGAATACCCACAACTTTTTACATTATCAATTTCCTTGTTTAAATGTTTGTATGAAAAAATATAAAAGGTTTCCTGAAAAATCGCACCGCAGCAAGTCGCATAGTGTGAGCCCGCCTTAATGGGGTCATATGGTCACAGAAGAGAATGATGGATAAGGTTTACATAGAATAAGGTTTATCTTAATTCTTTGACTATATTTAGACATTTAAATCAACTATAACATGCTTTTGCACTTTAATAGAAGCCCCTCAAACAAAAAAGTGCTACCCATGCGTGTCCCCGCACCCTGAAAATGGACCCTAAACGTCTCATTGCATGAAGTCAAATTTGCACCCCTTTTCGATGTCAGACTGAAAATGGACCCTAAATGTCTCATTGCATGAAGTCAAATTTGCACCCCTTTTCGATGTCAGACTGGAAAAACATACCCTAAATGGCGTTAACACAGTGAAATTTTCACCCCAAAACAGCAATTTCAGCAGAAAACACCCCTATTTTTATGAAAATGGCAATTGAAAATAAAAAACACCCCTATTTTAAGAAAAGCGACGCCGCCGAAAAGGCTGAAAACAGACCCTTTTTCAACCTTTTTGGGGACACCTGCCGAGCAAATCAGTGTGGTGAGTGACCCCCCCCCACCCCCCCCCCCCCCCCCCCCCCCCCCGGGGTGTTTTCATGACCTTTTAAATTAATTAAAAAAAATTTGGTATAAGAATTGCACTATACATGTACGTAGTGCCCTTTCTGCAGAATTTCTACTTTTTGAGCTATGGTGCTAATTATTACAAAATGGTTTACTTTATGTTCATTTTGCCAGTTTGAGATAACACTAACTGAAGTCCCTACAGAATAATGATAATGAAAATACCTATTCTGTTGTTAACACAAAAGAAAAACGCCATTGTAATTTGCGGAAAGAGCATCGTTAGAAAGGTATTGCTGTGCATGTACTATGTAACGATGCAACGGCCATATCCCTGAAAATGATTGAAATTATCATTTTTCGCGATATATCATAATTGATGCAATAATTTGTGATGTATTTTTCTTTTATTCAGCTGTTAATAAACTTTTTAATGTGCTTTTATGTAATGTGTGTAATACTCTAGTAATAAGTGCTATAGTAATGCAAATATTTTATTGTATTATGTGCTTCACTTTTTAGTACTTTCATAATTTGACGCTGATATTTTTATCGTAATAGAAATGATAATCTGTGATGTATTTTTCTTGCAACCAACCGTTAATTAACTGTTTGATGTGCTTTTTATGATAGCTTTTATAATAGGTGTTCTATACCTTTTTGATATTCAAACCTGCATGTTTATCATGAAAACATTGTTGGTGTTTTTAAGGATTATGAATATGTTGTAAAACATTTTTGGTAGTTGTTTTTTTTACACCTCTTTGCCTAAATGTTCAGAAGCATCCAAGTCCTGGAGTCTTTCACATATACATGTACAATTCAAGGCCTTGAGTTCATTTATGTAATGTACAGTAAGTTAGCCAGTGTTGTCCTGTATTTCCTTGTGCAAAACTAGGGGGAAATAAAAGCTATTATTCTTCCTTTTCAGGTTTTGTGATATTTCAGATACCTGAAGTGATTACATAAACTGCCCTCCAAAAGTTTGGGTACACCTAATGCCAGCTATGTTTTGGATCCTTTTAAGGCATTTTATGTCCAGTATTTCAGACCAAATGATGTTAAAGTACAAAAAAATACATTATGCAACCAATTTACTGAATGATTATTACACCAAGTGTCATTGGAATTCAGAAATTAGTCAAAAATATGTTTTGTGATATTTCAGATACCTGAAGCCTTATTGATCCATTTATTTGTGATATTTTGACACGGTTTTACATTTTATTCGTTACTCAAAGCAAAAATATTCAAGATTATAATCCTTTTTATTTTGTTTTATTTTACTCAGACAGTATGAAATATAAAAATGTCTTGGGTTGCAAAACAAGACTTAAAAAAAACCTTTTAGTTGACACCCCATATAAATAAAGATGTTTAATATTCTGATTTTCCAGAACCCAGATGGAAAACAGATTATGATTCTCATAATCCTGAGAAAATACATCTTAATGAATGAAATAAATCAATCATAACCTGTCCAACAAGCCTTGACTTCTCCAGGAGATACTGGTCGATCTTTGGTACACCCCTCTCCTGAAAATGAATGTCGATGTACTTTTCAAATCGACAATAGTTGTCATTCCTTATCGTGTTGGCTGCAAATAAGAAATTTAATGCATAAAATGTATCAACTGTGTTGAATGTGTCTTCATTTCATGTCATTTTATTCCATTTATTAGTTTAAATTAAGAAGAAATATATATACAAAACTATAAAATTTCAAGATTCAAGATTAATGATTCAATTTATTTCTATTCTTTTCATAAAAACATTACAATATATATACAATACATGTTGATAAAAAAAATACATGCATGTAATCATTTATTTATTTATTTATTATATTATCATTACATGGTTGAAAAAAATGGGGAATCAAAAAACCCAAGAGGCTTGTTGGAATGACATAACCAAATTTTACATATAATTGTTTTCGAAGGGAACAATATCAACAAAAATACAGTGTACTGCACAGAAAGGTGAGGAAAATAGGAAAGGAGAAGAAACATAACTGTTAATACTAAAACAACATTTCTACTTATAATATAGGTTCTAGGAAACTTACCCCCTGGGAACATTACCCGGACTCCCCCGACTCTACCCCAACGGACAATTCACCCCGGACACATTACCCCCGGAGAATTACCCCGGGACAATTACCCCCGGATCAATACCCCTGGAATTACCCCCTCGGACAATTACCCCCGGACAATTCCCCCGGACCATTACCCCCAGACAATTACCCCCGGACACATTAACCCCCCTGGGCATCTTACCCTCTATACAGCATCTGATGTTGGATCAAGCGGCGCCCATTTGTGAGTCTCGCCGATGTCCAGTTATCGAAATTTTTTCTACTTGATCATCTCTTATGACTTTCTATTTCTTTCTCTATATATATTTATCTTTTCCTTTTTCTTCTTCCCTCCTCACTCTTCTTTTTTTTTTTTCGCTTTTCCCTTTTTCCTTTTCGCTCTACTGCGCCTATATGCACAGAAAATATGTAAACTAGCCCTAGCGTATTTTCCTTTGTCTTTCTACGTAGGAAAAAAATGAACATTCATAAAAGGAGACGATTTATTACACAAATAATACAATTGCTTGAATATCTCTGATTCATCTATGATTCCGCCTGATCTATTTTCATTTATTTTTAGTTCGCACTGACCGAAGTTCGGCAGAGACCTAGTAAATCAACTTTTCCTGTTAGTCTGGTTTGTCTGCTGGTCTGTAGAAAAATGTAAAAGTTTTAATTTTTGTTAACTTGTCTTATTTCTTTATTTCTGCGGATCATTTCGGTTAACATCTTAGTACAACTGATACTATGGTAATACCAAATAGTGTTGATACAGATGTATGGGTTTAAGGGGTCATCTGGGGGAAGAAGGTCCTCAAATTGATAATCGAGGCCTAACTCATGCTAACAAAAATGTAAAGTTTTAAACTAATTTTAACTTGCCTCTATTTCTTTTATTCTCTCCGATTCATTGTGTTCACATTCGTACAATGGATTTCTTTGGGTAATATACCATCATTTGTAGTTATGTGTGGATGATGAGCAAAGTGTCATATAGGGGTCAAAGCGTCAACTTAAATGTCGTCTTTTCTTAAACTTTGTTCGTTTTAACTAAATTTCCACTTCTGTTTTTTCTCATGGCATCGAGTTTTGTTACACCCCTGGTATAATTATCCTCTTTCTTGATGGGTAATACCACTTGTGGCGTTGATAAGAATGATGACGGTCCAATGTCATATATAGGGTCAAAAGGTCAACTTAAAGGCCCAGAGCATCATACTTTGCGTGTTATTTGATAGCGAAATCAGCAAGACTCGTGGTTCGCGAAACCACATTGTTTGTTAATTTTCACGAAAATCAGGCTAAATAGGACAAAACCATGGTCTGAACCCTATGGTTCTAAGGCGGCAATAAAGGCCCATAAAATTATACTCCTTTAATTAGACAAACTAAGTGAAAATATAAAACCTATAAGCCCAATAAATTTATGCAAAAATAAGATTCAATTCGTAAAAATTAATAATAACTTAGCCATACATAATGTTATTTTCTCACTTTATTTCGATTAAATTATTGGTGATCATTAATTATTGACATATAGTGGCTTAGATGACGCCCATGGATTTTTTGCAGAATCCACGCTGTCGGAGTTAATATTCATGAGTGCCGGATTTACATTATTTTTCTGATCATATATGCGTATATAAACGGTTGGGGAGAGGCTTTGGCGGCAAGCCCCCCCCCCCCATGTTTTCATGGCGCAAAAGGACGCTGCTGAACAACAAAAAAAGGGGAAAGGAGGGTGGTTGATGTTTGTTAGGGTCGAATGGATAAGTCGGCGAGACTGACGAATCAGCAAGGTACGGCGCGTTCGTAATCCCCTGCCTTCCACTAATGTCCTTTGGTTAAGATATTAATCTACATTTGCCAGAACATTAGACTCCAAGTATCATTGGGTAAATAGCTTACAAAAAGTAGGACTCGGTAGGAAGTTAAATTATCTTGAATGCCTTTAAGCGCACTTCTATTAGCGGCAGCTATGAAGCTATTGCCGTGGAATAAATATTGATGCACTGCGCCACTGAATAGTTATATAGATGTCGGCACCCGTTAATTTATTAAGGGTTCGGGATAAGGGTCAAAGAAAATTGAGGGAAAAGGGTAAGGAAAATAGAAAGCACTAGGATAAGCAAGTTAGAAAATAGATAGTCGACATAGAGTAAGCCATTGCAGGAGACCTCTAGATCAATATGATGGATCAATTCGTAACAACAACTTGCCCAGGCGAGGCGCGTAGAAGGTGGAAAGGCGCTGGCTGTGTGTTCCTCCATACATCCGGAATGTCGCAGGTGGAATTGTAGGGGCGGGAATTGCCTTCCTCGCGGTTAATGTTGCCTCGGGGGGTAATTGTCCGAGGGGTTAATTGTCCGGGGGGAATTGTCCGGGGGGTAATTGTCCTCGGGGGTAATTGTCCGGGGGGTAATTGTCCTTGGATACCGATAAATATATGATACAATACTCCCAAAATGCTGTGAGAAAAGGGGTTTTTTCATCAGTGTAATGAAGTAATGAATACCATAATAATAATAATAATATCTATAAAATAATGGACAAATCTAGGCAACCAATGTAGTCCATGGGAATTATCGGTTATGCGGCACTGTAGATTTAGTCTAGCTGCTTCATGATGTTCATCTATGATAAATGTCAACTTTGGGACTGCGTCTAATGGCTTTGGTGAACAATATTCTTTATTTATTTGATTGATTTTTTTTTTCTATTAAGTAGGATTTGTGTGTATTTTTATTAAACAAAATTAAAAAAGTACATTAAAGCCTTGAATAAAATCTCATACGTGATTCCCCATTTTACTGAAACCATTGCTTTTTTTGTGGTTTGTATAAAATCAATCAAGCATACTCTCCACAAGCAGATTAAATTTATATTCTGCCAAAGCTGCAATTGAGAGGAAAATTCGTGTGAAAACAACTTAAACGTGCTGTCAAGATATATTATATCTAAGTGTTTTTAAAGTCAGCATGATGTGATTTCTTGATGAATAAAAATAGTTTCTAATTCTCTCTGCTTCATTCCTTACTTCTCACAAAAGGCAGCATTATCTCAAAATAATCCTTAAACCACAAAGAAACTATGACCATGAGTTTTTTTTGTTATTTTTCCTGACTGAAACACAAATACAAATCAATCAATCATTCATTTTTCATATGGAAAAACACTTACCAACTTTATGTCGCCATTTTGATATTAAACGACTGTGGTTGGATTAAAAAAAAAAAAAAAAAAAAAAAAAAAACGCATGAAAGGCATGTTGAAGATAATCCCTCGGTATCTAAAAATACGAAGCATTCTGTTCTGTTTATATGACAATTCTATTTGTTTCTACAAAAACCACACCATTTACAGCCATTAACAGCGGTTGACATTTAATCATCCGTAGCAGCTTGTTACAGGTCTTTGCTATAAATTGCTTAAATTTAAGAACAGAATGCAGTAAGGGGCACTTGCATGAGGATTCTGTCATTGTAACAGAAGCTAAAGTGAGGGAAATTCAAGAGTATAGACAGTCTGCATCATTAACGGACAACCCACGTTGCCTGTCGCTCATTCTTAAAGAATTGCATGTAATATTATCATCCCCATCTTTGTCATGGATATAGCACACGTGGCCATCTTCTGCTTTGTCTTCATTACCGGGTTACCAGGAAATCTGATCATTGTGGCTGTGTATGTCTTCAAACGGGAGAAGAAGAGCACAGACATGCTCATAATAATCCAAGCATTGTTGGATCTAATCGCTTGTGTAAACCCTCCAGAAAAAATATTGAATAGTGTTGTCTCATGCTTGGTGGCCTTTAGCATACGTTTGACCCTTTCATTCGGGTCTCTATTCCTGACATTCGCCATTGCTGTTGACAGGTATCTCACGGTCTGCAGACCTTACGGCCGCCGTGTGTCAAAACTCCAAGCCATAGCATTTGCAACCTCTTTACTTGCATTGTCCCTCTTTCTGAACCTACCATTAACTTGGTTCACTGATGTTGTGTACACCAAATTGTATGGCTGCATATTCGATTTCGGCAGTTCATCTTTTCAGGAATTTCTGAGGATAACCACTGTCATCTCGTTCTTCATTGCGGTCTCTGCAAGTTTGTTCTGCTACCTGAAAGTGTTTATACTGGTTCATAGGCAGGCACGAGTAAGATCAGAAATGGACGCAGGCCTTCCAAGCCAGATTGGAGGTGATGGAATGACCGCAACAACTGCGGTGCCATCCGTATCCGAGAAAATTACCGAGTCTGGTAGCATGGCTCTTGCATTGACATTAGATCAGAACCCACAAGAGCTTGAAGAAGGCTCTGGAGTACAGAATACGGGTACTCTTGAGGCACCATCATTCAGGCTTCCTTCAACCTCCAAGGATCCAGGCGCAGAGGACTCCAAATCCGATCAATCTTCTACTGCACCATGCAACCAACCTTCTCAAGCATCGGTTGTAACCCACGTCCACAACCAATCAAAAGATCGCATTGCGAGCAGACGACCTCAGAGGAAGGTTCATGGTAACAAAACCACTAAAATGCTTCTTGTTACGACCGTTTTTCTCATCGCAACCTGGACACCTTACATTTTATTTACCATCTTTCCACAGATCTACTACGTACATGTAACCACAAGCCGATATGTCATCCGTCTTCTAACGCGCATCCGCGCCTTCAATCACATGATCAACGCCATTGTCTACTGGACCGTAAACCCTATATTCAGACGAGACACCAAGCAGATTTTCACCCGTTTGAAGAACAGGATCAATCCATGAAATCAACTTCATTTTAAAATCCATCTCTTTTGCGATCATTCTGCAGTGCGTTTAAATTGATGTTAACGACTGAGCTAGACTAAGACCATACAGAAGTTAGAGTAGATTTATATGTGACGCTAAATATTGGACAATAATTGGCATAACCCTAGACTTTGTTGGCACAACAGGAAGTCTGAATGTTTAAGGGGTACTGAATTACATGTACCGCATACAAAATGATATAAATAACATGTTCACCAAGGTAGTCACGATTAGACAATGCTAGTGCCCTATCTTTCTTCCTTTCTCTCTCTCATCATCCTTTTTATTTTTCTCT
>CALNVZ010000674.1:11571984-11619438 GCA_940671915.1 Paracentrotus lividus
CCTCTATGAATGTCTCTCTTTAGCAAGGTCTCTGTCTCTCATTCCCCCCCCCCATTTCTCTGTCTCTTTTGTCCTCCTACTTTTCTATGTTGATTGCATATATCTCTCATTCATCTCATTTCTCTACAGCACCATTTAACTCTCTCTGAACTATTTTATCTAAATGTCAGCCTATCAGCTTCCATGCATCTGGATTTTATCCCTCTCTCCCTCTCTCTTTCAAACCAAATAGTAAACTTCATTGCACCAACCAATCTTCTCCCTCTCTCTATTTCCTCTCCCTCTCTCTTCTCTCTCTCTCTCTCTCTCTCTCTCTCTCTCTCTGCTTCCTCTTACCCCCCCCCTCTTCTCTCTCTCTTTCTTCATTCTACTTTAAAATTTGTATTCTTAGAACTGCATACAGTGTATGTACATTGTACCTTAGAATCATGCACGTTTTACATAAGTCATAACCCAATTCAGGATTGAAGACGAGGCCGGGCAGTACCGACTGGCCATTAGTGGATATTCTGGTTACACATGTATACATTCGATGACGATTACATAGCCAATAGGCCTATCTAAATTAATGAATTTGAAATGTTTAAATGAACATATTCTTGCTAGTGGCGGTTCCGGGGAAGGGGCAAGAGGTTTGCGCCCTTATCGTTTTCATTTGGACGATCACATTTTGGAAATATCAACTCAACGGAAGTTTCAGTCAGCCCTCCCCACCCTATTTCCAGTCCTGGGGTGTGTTTCACCAAGTACGTTCTTAAAATTACGCATGACTTAGCGAATGACTGGACAGAAGCAATGTTTGCCGTGCAGAAGTTCTCTTTAATGTAAATCTGGATCTGGCGCTGCTCAGTGGCTGCCGGGCCCACGATTAATTGGGCAAAATAAATTTTCCGTTTCACCTTTCAGGAGTTTGTTTCGGACAATAAAATTTGGAGCATTCACCCCCCCCCGGGGGGGGGGGTTCCATGACATAGTGTCGTCGATAATTGTTCCGTCATAAATTGACCAAGTTCAACCTTAACTTATCACTATACCCTACCCTAAACCTTATAACATTAAACCCTATTGAACCCTAACCCTACATCTTAGACGAAAGAAAGTCCGGTCGGAGCGATTGTAGCAGAGCAAAATGAATGTCGTGTCACCCACTCCTGGGTAGGCTCTACATTGTAAAAACAAGCCATGGGCCATGTTCATACGAACCTCACTATACATGGCTTCGCCCATCTCTTTAAAAGCAAAACAGCAACAACAAAAAAAACTCATTAAAAAAAGATTATCACAAATAGCTGGAAAACTAAGCAAGAGATATTTAAGTTAGATAGTAAACTCTTTCTATATTTTGTGAAAATTAGACTTAACAATAATCTTTGTTTAAATAATACACTTTACAAAATATGATTATATTAATGAGCATTTTGCTTTATTCAAAACTACTACTATATGAAATATCAAAACTCATAAGTAATATTTTGTTTTCTAGAAATCATGCATACATGACTGCAACTTGATTATGATGGTCATTTACACGTAAAGCGGCAACTCACACTTTTGCACAAACGAATGTGTGTGTGTGTGTGTGTGAGAGGATAGGGGAGAATGGGTGATGGTGTGTGTGAGAGGGTGTGTGAATGTATATGAGGGTAGGGAGGATGAATGATGGGGGTGTGGGGTGTGTGTGTGTGTGTGTAGGGTGTGTGAGTGCATGTGAGGTTAGGGAGATGGGTGATGGTGTGTGTTGTGTGTGTGAGAGGGTGTGTGAGTGTATGTGAGGATTGGGAGGATGGGTGATGATGTGTGTGAGAGTGCATGTGAGGGTAGGGAGGATGGGTGATGGTGTGTGTGAGAGGGTATGTGAGGGTGGGGAGGATGGGTGATGGTGTGTGTGAGAGGGTGTGTGAGGGTGGGGAGGATGGGTGATGGTGTGTGAGAGAGGGTGTGTGAGTGTATGTGAGGGTGGGGAGGATGGGTGATGGTTTGTGTGAGAGGGTGTGTGAGTGCATGTGAGGGTGGGGAGGATGGGTGATGGTTGTGGAGTATGTGAGGGTGGGGAGGATGGGTGATGTGTGTGTGTGTGAGGGTGTGTGAGTGTATGTGAGGGTGGGGAGGATGGGTGATAGTGGTGTGTGAGAGGGTGGTTGAGTGTATGTGAGGGTGGGAGGATGGGTGATGGGTGTGTGAGAGGTGTGTGAGTGCATGTGAGGTTAGGGATGGGTGATGGTTGTGTGAGAGGGTGTGTGAGTGTATCTAAGAATGGGTGATGGTGTGTGAATGTATGTAAGGGTCGGAGGATGGGTGAGGGGTGTGTGTGTGTGTGTGTGTGTGTTTGTGATGGTGTGCGTGTGTGTGTTTGTGTTACACATAATCTGTCAACATTTGTTTTTAATCTTCATCCATCAGATTCTGCTAGCTTCTAAGATTGTCTATTACTCATTCATGCGTGGAAAGATCCAAATGAAAAGGATACCAAAATGCTGGAGAGGATGATCTCTTCGAAGACATATCACGAAACCCATGGTTAAATGTTCATGCTTCAAACAAGACAACTTCAAAATAAAAGGCCTTCTTTTTAATCACTCTACATGTATATAATAATAATACAAGTTTCTTATAAGGTGCTTTACCATTTATGTGCAAATCGCTCACAATAACACTATTACCCCAGTCATTTGATTCCGCTCATACAGACTTGCACAAAAACGACATAGCACATCGTAATGGTTTGCTTGTCTTAATTTGACATCTTAATTAATTTGGATAAATCATGTAGATTAAATATATTTTCAAAAAGAATCTTAACCTATTAAAGACCAAAACAACAATAGACATATATACATAAGAAATGTTTTAAGCTAACACTAATTCTCACCATCCTAGGATATTAAGAAGTATATAATGAGATATAAAGTGAGTGAGAGAGAGAGAGAGAGAGAGAGAGAGAGAGAGAGAGGACAAAGAGAGAAAGACAAAGAATAGAGCGAGGAGTAAAGAGAGAGAGAAAGTGAAAAAAAAAACGAAAAAAAAAAACGAGTGGCTTGAAAGAATTTGAGTTGAATTTATTAACATTAACAAATAAGTACTCAGCTATTCCCTCTAATGAAAAACAATAACTTTTTTTGTTGTAATATACAAAATACATGTTTATAATTTCACATGACTATGCAATGGCGAGGACGCAGGGGACGCCCCTCCTCATAATTTGAAAACCACTCATTGACTGAACATGTAAAAATCAGACAATTTCGGTGGCGCCCCTCATTTTCAAATCCTGCATCCGCCACTGCTATGAAAGTGTTAGGAAATGGAAGAGGCATCGTATATTTTGCAAAGGAAGATTTGGAAGATTGTTTTTGCTTAGGTTTATCAACGTAAAAAATTAACATCAACACATTGAACCGAGCTATTCACAATAAATGAAGACATGAATTTATAGGCCTAGGCCTATAATTTGCATTGCTTATATAAATGATAAGATAAATAGATAGATAGATAGATAGATAGATAGATAGATAGATTTTCAATTCAATTCAATTAATGGTCTTTATTTTGAACAATGCTTCGCAGCCAAAGGCTGAATTGTGCATGTTTACAATCATTTTAAGTATACATTTGATTATACATTGCCATGAATAATAACAGCTTTTAAAATGAAATGATTTACCATACATTGAATAAGAATAGGTAATTACACATAAAGATAAGATAACATAAAAATTATAAAACAGAAATATACATGGTTAAAAAAATGCAAGAGAGACTAAAACTTTCTATAAATGAGATTCATGTTTATGAAAAATGTTTGCGTTATTTTCCAAATGTACAGTATTCAAAAGCTGGCAAGATATTCCAAATTCTAAAAAGATTCATATTTCGAAAGTTCTGGTGTTGCAAATTTGTTTCGTTGAAAAGTTCAGATATTAAAAGGGTGCATATTTGTATGCTACGACATAATTATGTATTGGTATAGTAAATTTGGCTTTGTAGATTGAGTTTTACTTTTAAATTGATTCTACATTTACATGTACATGTATATTGCACGAGATAATCAGTAGTGTAATTCATTCCAATGCTGAAACAAAGGACATTAAAATACATATTGCACATTTATCTTATTTTGTATTAGGAGATCAGGAAAAGATAATAATTGCCAAGGTAAATGAACAGAAATAACTATTATAAGCACATATAACAAAACAACATAATCGATAGTCTATGAGGTCTTTCACATCCTATTCGGCATTTAGAAGTGTTACCATGCAAGGCAATGGACTGGTTTGGAATCTGTTTGTTGCATTTAAATTTTTTGTATTTCAGCTCTTTCCTGAAATTGTAACGATTGTTCTCTTTAGTTTTGAACCAGTTGCAAGTAAGTGTGTTCTTTGTTGTCGATCGAGCAAATTCAAGACATAGTTTTTTCCTTCTATCTTCCAAATTTTGCAGGTTACATGAGCTAAGTGCCGAATCGTATGTTACATAGTTTGGACCCAATATAATTCTACACGCCTCTTTCTGTATCTGTTCAAGTTTGTATCTTTGTTAATTGCTTAGATAAATGAATAAAATTCATCATCAGAGTTTTTGATAATTTGACAGTAGTTGCACAAGTGCTAATGGAGCCTAGATCAATTTCTTTGGCAGGATATACATTTCTTCAGATATCAGCATGTTTTTCATTAATTATACAAAATAAAACATTTTAGATATTTCTATAGCTGACATTTTTTTAACATGAAAGACATATTATTTAGAAGAAATACATGTAATAAATAAAATATATATAAAAATATATTGGATCAAAACCTCCGCTGATTTTCCATACACTTGGATATATTATACTGTATATGTAAAGACACTAACCAAACTGGACGAATATTGTATTTGAATTAAATTTCTCTCTCACTTTGCAAAGGACATTTAAAAAAAAAATTTTTTTTTGGCAACTATTTATTTATTTATTTTTTTTTTTTTTTGTGGGTATCCCAATTTGATGTAGGCCTACGGCAAGAGGGGCAGGGCGATTGCGTATAATGCATCTCATTTTATATGATGTACAATAATTACTTTATAAATATAATAATCGCCAAGGCTGAAGAATAATTTTACAGGATAAATGAAATCAATGGTTCCTTGATAGGTACGTAAAGACAGCAGGATACTCCATATAAGTTCATCATTACATCAAGATTTTATTATCATCATCATCATCGTAGTCATCATTCTTAGCATCACGATTACCATTTCCATTATCACTATCATCATTATCACGATCCTTATTATGCATTAATATTATTTAATTATTGTTATCCTCATCTTAATTTCCTTTATGATCAATGTGTTAAGAAGAGGACCAAATGCCTTCACTCGAAAAGAAATTTATGCCAGCCCTGGATATCTGCCTATAGTTGGACCTCAACCGTTGGAACCTGGGTATAGTCACCATTCTGGGTACTTTTCATATTTCTCCTGTTCCTATCTTCGCAAAGTTGCCGAATCTTTCGAAATGCTGATGCAAGGACAATACACTGCACAATAATGAGCAATACAATGTTGAAAAAATAACACTAACACCCCAATAAACTGAAACATATTTCTTCTCATTAGGTGTAATCTTTAGTGGTCTCATTTCTTGGAGATACAGTTATTAAAGATGTATTGCTCTTATCGTCCTCTGTAAGCTGGATAGACCGGATGGTGTTGATTCTTGAGAGGGGGTGCTGCGCAGAGGTCTGCGATGCCCCATTATGGGAGGGGTCCCAGACGAAATCTTTACATGCACATCTATCAACAGGCGTTTCTTGGAGGGAAGCGCAGCAAAACGCAGTTTGGTTATACCTCGCTAAAATATTTTGCTTTAGAATATTACCAACCTCCGTAGGCATATCACTTGGTGGTAGCCTCTGTTCATTTTGATAGCAAATAATTTGTCCGGCGTTACTCCCGCCGGGGCTTCTGCATAACATCGACCCCCAATCATCGGCAATGCTCTTTTCGCTCCACTCGCAAGACGCCTTACCCGGTGGGATAGTCAACACTTAAACCAACTTTTTGGTCCCCTTGGTAAGTTCGATCTTCGAGTATAGTAAGTAAGAATATATCCACCTTCATCAGATCTTGAGACAGGATTAATTTTAAGTTGAAGAGAACAATTATTGCTTTCTGTTCTCATTATGAACCATAAGTTCTTGATTTTCAGGTTAGTGACATTGAATTTTGGATTAGCTGATCGTAAAATGGTAATCTGATGTTATATACTGTAAAGTAACTACTTTGCTGTTACAAGGGTAACCAAAATCAAGGTGTGCTTCTTCTCCTTGATTGACAGTCATGAAGCGGGTCTCTCCCATGGCAAATGCGATTAGAGTAACAAGCAAACAATGAACGAACCCATCTTGTACAAAGATCCTTGAAACTTACACATTTTATGCCCATCTATAGCCCTCTTGTGTTTAGAAAAAAAAATTCGAAAAGTAAACTGAAATAATGTACCAAAAGAGTATGCTTATTAGTAAAATAAATACGTTCAAATATTAATAAACCGGTAGTATATTATGTTACCAGAGATGATGTGTTACACTGCTCTTCTGTTTTACTTGGAGGTATTATCTTCATGCGTCCCATACCATTCAAAATAGTATAGCTTACAATATACGTTATTACCTTTAGCAACCTTATACATAAGACTTAAAAAAAAAAAAGATCTGTTATGTTTAAACTAGCATTCAATTTCACCATTCAAATATGCTTAGTGTATAGTTTAAAACATGCAATGCTACATGAAATACACACGATTATCCTGATTCGTCGTACTTCTGCGACAAAATTATCCTTAGAATATTATATTATATGCCAGCTTTCAATATTTACTTTCAGAGTCAGTAGAAAACGAAGAATGGATATGTTAGTACAGAAGCTTGCCAAAGAATAATCACAAGCCGAATTGATTGATTGATTGATTCATTTATTTATTGACGGTAAAAACCCAGTTCAGCTGCTGTGGCTGTTTTACAATGGGGCCGTCATGGCCGTTCACAAATACAATAAATACAAAGTAATCACTAGACAATAAAACTAAAACATAACATCAAATGGCGATATAAAAATTTACGGTAATACAGAATGAGCAAGTTCAACAAAATAGAGAAATAAATAAAATTTACAATGACAAAAGTATAATCAATTAATAAACAATATCGGGTATTTGATGTACTGGAAAGCTGGTGATTTGAAATTGTACCATTTGGTATGCTATTAGTTATTTCAAGAAACAAAATAATGACCTGCTTACTATTCTCATAAAAAGGAATGGTCCGTGGCGTGGCGTATCGTGGCTTCTCCCTTTGCTAAAATTCCCGCGCTGTACTCGAGGACAGTCGTTCTGATGTTAATATACGATCCTGGAAATGAGAGGGTTAACGAAATTATTTATCAGTTGTGTAACTATGAATATCGATCATTTTTGGCACTGAAAGGTATGATTTGAATCCTTTAATCAATCCTGAATTTTTTTCGTAAAATTACTGTCTCGCCTTACTCGTTGGATAGTCTATACCATTGGCACATCTGTTGATCACTCCTTTTTCGCTACGTCATACCCAAATATTTCTTCTCATAATAACAATATACACTCTCAGAACGCTGGTAAAAAAAAATGCATATCAAAACCAGTTGGTTAAAAATATTAACCAATAATGTATTAAAAAACAAAAGTGGTTAAAAAACAGTTGGTTAAACGTGAAAAAGCATGGGTTGTTAAAAAAGCCCAATTCCAATTTTAACCAATAGTTGGTTTAAAAAAATTTGTCACGTGAAGAAGAAAAACAACCAATAGTGGGAAACGGGGATTTAACAAAGATACGCGCTTCCGCTCCTCGCGCTAGAAATCTTGCGATTTTGATTTATACACGTAATGCGGCGCGTCACAACTCGCCGTACCTTCGACGTGCAACTCCCTACGACGGATTTCGAGAAAAATCGTGCAGCGGAGTACCTCGCAGGTACAATGCATGCACGACGTACAGGAGGTTTTACAATACCCTTACTACAGAAACGCAGGAATCGCAGAAGTTGACCGAGGACCTGTGCGTGCATTGCACATGCAACGCAGGCTACGTCGATGGCACGTGCCCCGTAGGCTACGACGAGTTGTGACCGCCGCATAATGCGGCGTCACAACTCGCCCGTACCATCGACGTGCAACTCCCTACGATGGATTTCGTAGAAAATTCGTGCAGCGGAGGTACCTCGCAGGTACAATGCATGTACGACGCGCAGGAAGTTTTTACAATACCCTTACATATGAATTGCAGGAATCGCAGAAGTTGAATAGGACCTGTGCATGCATTGCACATACAACGCAGGCTACGTCGATGGCACGTGCCGCCTAGCCTACGACGATTGTGACCGCCGCATAAGATATACTAGTAGTGCGCCTATTCATTATGCACTACTACTTTGTTCGCGACGACAACAGGGTACACAAGCTGACTGCTGGTCTGGCTGGACCTATCTTGACAATCTGATCAAAGTTATATTGGTAGGTAGAAATGACTTGAAGAGTATAGGCCTGTGATATTAGGACTAACATGCATTATGTTTTGGACTGCATGGCCAGTACGGTTCTTAGTTATTTCGGTTGAGACGTTAGACCTAGCGTTAACTTAGGTATTAAACTTGCTGAAATGTATGCAGCTCCGGTCTAGAATCTAAATACTTCGCTCTCCAACCAGCTTGGTCTCGACTAAGTCTTGAGGTCATAGATTTAGTTGGCTAAATATTAGAACTACGTTAGAACCATCACTGCATCTAAATTTAGCCTAAATATTTTAGACCTCTCGATTATAGTCCAATGAGGCCTACTTGACTGGTTTAAGAGTGATGACATTGGAATCTAAACGTAGAATCTAGGCCAGCATCTCCTTTCTATATTCTAGATCTATAATTAGATCTCAGATACTGGACTAGATTGTAACCTAACGTCTGAACCGAAGTAATGATATTGTACTGACTACTGGACCAATACTTAGGCTACTGTAGGCCTACCCTATTTAGGCCAACAAATAATGCATGTAGTCTAATAATACAGGCATAACTCTTCATGTTATTGTACCAATACTTTGATCCAATTGTCAAAAGGCTGGTCCAGTCCGGTCTATCGCTTGATTTTGTTAACCAACCATGATGTATCAAAAAAAGAAATTAACCAATTAAGTATTACAAAATTTAACCAACTAGGGTGGTTAAAATATTTTAACCAACTTTTTATTAAAGTTTTAATACATAATTGGTTAAATTTTAACCAACTGGGGTTGGTTAACGCGTTTAACCAACAGTTGGTAAGTTCATATTGAACCAACAGTTGGTTAAAATTTTGGCCGCGTTGGTTAGAATTTTTCTGAGAGTGTACCCATTTGTAAGGCAGGTCTACATGCATGCCAGTCAAGTGACATTACGTTTGTATAAATAAACCGTGATAGTACGTTTGTAAGTTAAGTGAATCCCCTTCATAGAAATAACTCCTTAATTTATACATTTTCCAACAATACCTTCTGTATTTTGCTCAGTTGCTCTGGTTGTGTCTTGGTATGTGGAACCATGGATCGTAATAAGAATTATTATGATCAATGAGTGAAACATACGTGGCAATTCTGGAAAATAAAGGTTTTCAAGTTAGTTGTTGTATTACGATTAACGAATACAAAAGGGGTCTGTTAATATACTACTTTCAGTAAGGAAAATCTTGTAGCGAAAATCATATATGAGACATTTTCATTGGTTATTTTCCCCAAAGAGTACTGGAAAATTATCTGCAGCTTCCAATATAGGAACCTCGCAACTAAAAAATATAGACTTATCTGAATTGATCTAGATCTATTAAACCCAAGCTTGCTTATTGGCGAAGGCCGAGACGGTAAATCGCCAATCGGTCTAAACCCATTGACCTGTGTTCTGCCTATGAAGACTATATGGTGGTATCTCACTTCGCGGAAAACAAAAATGATGAGACGGATTTGCCAGGATGGCATTTGCTAGATCGTCTCCTCTGTCGCGGAAATAAAAATAGACGATATCCGTCTCATTTTTTGTGTCCGCAACAGAGGAGACAGATCTAGTACAATGCCATGCTGGCAAATCCGTCTCATGTTTGTTTCCGCCGAAGTGAGATACCTCTCTAAGTTTCTATACGTCGCAAGTTTGTGCAAAGCTATTGTGCGATCCGCACCAGACAAAAGGATCGCATAATAGCTTTGCACGAACTTGCGAAGCATACAAACCTAGTCGTCATAGCAGAATATGGGCCATAGGGTGTAAAATTCATTGTATTTTCATACTTTCCTAATCTTCGCATTTCATGAGACATATGACAATTTTTTGCCACCAGATTACAATAATTTTTACTTGGTGATGAGTGAAAACTGGCACTCCATAAAGGTGTGGTTTATAAGTTAACCTGGTTAGCTAAACCATGACTATGAGAATACCACCCATTTGACTGATGCCCGATTGGTCTCATCCCACATGGCCTAATTCAATTTCGTCTACAAACAGTTGTCTAATTACCTTTTGCCTCATTGTCACTTCCCTTATTTACCATTTTGTCTAATTTAAATTTTGTGTAATTGTTCATTTCGTCTAATGTCCATTTCGTCTAATACATCTTGGTTAACTTCTGTAACAATACTAAATGAACTGGTAATGACCAAAATTATATTCATTCGGGAATTGGAACGAAAGTGCTATTATTAGAGAATTTAGCTGTATGTGAATGAAAAATAGACTAAGTGGTTCATTAAACCAAGTCAGAATTATACAAATATGTATTAGCCATTAGGAAAATAGACCAAATTGTCGTTTAGACAATTATAGCATCGGACCATCTGCTGTTAACAAGTGTAATTACTGCATACAAACCATAATTACACCGCTCAGCCACAAGTTGATTATCTTTATTTAGTTTTACAAAATCTAATCTATCCATGAAATTGTAGAAATTTTATATTTCTTCACTGTACATACCCATCAAACATAGAGATGCGCGCTTCTGGCTACAAAATGAATGACAAAAATCTCCCATCGTGCTTTAAAAAAAGTACAAACAAATAAACAAAACAAAGAACCATACAGGTGATGGGTGATTTAAATGCGATTCCGGATACTTTTGTTCCAAAACGACTGAGATAACAAGGAGCAGATACTTGCTCGCCTTCAGAATTGTTTGAATTATTATGATGCATATTATTAATATGTTGAATGGCGTGCTAGTTCCCTGTGTGCACAATGAAATCGATTTTCATAAAAGCATACCGATTGGTTAATTGCTTGTTTTGGAAAAAAAATGCATTTTTAACAGCTGCTCGATCTATTTTTACTGAAAAAGTCGGTATTGCATCATATGTAAGAACAATGTCATATGGGATATGGTATAAACAAAGGCGTCATTGCAAGCATAATATTAGAAAGCTTATTATGAGGGCAGTGATATTTTTTTTAGATCATTGCATGAAATGGTTGTTAAGTTTATGTATGATAAGCCTATAAGCATCAATAAGAAGTTGAGATACATTTACATGAAATTGTTATCCTTCATGACATATATTGTGGCAGAATCCGATCGAAGCCACCACTCTACTCAGAGCATGAACTGTAGGCATGGTAGGAGGGTGTGTCTCTCTTTAAAAAAGGCCTGCGCAAAATCACCAGGGTATTCTGAAACACAATTCATTCATTTATATCTAAGCCATAATCATCACCAGATGTTGATAAAGGTTTTCCCGCTCAATTTCATCTTTGTCACCCAATTTCACATTTGCGATTTACGGCAAGTTGCGATCGCACTACCGCATCGTCACTCAAATTTATTTTCTTCGCTCAAATTAATTTTTTTAAATAAATTTTTCATGACTAAATAACAGACAATCTTCAGAAGACAGTAAAATCTCACATGTGCCAAGTGGCTGGATGAAGAACAAACAAATTAAGAATTTATATGTGCACGCGCATAGACACACACCCGCCCGTACCAACATCTACACAAACACAAACCGCATACACACCCACAACCTCACAGCACATACCCACATACCCCCTCCACACACGCACATACCCTATCTCATCCAAACCAGCACACACTCTCATAAAAACATACCCACACACGTACACGAACACCGTCACTCACACTCGCAAACAGTTGTTTGGGAATTACGTCCCAAACATTTAGTGATGGTCTCGTAAACAAAACATTAGAATTGTTAATTGTGTAGTTACTGATGTGTGCGTGTGTGTGTGTGTGTGTGTGTGTGTGTGTGTGAGAAGGATAGGTTTGTGTGGGATGGGTGTGTGTGGTGAGAGGGTGTGTGTGTGCGTGTACACACATATCTGTCAACATTTGTTTTTAGTTTTCATCCTTCTTTTTTCGCAGGTGATATTTTACCGTCTTCTAAAGATGTCTGTTACTCAGTCCAGCGTGCAAAGATCTAAATGAAAAAGTACCAACTAATGATGGGGGATGACTCTACCAAGACATATCATGAAACACCATGATTAATTTCATCTTCAAACAAGACAACTTCGAAATGATGGGATATTTATTTTACTCACTCGAATTTGTGATTTGCAAATATGAAAATTATAATACATATGAAATGAAAAATGAACTCATAGTGGATAGGTATAACAAGAAATTTCCCATTTCTATGACTTAATGGGGGAAATATACTATGTAACTATGACTTTGGCTATTAGTTGAATTTTGCGCATGTCCTTTCTAGAAAAAAGAGAAGAGAGAGAGAGAGAGCTAGACAGAGGTATGAGAGACACATATATTGTAGTTGTATTTATTCTAATATAAACATTGTTGATGTTTATGGGATAATACATTAAGAAATTAATAACTTGTTCAGTAAATTATGTATTACCCCGATTTCGGCTTGTCCTTTTTCGAGTGAGACACACCTCCGGCACTTGATGCATATAACACTGTTCGTCATAAAGGTGGAATATTTTTTTCTGGCTCAAGCGACATATTGTTGCTCCGTTATTAATTTCTGAATGTGTTTGTCACCGCTTTCACTTTGTGTGACCTGGGTATATCTTGACATTCCCTCAACCCTTCCCGGGATTTTTCTTCAAAAAGGTTTGTCACCCCAGAAGATGGCCATTTTCGTCATATTTCCTTTTTTGTGGGCCTTTGATGTCACGCGACCCACAGGCCCCTTCAATCCTACCCAAAGAAACACGTCTGAGGTGGAGATTTGTTATTGTTTCATCAAATTAATCTACATTATGGTTACAGGCTCTGTTTTGTAAGGGGGGGGTTCAAATATTATTTTGATGGGTTTCAACATTCATTTTACTTTATTTTTACACGATGGAATTTCATCTTCCCTAAATTGTATTGCTAAATTTCTCAACCAAACATAAAATCAAGTAATACTTATTTCAATATATGACTATTTACAGCCTTGTCAATTCAAGGCTACAAAATTTAAGGGGAAAATTATGATATTTAAGGTGTTTTAAAAGTGGTTTTTCATTTCTTTTGTTTTCAGCATAAAGATGGATGAAATAATTCCGAATTATTTTACCAATCTCGTTTTTTACTTACAAACCCTCCCCTTGACAAGATACCTTAGGCCTTTCCCCAGAAGGATTAGATTACTTTAAGAAACTATAAAACAGTACACTCAGTTGGCGTTTCCTGGGTAGGACATAAAGGGGAGCTTGATCGCCGGTGTAACAACACAGGGGCCCCAAAATAGAAAAATTGACCAAAATATGGATCACGAGGGTGACAAAACTTTTTTGAAAAAGGTCACGTGAAGGGGAGAGAATGTCCAAAATATAGCCGAGGGTCCCAAAAGTAAAAGCAGGGACAAACATATTCAAGAAATTTAGTCAGAGCAAAATCATGTCGCCTCTAGCGGCAAAAAATATTCCACCTTTTATGACGGACAGCTGTAGTAGTTGAAATGTCGAGATTCTGCCACAATATACGACATGAAAGGATAATCGTTTTTTTTTTTTTTTTTTCGTAATATATCTTGTCCTGTGTCCTTTTCTTATTGATATCGGCTCCTTATCAAATCATAATTGAATCTTCATTACGACAACCGTTTCGTTGCATATGATGAATCTAGAATAATACCCTGCCTCATTTATTGATGTAGCTTAATGCCGCATTCTTATCCAAAATCACATTCGTTTCTTACCTAAGATTACTAGTACGTACTTTTTTGTGATAAAAAGGCAGCTGATAAAGAAAATGAAATTTCCATTGCAATTAACCAATCAGCATGCTTTTATCAAAATCGATTCAGAATATGCCACTTCGTGGAAAGGCACGGATATTATCTGTTCATTAAATACTTAAACAACTCTGTGACTCTGAAGCGAGCAAAAGAGTTTTGCACCGTATGTTGTCAGTCGTATCTGGAAATTTCTTCTGGAATTGCGATAAACTCACCAATCAACCTGTTGATTTCTGGTTTTTTTTTTCTTGGTTTTTGTTTTCTCTCACCTTTTTTGATATTTTATTTATTTTCTTAGGACGTCCTGAGATTGTTCATCAATACTGTAGCCAGAAGTGCGCGTCTCTAAGCCTTGATGGTCCTATGAACATGTGGAGCATATTAATAATTATCTACATTTTCAAGGTAGGGGCTATATAGATATCGAATATTAAAATGAAATTTTACATACACTGTCCGTCATAAAGGTGGATTATTTCTTTTGCCCAGCCCTATCACAGTGCGTCCCAAAAAAAACAACACTTTTGAAATGGCGCCAAATTAAAAAAATATATATGATTTTAGTAAGGTAGATGAAAAAATTACATGTGAAAGACAATATCCCAACTTAATCATGATGTGACACCAAATTCCGGAACAATAAGTCTGCAATGATGAGGGATGCGTTCACTTTTGTAGGGTATGGATTAGGCGTGCGCATAATTGCCCCCCCCCCACCATACCAAATGTAACGAGGAAAGTCATTGGAGCTAAGAATTGAGATGATATGCCCAGAATACTGAATAAATATATGAATGAGTTGGATACTACAGTGAAATAGTGGAATTAAGGAGATTACAATTCACGCACATGAATGAAAGGAATCATATTTAACCATATTGTACATTGTACTTAATCCAAGTAACATATTTAGAGAGTGCTTTCAGTGGTGGTGTTTATCCTCTCTCTACTTTAACTTATCCTTTCTTCATCTCTCTTCTCTCCTCTTCTCTCTCTGTCTTCCTCCGCTCCTCTTCTTTCTTTTCTTGTCTCCCTCTTCTCTATATCTATCTCAATTCTTTATTTTTTTATTGATGGGATGATGTTTTATGACCAATAACATATCATGGTATTACTACTCAAATATACTCCGAACCGCTATCCTCCCACGCATCCGATCTACTCACATACTTACCCAAATCAATCACTCATTATAATTAGACAATCAACACCAGCTAGCAATCACTAAAACAACATAGGATATCAGTCTAACCAAAGTTATCAAACTAATCATCAAAGCAAATTACAAATCTTCCTTCTATGTGATTGCATATATCTCTCATTCATCTCATTTCTCTACAGCACCATTTAACTCTCTCTGAAACTATTTTATCTAAATGTCAGCCTATCAGCTTCCATGCATCTGGATTTTTATCCCTCTCTCCCTCTCTCTTTCAAACCAAATAGTAAACTTCATTGCACCCAACCAATCTTCTCCCTCTCTCTATTTCCTCTCCCCTCTCTCTCTCTCTCTCTCTCGTCTCTCTCTTGCTCTCCTCTTACCCCCCTCTTCTCCTCTCTTTCTTCATCTACTTTAAAATTTGTATTCTTAGAACTGCATACAGTGTATGTACATTGTACCTTAGAATCATGCACGTTTTACATAAGTCATAACCCAATTTCAGGATTGAAGACGAGGCCGGGCAGTACGACTGGCCATTAGTGGATATTCTGGTGACACATGTATCATTCGATGACGATTACATAGCCAATAGCCTATCTAAATTAAATGAATTTGAAATGTTTAAATGAACAATATTCTTGCTAGTGGCGGTTCCGGGGAAGGGCAAGAGGTTTGCGCCCTATCGTTTTCATTTGGACGATCACATTTTGGAAATATCAACTCAACGGAAGTTTCAGTCAGCCCTCCCCACCCTATTTCCAGTCCTGGGGTGGTTTCACCAAGTACGTTCTTAAAATGACGGCATGACTGTAGCGAATGACTGGACAGAAGCAATGTTTGCCGTGCAGAAGTTCTGCTTTAATGTAAATCTGGATCTGGCGCTGCTCAGTGGCTGCCGGGCCCACGATTAATTGGGCAAAATAAATTTCCGTTTCACCTTTCAGGAGTTTGTTTCGGACAATAAAATTTGGAGCATTCACCCCCCCCCCGGGGGGGGGGGGGGTTCCATGACATTAGTGTCGTCGATAATTGTTCCGTCATAAATTGACCAAGTTCAACCTTAAACTTATCACTATACCCTACCCTAAACCTTATAACATTAAACCCTATTGAAACCCTAACCCTACATCTTAGACGAAAGAAAGTCCGGTCGGAGCGATTGTAGCAAGAGCAAAATGAATGTCGTGTCACCCACTCCTGGGTAGGCTCTACATTGTAAAAACAAGCCCATGGGCCATGTTCATACGAACCTCACTATACATGGCTTCGCCCATCTCTTTAAAAGCAAAACAGCAACAACAAAAAAAACTCATTAAAAAAAGATTATCACAAATAGCTGGAAAACTAAGCAAGAGATATCTAAGTTAGATAGTAAACTCTTTCTATATTTTTGTGAAAATTAGACTTAACAATTAATCTTTGTTAAATAATACACTTTACAAAATATGATTATATTAATGAGGCATTTTGCTTTATTCAAAACTACTACTATATGAAATATCAAAACTCATAAGTAATATTTTGTTTTCTAGAAAATCATGCATACATGACTGCAACTTGATTATGATGGTCATTTACACGTAAGCGGCAACTCACACTTTTGCACAAACGAATGTGTGTGTGTGTGTGTGTGAGAGGATAGGGAGAATGGGTGATGGTGTGTGTGAGAGGGTGTGTGAATGTATATGAGGGTAGGGGATGGAATGATGGGGGTGTGGGGTGTGTGTGTGTGTGTGAGGGTGTGTGAGTGCATTGTGAGGTAGGAGGATGGGTGATGGTGTGTGTGTGTGTGTGTGAGAGGGTGTGTGAGTGTATGTGAGGATTGGAGGATGGTGATGATGTTGTGTGAGAGTGCATGTGAGGTAGGAGGATGGGTGATGGTGTGTGTGAGAGGGTATGTGAGGGTGGGAGGATGGGGGTGGTGTGTTGAGAGGGTGTTGAGGGTTGGGGAGGATGGGATGGTGTGTGAGAGAGGGTGTGTGAGTGTATGTGAGGGTGGGAGGATGGGTGATGGTGTGTGTAGAGGGTGTGTGAGTGCATGTGAGGGTGGGGAGGATGGGTGATGGTGTGTGAGTGTATGTGAGGGTGGGGAGGATGGGTGATGGTTGTGTGTGTGAGGGTGTGTGAGTGTATGTGAGGGTGGGAGGATGGGTGATAGTGTGTGTGAGAGGGTGTGTGAGTGTATGTGAGGGTGGGAGGATGGGTGATGGTGTGTGTGAGAGGGTGTGTGAGTGCATGTGAGGTAGGGAGGATGGGTGTATGGTGTGTGTGAGAGGGTGTGTGAGTGTATCTAAGAATGGGTGATGGTGTGTGAATGTATGTAAGGGTCGGGAGGATGGGTGAGGGTGTGTGTGTGTGTGTGTGTGTGTTTGTGATGGTGTGCGTGTGTGTGTTTGTGTGTACACATAATCTGTCAACATTTGTTTTTAATCTTCATCCATCAGATTCTGCTAGCTTCTAAGATTGTCTATTACTCATTCATGCGTGGAAAGATCCAAATGAAAAGGATACCAAAAATGCTGGGAGGATGACTCTTCGAAGACATATCACGAAACCCATGGTTAAATGTTCATGCTTCAAACAAGACAACTTCAAAATAAAAGGCCTTCTTTTTAATCACTCTACATGTATATAATAATAATACAAGTTTCTTATAAGGTGCTTTACCATTTATGTGCAAATCGCTCACAATACACTATTACCCCAGTCATTTGATTCCGCTCATACAGACTTGCACAAAAACGACATAGCACATCGTAATGGTTTGCTTGTCTTAATTTTGACATCTTAATTAATTTGGATAAATCATGTAGATTAAATATATTTTCAAAAAGAATCTTAACCTATTAAAGACCAAAACAACAATAGACATATATACATAAGAAATGTTTTAAGCTAACACTAATTCTCACCATCCTAGGATATTAAGAAGTATATAATGAGATATAAAGTGAGTGAGAGAGAGAGAGAGAGAGAGAGAGAGAGAGAGAGAGGACAAAGAGAGAAAGACAAAGAAATAGAGCGAGGAGTAAAGAGAGAGAGAAAGTGAAAAAAAAAACGAAAAAAAAAAAAAACGAGTGGCTTGAAAGAATTGAGTTGAATTTATTAACATTAACAAAATAAGTACTCAGCTATTCCCTCTAATGAAAAACAATAACTTTTTTTTGTTGTAATATACAAAATACATGTTTATAATTTCACATGACTATGCAATGGCGAGGACGCAGGGGACGCCCCCTCCTCATAATTTGAAAACCACTCATTGACTGAACATGTAAAAATCAGACAATTTCGGTGGCGCCCCTCATTTTCAAATCCTGCATCCGCCACTGCTATGAAAGTGTTAGGAAATGGAAGAGGCATCGTATATTTTGCAAAGGAAGATTTGGAAGATTGTTTTTGCTTAGGTTTATCAACGTAAAAAATTAACATCAACACATTGAACCGAGCTATTCACAATAAATGAAGACATGAATTTATAGGCCTAGGCCTATAATTTGCATTGCTTATATAAATGATAAGATAAATAGATAGATAGATAGATAGATAGATAGATAGATAGATTTTCAATTCAATTCAATAATGGTCTTTATTTGAACAATGCTTCGCAGCCAAAGGCTGAATTGTGCATGTTTACAATCATTTTAAGTATACATTTGATTATACATTGCATGAATAATAACAGCTTTTAAAATGAAATGATTTACCATACATTGAATAAGAATAGGTAATTACACATAAAGATAAGATAACATAAAAATTATAAAACAGAAATATACATGGTTAAAAAAATGCAAGAGAGACTAAAACTTTCTATAAAATGAGATTCATGTTTATGAAAAATGTTTGCGTTATTTTCCAAATGTACAGTATTCAAAAGCTGGCAAGATATTCCAAATTCTAAAAAGATTCATATTTCGAAAGTTCTGGTGTTGCAAATTTGTTTCGTTGAAAAGTTCAGATATTAAAAGGGTGCATATTTGTATGCTACGACATAATTATGTATTGGTATAGTAAATTTGGCTTTGTAGATTGAGTTTTACTTTTAAATTGATTCTACATTTACATGTACATGTATATTGCACGAGATAATCAGTAGTGTAATTCATTCAAATGCTGTAAACAAAGGACATTAAAATACATATTGCACATTTATCTTATTTTGTATTAGGAGATCAGGAAAAGATAATAATTGCCAAGGTAAATGAACAGAAATAACTATTATAAGCACATATAACAAAACAACATAATCGATAGTCTATGAGGTCTTTCACATCCTATTCGGCATTTAGAAGTGTTACCATGCAAGGCAATGGACTGGTTTGGAATCTGTTTGTTTTGCATTTAAATTTTTTGTATTTCAGCTCTTTCCTGAAATTGTAACGATTGTTCTCTTTAGTTTTGAACCAGTTGCAAGTAAGTGTGTTCTTTGTTGTCGATCGAGCAAATTCAAGACATAGTTTTTTCCTTCTATCTTCCAAATTTTGCAGGTTACATGAGCTAAGTGCCGAATCGTATGTTACATAGTTTGGACCCAATATAATTCTACACGCTCTTTTCTGTATCTGTTCAAGTTTGTATCTTTGTTAATTGCTTAGATAAATGAATAAAATTCATCATCAGAGTTTTTGATAATTTGACAGTAGTTGGCACAAGTGCTAATGGAGCCTAGATCAATTTCTTTGGCAGGATATACATTTCTTCAGATATCAGCATGTTTTTCATTAATTATACAAAATAAAACATTTTAGATATTTCTATAGCTGACATTTTTTTAACATGAAAGACATATTTTTAGAAGAAATACATGTAAATAAATAAATATATATAAAAATATATTGGATCAAAACCTCCGCTGATTTTCCATACACTTGGATATATTATACTGTATATGTAAAGACTAAACCAAACTGGACGAATATTGTATTTGAATTAAATTTCTCTCTCACTTTGCAAAAGGACATTTAAAAAAAAAAATTTTTTTTTGGCAACTATTTATTTATTTATTTTTTTTTTTTTTTTGTGGTATCCCAATTTGATGTAGGCCTACGGCAAGAGGGGGCAGGGCGATTGCGTATATGCATCTCATTTTATATGATGTACATAATTACTTTATAAATATAATAATCGCAAGGCTAGAAGAATAATTTTACAGGATAAATGAAATCAATGGTTCCTTTGATAGGTACGTAAAGACAGCAGGATACTCCATATAAGTTCATCATTACATCAAGATTTTATTATCATCATCATCATCGTAGTCATCATTCTTAGCATCACGATTACCATTTCCATTATCACTATCATCATTATCACGATCCTTATTATGCATTAATATTATTGTAATTATTGTTATCCTCATCTTAATTTCCTTTATGATCAATGTGTTAAGAGAGACCAAATGCCTTCACTCGAAAAGAAATTTATGCCAGCCCTGGATATCTGCCTATAGTTGGACCTCAACCGTTGGAACCTGGGTATAGTCACCATTCTGGGTACTTTTCATATTTCTCCTGTTCCTATCTTCGCAAAGTTGCCGAATCTTTCGAAATGCTGATGCAAGGACAATACACTGCACAATAATGAGCAATACCAATGTTGAAAAAATAACACTAACACCCCAATAAACTGAAACATATTTCTTCTCATTAGGTGTAATCTTAGTGGTCTCATTTCTTGGAGATACAGTTATTAAAGATGTATTGCTCTTATCGTCCTCTGTAAGCTGGGATAGACCGGATGGTGTTGATTCTTGAGGAGGGGGTGCTGCGCAGAGGTCTGCGATGCCCCCATTATGGGAGGGGTCCCAGACGAAATCTTTACATGCACATCTATCAACAGGCGTTTCTTGGAGGGAAGCGCAGCAAAACGCAGTTTGGTTATACCTCGCTAAAATATTTTGCTTTAGAATATTACCAACCTCCGTAGGCATATCACTTGGTGGTAGCCTCTGTTCATTTTGATAGCAAATAATTTGTCCGGCGTTACTCCCCGCCGGGGCTTTGCATAACATCGACCCCCAATCATCGGCAATGCTCTTTTCGCTCCACTCGCAAGACGCCTTACCCGGTGGATAGTCAACACTTAAACCAACTTTTGTGTCCCCTTGGTAAGTTCGATCTTCGGTATAGTAAGTAAGAATATATCCACCTTCATCAGATCTTGAGACAGGATTAATTTTAAGTTGAAGAGAACAATTATTGCTTTCTGTCTCATTATGAACCATAAGTTCTTGATTTTCAGGTAGTGACATTGAATTTGGATTAGCTGAATCGTAAAATGGTAATCTGATGTTATACTGTAAAGTAACTACTTTGCTGTTACAAGGGTAACCAAAATCAAGGTGTGCTTCTTCTCCTTGATTGACAGTCATGAAGCGGGTCTCTCCCATGGCAAATGCGATTAGAGTAACAAGCAAAACAATGAACGAACCCATCTTGTACAAAGATCCTTGAAACTTACACATTTTAATGCCCATCTATAGCCCTCTTGTGTTTAGAAAAAAAAATTCGAAAAGTAAACTGAAATAATGTACCAAAAGAGTATGCTTATTAGTAAAATAAATACGTTCAAATATAATAAACCGGTAGTATATTATGTTACCAGAGATGATGTGTTACACTGCTCTTCTGTTTTACTTGGAGGTATTATCTTCATGCGGTCCCATACCATTCAAAATAGTATAGCTTACAATATACGTTATTACCTTTAGCAACCTTATACATAAGACTTAAAAAAAAAAAAAGATCTGTTATTGTTTAAACTAGCATTCAATTTCACCATTCAAATATGCTTAGTGTATAGTTTAAAACATGCAATGCTACATGAAATACACACGATTATCCTGATTCGTCGTACTTCTGCGACAAAATTATCCTTAGAATATTATATTATATGCCAGCTTTCAATATTTACTTTCAGAGTCAGTAGAAAACGAAGGAATGGATATGTTAGTACAGAAGCTTGCCAAAGAATAATCACAAGCCGAATTGATTGATTGATTGATTCATTTATTTATTGACGGTAAAAACCCAGTTCAGCTGCTGTGGCTGTTTTACAATGGGGCCGTCATGGCCGTTCACAAATACAATAATAATACAAAGTAATCACATAGACAATAAAACTAAAACATAACATCAAATGGCGATATAAAAATTTACGGTTAATACAGAATGAGCAAGTTCAACAAAAATCAGAGAAATAAATAAAATTTACAATGACAAAAGTATAATCAATAAATAAACAATATTCGGGTATTAGATGTACTGGAAAGCTGGTGATTTGAAATTTGGTACCATTTGGTATGCTATTAGTTATTTCAAGAAACAAAATAATGACCTGCTTACTATTCTTCATAAAAAGGAATGGTCCCGTGGCGTGGCGTATTCGTGGCTTCTCCCTTTGCTAAAATTCCCGCGCTGTACTCGAGGACAGTCGTTCTGATGTTAATAATACGATCCTGGAAATGAGAGGGTTAACGAAATTATTTATCAGTTGTGTAACTATGAATATCGATCATTTTTGGCACTGAAAGGTATGATTTGAATCCTTTAATCAATCCTGAATTGTTTTTCGTAAAATTACTGTCTCGCCTTACTCGTTTGGATAGTCTATACCATTGGCACATCTGTTGATCACTCCTTTTTCGCTACGTCATACCCAATATTTCGTTCTCATAATAACAATATACACTCTCAGAACGCTGGTAAAAAAAAATGCATATCAAAACCAGTTGGTTAAAAATATTAACCAATAATGTATTAAAAACAAAAGTTGGTTAAAAAACAAGTTGGTTAAACGTGAAAAAGCATGGGTTGGTTAAAAAAGCCCAATTCCAATTTTAACCAATAGTTGGTTTAAAAAAATTTGTCACGTGGAAGAAAAACAACCAATGGGAAACGGGGATTTAACAAAGATACGCGCTCCGCTCCTCGCGCTAGAAATCTTGCGATTTTGATTTATACACGTAATGCGGCGGTCACAACTCGCCGTACCTTCGACGTGCAACTCCCTACGACGGATTTCGTAGAAAAATCGTGCAGCGGAGGTACCTCGCAGGTACAATGCATGCACGACGTACAGGAGGTTTTTACAATACCCTTACTACAGAAACGCAGGAATCGCAGAAGTTGACCGAGGACCTGTGCGTGCATTGCACATGCAACGCAGGCTACGTCGATGGCACGTGCCCCGTAGGCTACGACGAGTTGTGACCGCCGCATAATGCGGCGGTCACAACTCGCCGTACCATCGACGTGCAACTCCCTACGATGGATTTCGTAGAAAATTCGTGCAGCGGAGGTACCTCGCAGGTACAATGCATGTACGACGCGCAGGAAGTTTTTACAATACCCTTACTATAGAATTGCAGGAATCGCAGAAGTTGAAATAGGACCTGTGCATGCATTGCACATACAACGCAGGCTACGTCGATGGCACGTGCCCCGTAGCCTACGACGAGTTGTGACCGCCGCATAAGATATACTAGTAGTGCGCCTATTCATTATGCACGTACTTTGTTCGCGACGACAACAGGGTTACACAAGCTGACTGCTGGTCTGGCTGGACCTATCTTGACAATCTGATCAAAGTATATTGGTAGGTAGAAATGACTTGAAGAGTATAGGCCTGTGATATAGGACTAACATGCATTATGTTTTGGACTGCATGGCCAGTACGGTTCTTAGTTATTTCGGTTGAGACGTTAGACCTAGCGTTAACTTAGGTATTAAACTTGCTTGAAATGTATGCAGCTCCGGTCTAGAATCTAAATACTTCGCTCTCCAACCAGCTTGGTCTCGGACTAAGTCTTGAGGTCATAGATTTAGTTGGCTAAATATTAGAACTACGTTAGAACCATCACTTGCATCTAAATTTAGCCTAAATATTTTTAGACCTCTCGATTATAGTCCAATGAGGCCTACTTGACTGGTTTAAGAGTGATGACATTGGAATCTAAACGTAGAATCTAGGCCAGCATCTCCTTTCTATATTCTAGATCTATAATTAGATCTCAGATACTGGACTAGATTGTAGACCTAACGTCTGAACCGAAGTAATGATATTGTACTGACTACTGGACCAATACTTAGGCTACTGTAGGCCTACCCTATTTAGGCCAACAAATAATGCATGTAGTCTAATAATACAGGCATAACTCTTCATGTTATTTGTACCAATACTTTGATCCAATTGTCAAAAGGCTGGTCCAGTCCGGTCTATCGCTTGATTTTTGTTAACCAACCATGATGTATCAAAAAAAGAAATTAACCAATTAAGTATTACAAAATTTAACCAACTAGGGTTGGTTAAAATATTTTAACCAACTTTTTATTAAAGTTTTAATACATAATTGGTTAAATTTTAACCAACTGGGGTTGGTTAACGCGTTTAACCAACAGTTGGTAAGTTCATATTTGAACCAACAGTTGGTTAAAATTTTGGCCGGTTGGTTAGAATTTTTCTGAGAGTGTACCCATTTGTAAGGCAGGTCTACATGCATGCCAGTCAAGTGACATTACGTTTTGTATAAATAAACCGTGATAGTACGTTTGTAAGTTAAGTGAATCCCCTTCATAGAAATAACTCCTTAATTTATACATTTTCCAACAATACCTTCTGTATTTTGCTCAGTTGCTCTGGTTGTGTCTTGGTATGTGGAACCATGGATCGTAATAAGAATTATTATGATCAATGGTGAAACATACGTGGCAATTCTGGAAAATAAAGGTTTTCAAGTTAGGTTGTATTTACGATTAACGAATACAAAAGGGGTCTGTTAATATACTACTTTCAGTAAGGAAAATCTTGTAGCGAAAATCATATATGAGACATTTTCATTGGTTATTTTCCCCCAAAGAGTACTGGAAAATTATCTGCAGCTTTCCAATATAGTGGAACCTCGCAACTAAAAAAATATAGACTTATTCTGAATTGATCTAGATCTATTAAACCCAAGCTTGCTTATTGGCGAAGCCGAGACGGTAAATCGCCAATCGGTCTAAACCCATTGACCTGTGTTCTGCTATGAAGACTATATGGTGGTATCTCACTTCGCGGAAACAAAAATGATGAGACGGATTTGCCAGGATGGCATTGTGCTAGATCTGTCTCCTCTGTCGCGGAAATAAAAATGAGACGATATCCGTCTCATTTTTTGTGTCCGCAACAGAGGAGACAGATCTAGTACAATGCCATGCTGGCAAATCCGTCTCATGTTTGTTTCCGCGAAGTGAGATACCTCTCTAAGTTTCTATACGTCGCAAGTTTGTGCAAAGCTATTGTGCGATCCGCACCAGACAAAAGGATCGCATAATAGCTTTGCACGAACTTGCGAAGCATACAAACCTAGTCGTCATAGCAGAATATGGGCCATAGGGTGGTAAAATTCATTGTATTTTCATACTTTCCTAATCTTCGCATTTCATGAGACATATGACAATTTTTTGCCACCAGATTACAATAATTTTTACTTGGTGAATGAGTTGAAAACTGGCACTCCATAAAGGTGTGGTTTATAAGTTAACCTAGGGTTAGCTAAACCATGACTATGAGAATACCACCCATTTTGACTGATGCCCGATTGGTCTCATCCCACATGGCCTAATTCAATTTCGTCTACAAACAGTTGTCTAATTACCTTTTGGCCTCATTGTCACTTCCCTTATTTACCATTTTGTCTAATTTAAATTTTGTGTAATTTGTTCATTTCGTCTAATGTCCATTTCGTCTAATACATCTTGGTTAACTTCTGTAACAATACTAAATGAACTGGTAATGACCAAAATATATTCATTCGGGAATTGGACGAAAGTGCTATTATAGAGAATTTAGCTGTTATGTGAATTGAAAAATAGACTAAGTGGTCATTAAACCAAGTCAGAATTATACAAATATGTATTAGGCCATTAGGAAAATAGACCAAATTGTCGTATTAGACAATTATAGCATCGGACCATCTGCTGTTAACAAGTGTAATTACTGATCAAACCATAATTACACCGCTCAGCAACAAGTTGATTTATCTTTATTTAGTTTCTAAAATCTAATCTATCCCATGAAATTGTAGAAATTTTATATTTCTTCACTGTACATACCCATCAAACATAGAGATGCGCGCTTCTGGCTACAAAAATGAATGACAAATCTCCATCGTGCTTTAAAAAAAGTACAAACAAATAAACAAACAAAGAACCATACAGGTGATGGGTGATTTAAATGCGATTCCGGATACTTTGTTCCAAAACGACTGAGATAAACAAGGAGCAGATACTTGCTCGCTTCAGAATTGTTTGAATTATTATGATGCTATTATTAATATGTTGAATGGCGTGCTAGTTCCCTGGTGCACAATGAAATCGATTTTCATAAAAGCATACCGATTGGTTAATTGCTTGTTTTGGAAAAAAAAATGCATTTTTTAACAGCTGCTCGATCTATTTTTACTGAAAAAGTCGGTATTGCATCATATGTAAGAACAATGTCATATGGGATATGGTATAAACAAAGGCGTCATTGCAAGCATAATATTAGAAAGCTTATTATGAGGGCAGTGATATTTTTTTTTAGATACATTGCATGAAATGGTTGTTAAGTTTTTGATGTATGATAAGCCTATAAGCATCAATAGAAGTTGAGATACATTTACATGAAATTGTTATCCTTCATGACATATATTGTGGCAGAATCCCGATCGAAGCCACCACTCTACTCAGAGCATGAACTGTAGGCATGGTAGGAGGGTGTGTCTCTCTTTAAAAAAAGGCCGTGCGCAAAATCACCAGGGTATTCTGAAACACAATTCATTCATTTATATCTAAGCCCATAATCATCACCAGATGTTGATAAAGGTTTTCCCGCTCAATTTCATCTTTTGTCACCCAATTTCACATTTGCGATTTACGGCAAGTTGCGATCGCACTACCGCATCGTCACTCAAATTTATTTTCTTCGCTCAAATTAATTTTTTTTAAATAAATTTTTCATGACTAAATAACAGACAATCTTCAGAAGACAGTAAAATCTCACATGTGCCAAGTGGCTGGATGAAGAACAAACAAATTAAGAATTTATATGTGCACGCGCATAGACACACACCCGCCCGTACCAACATCTACACAAACACAAACCGCATACACACCCACAACCTCACAGCACATACCCACATACCCCCTCCACACACGCACATACCCTATCTCATCCAAACCAGCACACACTCTCATAAAAACATACCCACACACGTACACGAACACCGTCACTCACACTCGCAAACAGTTGTTTGGGAATTACGTCCCAAACATTTAGTGATGGTCTCGGTAAACAAAACATAGAATTGTTAATTGTGTAGTTACTGATGTGTGCGTGTGTGTGTGTGTGTGTGTGTGTGTGTGTGTGAGGAAGGATAGGTTTGTGTGGGTATGGGTGTGTGTGGTGAGAGGGTGTGTGTGTGCGTGTACACACATATTCTGTCAACATTTGTTTTTAGTTTTCATCCTTCTATTTTTCGCAGGTGATATTTTACCGTCTTCTAAAGATTGTCTGTTACTCAGTCCAGCGTGCAAAGATCTAAATGAAAAAGTACCAACTAATGATGGGGGATGACTCTACCAAGACATATCATGAAACCCATGATTAATTTTCATGCTTCAAACAAGACAACTTCGAAATGATGGGATATTTATTTTACTCACTCTGAATGTTGTGATTTGCAAATATGAAAATTATAATACATATGAAATGAAAAATGAACTCATTAGTGGATAGGTATAACAAGAATATTTTCCCATTTCTATGACTTAATGGGGGAAATATACTATGTTAACTATGACTTTGGCTAATTTATGTTAATTTTGCGCATGTCCCTTTTCTAGAAAAAGAGAGAGAGAGAGAGAGAGCTAGACAGAGGTATTGAGAGACACATATATTGTAGTTGTATTTATTCTAATATAAACATTTGTTGATGTTTATGGGATAATACATTAAGAAATTAATAACTTGTTTCATGTAATAATTATGTATTACCCCGATTTCGGGCTTGTCCTTTTTCGAGTGAGACACACCCTCCGGCACTTGATGCATATACACTGTTCGTCATAAAGGTGGAATATTTTTTTCTGGCTCAAGCGACATTATGTTGCTCCGTTATTAATTTCTTGAATGTGTTTGTCACCGCTTTCACTTTGTGTGATCCTGGGTATATCTTGGACATTCCCTCAACCCTTCCCGGGGATTTTTCTTCAAAAAAGTTTGTCACCCCCAGAAGATGGCCATTTTCGTCATTTTTCCTTATTTTTGGGGCCCTTTGATGTACACGCGACCCACCAAGGCCCCCTCAATCCTACCCCAAAGAAACACGTCTGAGGTGGAGATTTGTTATTGTTCATCAAATTAAATCTACATTTATGGTTACAGGCTCGACTCTTTTGTGTATAGGGGAGGGGTCAAAATTTATTTTGATTGGGGTTCAACATTCATTTTATTTATTTTTACACGATGGAAATTTCTATCTTCCCTAAATTGTATTGTAAAATCTCAACCAAACATAAATCAAAGTAAAATATTATCAATAATGACTATTTACAGCCTTGTCATCAAGGCTAAACAAAATTTAAGGGGAAAATTATGATATTTAAGGGTTAAAAGTGGTTTTTCATTTCTTTTGTTTTCAGCATAAAGATGGAATGAAATATTCCGAATTTTTACCAATCTCGTTTTTTACTTCAAACCCTCCCCTAGACAAGATACCTTAGCCTGTCCCCAGAAATATAGATTTAACTTAAAGAACAATATAAAACAGTACACCTCAGTTGCGTTTCCTGGGGTAGGACTGAGGGGAGCTTGATCGGCCGGGGTAAACAAACAGGGGCCCCAAAATGAGAAAAATGACAAAAATGGGCATCACGGGGGTTGACAAAACTTTTTTGGAAAAAGGTCCACGTGAAGGGGTGGGAGAATGTCCAAAATATAGCCAGGGTCCCAAAAAGTAAAAGCAGGGACAAACATATTCAAGAAATTTAAGTCAGAGCAAAATCATGTCGCTCTAGCGGCAAAAAAATATTCCACCTTTATGACGGACAGTGTAGTAGTGATGTCGAGATTCTGCCACAATATACGACATGAAGGATAATCGTTTTTTTTTTTTTTTTTTTTTGTAAATATATCTCGGTCCATTTCTATTGATTTTTATAGGCTTATCAAACATAATGAATTCAACGACTAAACCGTTTCGTGCAATATGATGATCTAGAAATAATACCCCTGTCCTCAATTTATTGATGTAAGCTTTAATAGCGCCATTCTATATCCAAAATCACACTGTTCTTACCTAAGATCTAGTACGTACTTCTTTTGGGATAAAAAGCAGCTGATACAGAAAATGCAAATTTTTTTCCATGCAATTAACCAATCAGCATGCTTTTATCAAAATCGATTTCAGAAATGCACTGGGGAAAGGGCACGGTATTTATCTGTTCATTAAAATACTTTAAACAACTCTGTGACTCTGAAGCGAGCAAAAGGTTTATGCACCGTATGTTTGTCAGTCGTTCTGGAAATTTCTCTGGAATTGGATTAAACTCACCAATTCACCTGTTTGATTCTGGTTTTTTTTTTTCTGGTTTTGTTTTCTCTCACCTTTTTTGATATTTATTTATTTTCTAGGACGCCTGAGATTTGTCATTCAATACTGTAGCCAGAAGTGCGCGTCTCTAAGCCTGATGGCTATGAACAGTGGAGGTATAATAATTTCTACATTTTCAAGGTAGGCTTATAGTATTGAATATTAGAATGAAATTTTACATACACTGTCCGTCATAAAGGTGGAATATTTTTTTGCCGCTATACAGTGCGTCCCAAAAAGAACTATACACTTTTGAAATGGCTGCCAAATAAAAAAATATATGATTTTAGGTAATGAAATTTACATGTTTTGAAAGCTCATTATCCCAACTTTCATGTGACACCAAAAATTCCGAAAATAAGTCGTGCATGAATGAGGAGCGTTCACTTTTGTAAAGGGTATGGAAATTAGGGTGCGCAGGAATTGCCCTACCAATTTGTACGAGGAAAGTCATTTGGAGCTAAAGGAATTGAGGATGATATGCAGAATTACTGATAAATTATGATGAGTTGGGATTTACTAAGTGAAATATGTGGAATTAGGGATTACAATTTCATGCATGAGTGAACAGGAATACATATTTCCTATTGTTACATTGTAACTTTCCAAGGTATATTTAGTGAGGTGCTTCAGTGGTGTGTTTAATCTCTCTCTCTCTTTCTTCCTTTTCTTTCATCTCTCTTTCTCTCTCTCTCTCTCTCTTTGTCTTCCTCCCTCTCTCTTCTTTCTTTTTCTCTCTGTCTCCCTCCCTCTCTCTCTATCTATCTCTCTTTTTTTTTTTTTGGATGGGTGTGTTTTTGACCATTCATATTCATTGGTTTCTACTCCAAATATCCCGACTACCTCCCCGCATCCCGGTCTACTCACATTTACCCAAATCAATCACTCACATAAATTAGACAATCAACACCCAGCTAGCAATCACTTAATCAACATGGTATCAGTCTCCAAATGTTTCAACTAATCAATCAAGCATTACATCATCTTCATACAGTTATTTCAAAAGTGATCAAAAATCTTACCCTGCATCTCACCGGTTCTGCACCCCATCCTGACTACCACTTAACACACCACTGAATAAAACTTGTAAAGTTACAATGCTATAATAGGAAATACATATTCCTGTTCAATCATGCATGAAATTGTAATCCCCGAATCCACAAATTTCACTTAGCAAACCCCAACTCATCATAATTGATCAGTAATTCTGCATATCATCCTCAATGCCATAAGCTCCAAATTACTTTCCTTTCCATACAAATTGGTAGGGCAATTCCTGCACACCCTAATTTCCATACCCTTTACAAAAGTGAACGCTCCTCATTCATGCATGACTTATTTTCGGACTTTTTGGTGTCATATGAAAGTTTGAATAATGAGCTTTCCATACATGTAAATTTCATTACCTAAAATCATATATTTCTTATTTGGCAGCCATTTCAAAAGTGTATAGTTCTTTTTGGGACGCCCTGTAGAGACATGATTTTGCTCTGACTTTAATTTCTTGAATATGTTTGTCCCTGCTTTTCCTTTTTGGAACCCTGGCTATATCTTGGACATTTTCCCAACTCTTCACGTGGAACTTTTTCCAAGAACGTCTTGTCAACCCCCGTGGGGCCCATTTTTGTCATTTTTTCTCATTTTGGGGCCATTTTTTGTTTTCCCGGCCGATCAAGCCCCCCTCAGTCTAACCCCCAGGAAAAGCGGCTGAGGTGTACTGTTTTATATTGCTCTTTAAGTTAAATCTATATTTCTGGGGACAGGCTAAGGTCTCTTGTGTAGGGGAGGGGTTGAAGTAGAAAACGAGATTTTTGAAAATTCGGAATATTTTATTCCATCTTTATGCTGAAAACAAAAGAAATGAAAAACCACCTTTAACCCTTAAATATCATCATTTTCCCCTTACATTTTGTTTAGCCTTGATGACAAGGCTGTAAATAGTCATTATTGATAATATTTTATTTTGATTTATGTTTGGTTGAGATTTTACAATACAATTTAGGGAAGATAGAAATTTCCATGGTATAAAAATGAATAAAATGAATGTTAAACCCCAATCAAAATAAATTTTGACCCCTCCCCTAGACAAAAGAGTCGAGCCTGTAACCATTAAACTAGATTTAATATCAAGAACAATAACAAATCTCCACCTCAGACGTGTTTCCTTGGGGTAGGACTGAGGGGGCCTTGGTGGGTCGCATGAACAAAAAGGGGCCCCAAAATTAAGAAAAAATGACGAAAATGGCCATCTTCTGGGGGTGACAAACTTTTTTGAAGAAAAATCCCCGGGAAGGGTTGAGGGAACGTCCAAGATATACCCAGGATCCCAGAAAGTGAAAGCGGTGACAAACACATTCAAGAAATTAATAACGGAGCAACATAACGTCGCTTGAGCCAGAAAAAAATATTCCACCTTTATGACGAACAATGTACAATCACCTGGTTGCTGACCGGTGTAATTATGCTTTAATCAGCAATCAAATTTCTAACAGCAGATGGTTCAATTCTCTGATTGTCTATAGTATAATTATGATATAACTATACTATAATTATCACTTAGTCTAATAACCACTTGTTATAATTGCCAATTCGTCTATTAAATAGCCATGTTGTCTAATAGCACCTACGTCTAATTCCCAAATGAATATTTGGTGTATTACGAGTTCCTTACCGGAATTAATGGAGTTGTGTTAGACGAAATGAACATTAACCAAACTGTGAATTAGACTAAATGGTAAATAAGCGAAGTGACAATTAGACCAAAAGGTAATTAAACAACTGTACTGTATGTAGACGAAATTGAATTGTACCATGTGGGATACGACCAATAGAATGGTACAGTTGGGAAACGTGTTTTTTTTTTGTATGAACATTAATGGCAAACTAATGCTCGGTGTTTCCATAAAGCAAGAAAATGAACTTTCTTGCGAATTTTGCTTCATCTCATTAAGTGCCGTAGATCTTTAGATATAAAATATCTACAATCAATACAAATTCATTTTGCGCAGGTTTGTGTATGATTAATTCTCTGATCTTGACGCAAAAATTAGCACAACTTTTGTTCCACAAAAGCAAATTATTTCAAATCAATTTCTTAAGCAAGGAAAATATGTCGGCTTTACTTTGATACCAGATATAGATAACATGTGAAAATATTTTATACCTTAGTTATACTTTTTCCCGGCTAAACCATTTTTTTTTTAAATATACAGACTGTATAACATAACTTGAAATCCTACATTTTCGAGATTTCATACGCACGCTGTTTCCGCACACCATGACACAACCGGAGCAAAATACAGAAGATATTGTTTGAAATGAGTAAATATGAATCATTCTGATTAAGGAGATCCACTTGATTTACAAACGTGCTGCCAGGTTTTATTTATACAAAACGTGATAGCACTTGACCGGTTTATGCGGCGGTCACAACTCGTCGTAGGCTACGGGGCACGTGCCATCAACGTAATGTGCGTTGCATGTGCAATGCACGCACAGGTCTAATACTTCTGCGATTCCTGCGTTTCTATAGTAATGCGGCGGTCACAACTCGTCGTAGGCTACGGGGCACGTGCCATCGACGTAGCCTGCGTTGTATGTGCAATGCACGCACAGGTCCTAATTCAACTTCTGCGATTCCTGCAATTCTATAGTAAGGGTATTGTAAAAAATTCCTGCGCGTCGTACATGCATTGTACCTGCGAGGTACCTCCGCTGCACGAGTTTTCTACGAAATCCATCGTAGGGAGTTGCACGTCGATGGTACGGTGAGTTGTGACCGCCGCATTAGGCTATTGTAAAAACTTCCTGCGCTTCGTACGTGCATTGTACCTGCAAGGTACCTCCGCTGCACGAATTTTCTACGAAATCCATCGTAGGGAGTTGCACGTCGAAGGTACGGCGAGTTGTGACCGCTGCATTAGGCCTAACTTACAAATGGGCATATTGTGGTGTTTGTTATGAAAACCAAATATTGGATCCGATGAAGTGAACAAGGAGTGATCAACAGGTGTGTCGTTGGTTAGAGTATCCAAACAAGCAAAGCGAGACACTGGTAAATTCATGCAAAACAAACAATACTTTAAATGCCAGAAATGATCGATAATCATAGTCATGCACACATTGCATTAATTTCGTTAACCCTCTCATTTCCAGGATCGTACTATTAACACCAGAACAACTGTCCTCGAGTACATCACGGGAATTTTAGCAAGGGAGGAACCATCTCGAATACGCCACGCCCCTGTCTGAAGCAGTCGACTCGGCTTGTGATCATTCCCTTTCGAGCTGCTACTCCAACATTTCTACTCATCGTCATTTTTGTTGACTCGACCCTGACATTAATCACTCAAAATTTGTAAGCTAGAATAGGCATATACTACTCTGATGATAATTTTGTCACGATAATTGTTTGTTACTCATGTAACATGCATGTTTCAAAACTATACACTGAGTATATCTGAATGGACATTATAGTAGATTTAAACAATACCATTTATTTGTTTAAGTCGCCACATTTAAGAAAATATAGAGTGATCTACCTTTTTTAATAGTATGGGACCATAAGGATGAATATCTGCAAGTTCAAAGGAAGAATCATCTCTGGTAACATAATGTAATAGTGATATATTAATTTGAAAGTAGTTATTTTATGCATTATTTGTATTTACTTCTCCTCTTTTCCTAAAGTAATGGTAGAGACACAAGTGGGTTAAGATGGCCTTTAAATTGTGTTAATTTCAAGGATCTTTTTACACTTTACACGATGGGGTCGTTCATTGTTTTGCTTGTAACTCTGGCATTTGCCTGGGGAGATACTCGTTTCATGACTGTTAACGAAGGAGAAGAGGCACACCTTGATTTTGGTTACCCTTGTAACAGTTCAGTAGTCACTTTACGATACGCCAATAGAGTTCCGTGTTATGATTCAGCTAGTCCAAATCCAATGTCAGTGCCTGAAAATCAAAGGCTTTTTGCTCATAATGATACAAGGAACAATTGCTCTATTCAACTAAGAATCAACCCAGTCTCCAGATCAGATGAAGGTGGTTATATTCTTACTTTGTATAATGATGATCGAATTTATCAAGGGGATAAAAGAATTGGTTTAAGAGTTAACTATCCACCGGGTAAGGTGTCTTGTGAGTGGAGCGAAAAGAACATTGCTGATGATTGGGGGTCGATGTTATGCAAGGCCCCGGCGGGAAGTAGTTCTGGGGAAATTATTTGCTATCAAAATGAAATAAGACTACCACCAAGAGATATCCCTACGGAGGTTGGTAATATTCTAAAGCAAAATATTTGTGTGAGGTATAACCAAACTGCGTTTTGCTGCGCTTCCCTCCAAGAAACGCCTATTGACAGATGTGCGTGTAAAGATTTTGTCTGGGACCCCTCACACAATGGAAACATCCCAGACCCCTGCGCGGCACCCCCTCCTCAAGAATCCGCACCATACGGTCAAACCAAAAGCTCTAAAGAGGGCAACAGCACTACATCCATTGTTGTCAACGTTACCATGGCAACTCCTAATGATAAAACAGTAGACTCTTCACATAATAAGGATAAGGGTGTTCTGGTTGCCATTTTAATCTTGGTACTCGTAATCATTGTTTTGCTTGCAGTGATTATATTAGCATTTCTAACGATTCGTCAACTTTTGTACGACAGGAACAGAAATGATATCAAAAGTAATGAGTATACAAGCATAGGAAGTACAGAAGCTCAAGCTTAAAATGCGCGTAAGAATAATTATTGGGAGAGGAGAGGTGCGATGAGCGAGCTTTGTATGAACGTTGGACAAGAGACCCCGTATGTAATTTGATTTGATTTGATTTAATTTGATTGGTTTCTGTTTCCGTAGTTCAGGTGGAGCTACATAAAGCGAAGCTTGATTAGCTTGCAGCTATATATAAATAAAATAGCAGTATACATGATTTTGGAGAAACATTATTGCATTGAAATAGTTTGACTTTCCTATTTGGGAAATAGAGCGGAGGTAAAAACTTTTAAGAAAGAGTGACAATTGTCAGCCTTTACAATCTTAAGTAGCATCGTTTTAGGACAGGTTTTGGAATCATATTAGCTCGTTCCAAATGTTCTTAATAACGAACACACATGTGTTGCCTTAGATTCATGTTTTGTAAGGGTTTTTTGTATAAACAGTTGAGGCCAAAAGTTTACATACACCTGGTACGAAAAAGCATTATAACTAATATTTTTACCACCATAAGAACATTGGGCATCATTTTATTTCGACGACGATTGTTAGATATGGTATTTACTTTGATTGTAGAGAGTATGTTTTCATAAAAGATATTTAGAAACATATGCTTGATCTTACTTCAGTTTGGGTAAATTCAATGGGTCAAAAGTTTACATACACTAACCAAAATTGGTGATGATGCTGCTTGTATTTTGCTTTTTCATTTTTTCAATTGTGGAAGTGGTCAACGAGCTTCCTATATACTTCTCCTGATATTATTGTCCATTCCTCTAGCAAGATTGCAACAATTCAGCCCCATTTACAATTTTCCTTGGGCGAATACCATTTTTGGCGTCTGCCCAAATGGTTTGTATACAGGGATCTGGTCTAGACATGTGACATCCCCTCCGTAATATCCGCTTTTCTCTGTTTCAACGACTCTACAGCAATTCAAATGAATGTTTGGGTTATTATGATGAATAAAGACTCAATTTTAATATGGTTCCAACATTCAGGCTGGCATATTGATATGATGTTTCATGCTCCGACATCGCACTACAAGTACAATGTATAAACCCATTGATAAACCCTATTGATTGTAAAATATGATGTTGGAGCATGTAGCATCATATCAATATACCAGCCTGAATGTTGGAACCATATTAAGATTGAATCTTTAATCATCATAATAACCCAAACATTCATTCATATTAGTTTTCAGAGTGGATGAACAGAGAAAGGGGGGATTATAGGCACCTGTACAAACCATATGGGTATGCCCAAAAAGTGGTATTCGCCCAAGGCAACCTGCAAATGGGACTTAATTTTTGCAATCTTGCTGGAGGAATGGACAATGATCTCAAAAGAAGTATATAGAAAGCTCGATGATAGCTTCAGCAATTGAAAAAATGAAAAATAAAGCAAAATACAGGCAGCATCATCACCGATTTTGGTTAGTGTATGTAAACTTTTGACCATTTTAATTTATCCAAACTGAAGTAAGATCAACCATATGTTTCTAATTATCTTGAATTAAAAAAAAAAAAACAACTCTCTGAAAACAAAGTAGATATGATACCTAACCTTATTCATCAAAATGAATGATGCCCAATGTTCTTAGGAGCGTAAAAATTGTATTCATATATTTTCTTACCAGGTGTATGCAAACTTTTGGCCTCAACTGTATAAGTTCCTTTTTCTTGTATTATGATTATGCATGTTTTTTTTATGAAGAAGTCTAAGAGTTATAACACATGTATTTCCTAATATTCCGGGTTTGTGAGGTTTCTTGTATTTTGTTGCATTTTATTGTCTTGCGATTATGCTTATATCTATTATGGACAAGTACAATAGTAATAGCGACAACAACACCTACAAACCTCAGTAAAACCTTACATCCTATACATGGCTTATATGTATTATTTTGTACAGTGATGGCTAAAATTATTAGAACACCGAGCATATTTAAATGATTTTAATCATTTTCATTCAGTTGACAATTTAAATACCTATTTAAATGTCTCCGAATATCATCATTATGCTTTAAAAACTAAATAAAAAAGGCATGCGTTGGGAACTCGCCCCAAGTCGCCCTTTTTTTTATGTTACACCACCAATTGAAAAATTTAAAAATCTGAAAGGATGAAGTAGTTACATCTTATGTGGGGATTTTTAAATTATTTTTGAAGGGCCCCAAATTTTTAATTCAGTGCCTCTATTTAAGTCCATTTTTCCAATGACCCTTAAAATTTCAATATATTTGAATTGCTCATGAACTTTCCTTTAAAAAAAAATTACATTTACAAGGAGTGTATTCATTAAATTAAAAAAAAAATGGTCCTAACCTTCAATGGGCATGGTTATTTTGGTCATCTAACCACCAAGGGAGGGGACGAATCCACCCTCCCCATTACACCAAATTTGCTGAAACTTAGCATGTATTTGAGGTATATAAAAATGAATAAGCCTTTATAGTTTCATACTTCTACCTCAAATACTTTTTGAGCAATCGGCATATGCAATTGGCATTTTACTTTTTTTTTCGCATTTGGACTACATGTTTAATACACAAGTCTATGGGAAAACCAAAAGCGCATAGAGCAACTATTTTTAATGCTGCGCATTACCAGATGGTCGAAACTATATAAATTTGGTATCAATATATACCTAAGACCCTATGCTAAAAAGTCATGAAAGCTCATGGCACACAAAAGATATCTTTAATCTCATTTCGGCAAATTAACTTGGGCATTGATTATCCCATAGACTTTGTGTAGGTTCAGGTGTTCTAATCATTTTGGCCACCACTGTCATGACTGTGCATGCGATGAGCTTGTCCCACAAATCGTTCGCCCGTCACTATAATGGAATTCGATCTCGATTATGAGCAAAATAGTACAGCGTGCGTTAAAAAAATGAAAATAAATAAATAAATAAAGGGTTCCCATTATGCCTGAAATTGGGTGTAGGAATAATACATAAATATTTATTCAAAATGCCTCTTATCCCGTTGTATACTAAGCCCGCAAATATGCGGCCTGAAGAAATGTCGAACATCCCTCTTGTCGAAAGTTTATTTCACTTATGATTGCATAAACATATAAAAGACCTTATATAATTTAAATTATCTGACATTGATCTATTCAAAGCTGTCTTCGTTTCACCTTTAAATGAAGATAATTTCTCGCAAGCAATGCTAGACAACCACGATTCATTCGGCTTTGTAAAAAGTTCTCAGTATACAAACAGGTTATTATGTCTGTTGATTTCAAAGTGAAAATAATTAAACAAAGTTACGATTTTTGATATAATTTCCATCCGGCTGGACTCGACCGTAGAGAAAAAACATCAAGGCCCCAAGCCATAGGTGTATATCAAATCGATCATTTGGACTGGGGCAAAAGACCTTATATAATTTAAATATCTGACATTGATCTATTCAAAGCTGTCTTCGTTTCACCTTTAAATGAAGATAATTTTCGCAAGGCATGCTAGACAACCACGATTATTCGCTTTGTAAAAAGTTCTCAGTATACAACAGGTTATTATGTCTGTTGATTTCAAAGTGAAATAATTAAACAAAGTTACGATTTTTGATATAATTTCCATCCGGCTCTGGGCTCGACCGTAGAGAAAAAACATCAAGGCCCCAAGCCATAGGTGTATATCAAATCGATCATTTGGACTGGTGCAAAAGACCTATAATATATTAAATTATCTGACATTGTCTATTCAAAGTTCTTCGTTTCACCTTTAAATGAAGATAATTTTCTCGCAAGCATGCTAGACAACCACGATTCATTCGGCTTGTAAAAGTTCTCAGTATACAACAGGTTATTATGTCTGTTGATTTCAAAGGAAAATAATTAACAAAGTTACGAATTTTTTGATATAATTTCCATCGGCTCTGGCTCGACCGTAGAGAAAAAACATCAAAGGCCCCAAGCATAGTGTATATCAAATCGATCATTGACTGTGCATAGATAGGGTCTTTAATTAAAATCGCAATCGGGAGGGGGGGGGGGGCAGTTCAAGCATTTCACTATAAGCAAGAATGCTAGCTTGCTCAAAAGGTGGGGTTAGCCACTAACGTATGCACTTAATTATGCACATCTTATATGCAATTCAGACATTATTTTTGTTTGAGAACCTTTACTTGTGAAAAATGAAATGGAATTTATATTATGAAAGACATAGATGGTAATAAGCATAAAAACTACTACAACTTAAACCAAACTTAGAAGATAAACATTATGAAATAAACATAATAATAATTATATTATTACTATTATTATTGTTACGTCCGATACACTTATAGAGCGCACACACCGTCCGAGAGCGCTAATGGCGCTAGTTATAGCTTAACAACGAATTCTTACATGACTTGTATTTGCGAATTTTACACTGTAGCATATAATGAAATCACTTAAGATAAGAGTACACTCTGAAAATAATTGAATAAAAGCTGGCAATTGGAGAAATATATAGCTTTTCAAAAAAAAAAATGAGGAAAATCAGGCTAATAATAGGAAATTTAAGAATAATGATGCAAAATTGGATGATCAATATGGCAAATTGGCAACACGTTCGAAAAGCTCTGATGTCATGGCAGTGATACTTACCAGTTTCTTTATTATCACTTTTGTTTTAAAGTTTGATTAAACAAAATATAGGAATAAAATAATTCACGATAGTCAAGTAAGTACTTTCAAGTTCTGTTTTCCACATTGCCCGATATTGATAATGAATTTTTATCATTGCATCGGTGCACTTCTTACACAATTATATTTGGTCATATTCAAAAATGAGTGACACGACATTTGGACTGATAGAAGGGCGCATATCTTTGCACTTGTAGGTTATAAATGGATCATGACTACCATATTATGTATAATGTAGGAGTGGCATGTGTCATTACCAGTTGGATTTGAATTTTTACAATTGGTCCTAGAAATTATGATTAAAAACAGTGCGTGAGTGACACGACAAAAAAAAGACATGGGTTTCTGACCATCATTGGCTATGGTTGGATTTGTGCCCAAGTAGATGTCTAAGGGTACCATAAGTACTCGTATATGTACATGAATAATGTACCTCTCTGAGATTTATTGTGTTTATCAATCATTCCCTCTCTGTGGAAAATGGTCCTGTATAATGTGTCGTGAGTGACACGACATCCAAAATGTGAGTGACACGACCAGTGCCTTAAATTCAACATTTCAAGTAAATAACTAAATCCAAATTACCTGTATTTATATATATGCCATGTTAGAGTAGTCCATGAAAATTACTTTAAGCAAAACAAATCTGACAAAAGTGATTGGTATTAACAAAAACAGGCATTTAAAGCACCATAGTCCCATACGTGCAAATTCCTGTTTGCTCAATTATTTAGCGTAAGAAACTGGATCACATAATGTTTGAACGTAAATAATTGTTTGTACTGTAAAGAAGCCTTTGTGTTGATTTCAGATCCTAATTTGCATTTTCAAAGGCACAGCACCACATTAAAATTTCAGCTACATGTCCCACTTAGTCCGAATATGACCATTTGTTCCCCTTGTTGATTACAAAAAAAATAAAAAAATAAAAGAAACAAAGATTAGTGATCCATTATTTTAGCATAGGGTACATGCAGGTAATATGGACCCCCTAAGCTCATTTGCCTAATTTGCACAAAATTACGAAATGACACACAGTCTAATCTTTGTTTATATGAATCAATAACTACTGCTCTAACTTTTATTGTGAAGAAAAACAATTATCACCAACCCCCCTGTCTGCAATATTCAAATGTTGACGTCATTACCAAAGTGCCCATACTACCTGCATGTGCAGGTAATATGGGACATGTATTTAATGTACGTTTTAAAAACTACAATTACTCTACCATGTCTGGAATTTGCTTAAAATGTTGAAAATCATTAACTTTAAGATATAATTTGAAATTTTAAGACCCTTCAGTAAAACCTTTGACTATATATTTCATTGTTATGTATTTTGTATATTATTTCTTTTTTTTAAATATTATTTTAATATTATTTTCATTATACAAGTCAATATAGGCCTACAATAAGTTATTTATATTAATAATATACTGTGAATATACCCTAAAAAATCGTAGCAAAGAGATTGATGCCTCATCCCAATACTAAGTACCAGAATCATTTCCGCCATTTTGGATGTCCCATATTACCTGCACTAATGTTGCTGTGTCAGGCAAGCATTTAATGCAACATTGCACCCCTTCACTAAAACAAATTGACCTGTACACGCTAGTATGATCAAAATGAAACTATAAGCTTACTAAATATACAAAACAATTGAGGTTACCCCCTCAAACACTCTTTCACCATCACATTCTGTGATATATCAAATTTTACATCAGGGTAAAAAAATGCCGTAAGTTTTACCTACCTTTTTGGTTTTCAGCAATTTTCTTAGAGAAATTTCGGCATTAGATGCTCTCACGACGATATATTTACGTATACAGTTCATATGAACAACATTATGGTGCTCACACCGGTCATCGGTCACCGGTCGACGGTCACGACATGATTTGCTTCAGGTGTCCCATATTACCTGCTGTCCCATATTACCTGCATGTACCCTAGTACAAAAAATACGAATTTCTTATATCATTAGTATGAATTCCCATTTATTTATTTATTTTTTATTTTTTTGCTTTTGACAAATAACTTTACTTTTAGGGTTGGCTCTCTATGTCAATTCATATTCGGAAATGCAAGCATTCGTTAGTCAGCTTCTGTGGTCTCTCGTTATAACATACATTACCGCTAAATAAAATGGGAATGTAAAAAAATTGTCAATGAAAATGATCGATACGATATATATAATATCATACTTAAAACCACCATTTTTTGTGCGTTCTTCCGAGGTCTTTAATTTCTGTGGTTGCCACATTGCATTGTGTTAATTATATATATATGTCTAAATCTAGTTGCTACACCGCGACTTAAATAATGTTCGATTATTACTGTTATTGCATACTAAACTAGTATTGATTGATTAATTATTGCTCTTGTAAAAATACACGATAAATGTTTATTCATGAAAATAAATGTAAAAGCAATATATCCTTTGCTGTATTGTGGGTTCCTTTGTAACTTAGAATTATAATATAGTTTGTCTAAACAGGAAAGGTGAAGATGAAGAAAAAAAAACCTTACACTCTTAAAGGTTTCGTAATGAAAAAGAAAAAAAAAACAGAAGGATAGATTATAGACCTTTATTGAGGAGACAATGGTAGGGAGGGATCCGAAGAAGTTCAAGTTCAAGTTCAAGTTCAATTTATTTAAACCAATCAAACAATCATACAAAGATCATTATAACATCATGATAACAACAGTAAAAAATGCATGTATAATATTATGAATGAGAGGTTTAGGACTCCTGGAAAGCAAGGCTTGTGATTGGAGCCCTTAAAGGCCTTAGTCGTGTTTAACAAGGTGCTTAACTCAAAACAAAAATTATTGGTAACAAAAAAAAACAAAAAAAAATACAAAGATATGGTAACAAATGCAATACAATCAAACTAAGTCTAAGAGGATTATGAATAAATGGAAACATAAAAAAGGAAGGGAGGAAGGTCTATATACAAAAAGAAGGGAGGAGGCAGCGATTTAGGATGTGTGAGAGAGAAAAAAAATTGAGAGTGCAAATATAAGGGAAGAAACGATTAAGAGCATAAATTACATATTTTCGTAGCAAGAAAGAAAGAGAAGACAGGGAAGAAAACGGGTAAAGTTGGCAGAACAATTATAGAGTCTATACTAAATAGAGAAATGATTTATTGGTGAGAACATGATCATGCTCAGTTTATGAGGTCAACTATATAACTTACTCAATAAGTTACAGGCTTTATAGTTATACGGTTTGAAGACAGCTATGCTGACAGAATCAATAATGCTGGACGTCGTAGCGGACAATTCCAAAAAAAATCCTGGTGCCAGTGCTGCGTCTGGAGTATTGAGGGCAAACAAGCTTCGTGCCTTACATGGGATAAGTGAAGTGGCAGTAGCATGGCGTCTAGTGGCATATTATGAAAATTTGATCATTCTGCTCTTGAAAGGTCTCTGGCTAAGTGCCAGCGCGAAGTACACCTTGAGTTTGAAATCATACATTAAGGAACCCAATTTGCATATTGATATATATCTCTACATCTTTTTAATATTCTATGATGGTAAAACAGGGGATTTGCATGAGCACGAAATCAGCATAACATATTATTCTTATTTACCCTCTTTTTTGAACACAAAAGACTAAGGTGATAAGGACGAAAGAAGGTTAGAAGGGTTGGGCACAAACTAGAGTGCGGTATTGACGAGGAGAGAGAGTGAGAGAGAGGGTTGAGAGAACAGAAAGATGATAGAGAGAGAGAAGTAGAGGGGGAGAGGGGGGGGAGGGGAGATAGAAAGAGGAGAAGAGAAGAGAGAGAAGAAAGTAAAAAGAAAAGAAGAAGAAGAGAAGAGAGAGAGAAGACTGGCGGAAAAAATGTGAACTAGGCATGACATTTTCATAGTTAAATCATTACATCTTAGCTTGCGATGAGATGAAATGCCGTATCAGGACAATTACCCCATCGCTGACAATTACCCCCGGCACAACTCCTCCCCCGACAAATTACCCCCGAGGAGCGACCCAATACCGCCCCGGAAATTACCCCCCGGACATTACCCCCTGAGGACAATACCCCCTGAGAGACAATTACACCCGGACAATACCCCCAAATTACCCCCGAGGACAATTACCCCCCGGACATACCGGACAATGACGCCCCGCGACAATTCCACCCGGATCAATTAATCCCGGCACAATTAACCCCCGGCAATTACCGCAGGACATTACCCCGCTAGAGACAATCGAGGGCACAATTACCCCCCGGACAATTACCCCCAAGACAATTACCCCCCGGACAATTACCCCTCAATGGAGGACAATTAACCCCCCTGGCATTACCCCCTCACCGAGCATCTGATGTTGGAATCAAGTGTCGCTCATTACGTGGTTCTCGCTCGCAGGTTTTCGAATTATTTTCCTACTCGATCTTATCCTTAAATGAATTTCTTCTTTCTCTTTCTCTTTTATATTTCGGTATCAAGGACAAACTACCCCCAGGACAATTACCCCCGGAGACAATTACTCCACCCCGGACAATTATCCCCGGAACAATTACCCACCGGACTTTTAACCCCTGAGACCAATTACCCCCAAGGACAATTACCCCCCGGGACAATTATCCCCCAGGACAATTCAATTCCCCCGAGAAAATTACGCCCATGACAATACCCACCGGACAAGTTTACCACCCATCACAGGCATTGAGTGTGAATCAAAGTGTCGCTCATATGTGATCCGTTCGCAGGTTTTTCATAATTATTTCCTAACTCGATATTATCTTAATGAACTTTTCTCTTTCTCTTTCTCTTTATATTTCGTATCAGGACAACTACCCCCAGGACAATTACCTCCCGAAGAGACGGAATACCCCCCGGAACAATTAACCCCCGAACATTACCCAAGGAATTACCCCCCGAGGACAATTACCCCCGGACAATACCCCCAGAAGGACAAATACCCCAACGACACAATTATCTCCCCAGGACAAATTACCCCCACAAATAACCCCGAACAATTACCCAAGGAAAATTACCCCCGAGGACAATACCCCGCGACAATTTACCGCCCAAGGACATTTACCCGGACAAGTTACCCACCCCCCCCCTTCCACGGCAAATTATTGATGTCTTGGAATCAAGGCGCCCATTGTGAGTCTCCGCCTAGGAATGTCGCAAGTTTTTTCGAATTATTTTTACTTGATCTTATCTTAAGGCTTTCTCTTTCCCCTTTACTCCTTTATATTCTATTTCCTCACTTATTCTCTAATCTTGCTCCTCTCTCTCTCTCTCACACACTACACCTTTCTTATTTTTCCTTTTCTTTTTTTTTCCTTTTTTCTTCTTCCTTTCCATTTAATAAAATTTTAAAATAATAGTCCAAATTAAAGCATTTTAATGCGCGGACCTATATCTAATGTTAACATATTCAGTGGCGAGCTAATATTATTACCCGCTAAGCCATATCTGCCCTTATAAAGGCGCTTTAGCCCATTCGCAGGAATCTTCTTCCCTACCGTGGGTACCCCATTTACCTTACTAGAAGGCAAGTCGCGCAAAATTTGCCAAGCAATTAATATCTTGCCAAAGACATTAGTGGACATAATGGACGGGATTCGAAACCGGTACCTCTGTGATCGCATCCGCCGACTTATCCATTCGAACCACACCACCTCCACCCCCTCCTTCCCTTTTTTTTTTGTTTTAGGCGCGGCCTTCTGCGCCATGTGAAAAAAATGGCGAGGGGGCGCTGCACCCCAAGCCCCCTTTTGGTGAATACACATATATGCCATCAGAAAAATAATGTAAACTGGCCCTCATATTGCCAACAGTAGATTCAGCAAAATACACGTTGGTCCGAAAACCATGGTTTCTATTGGCGGTCATTCTGCGCCCATAACAATAACTTCATGTATGATATTTAATTTTACGATTAACCTTATTTTTACATTAAATTGATATTAACTTTAGTTAATATTTTCACTTAATTTGTTAAGTATATGGAGTTATTAATTATGACCTTTATTGCCGCCCTTAGAAAACCATAGGGTTCAGAACCAAGGTTTTACCATTTTTTTCGCAAATTAAACAAAATATAATTAAAAATCAATACAGTTGAATCAGAGAATGAATCAAGAATATTCAAACATGTGTGATTATTATGTGTTAATGTTGGTTCCTTGTCAATGCATGTTCAAATTGTTGTTCATCTGAAAATACAACATGAGATATATGAGGGCCGTTTACAATTTTCTGATGCATATATGAGTATCGCAAAACGGGGGGGGGGGGGGGGGGGGCGGGGGGTTGGGGCTTTGGGTCAACCCCCCCCCCCCAATTTTCTCATGGCGAGATGGTGAGAGGGGGGCGGAGAGAAAAGCAAGGAAAAGAAGAAAAGTGAGAGAGAGCAAAAGGGAGATATTCATTATGATAAAAATCAGAGTAGAAAATAATTAGAACCCTGCGACACCGGCGAGAACCACAATGGCGCGCTTGAATTTCCAAATCAAATGCCTGTGAGGGGGTATTGTCGTCGGGGGGTATTGATCGGGTGTAACTCTCCGGGGGTAATTGTTCCGGGGGGTAATTGTCCGGGGGGTAATTGGTCCGGGGGTTATTGTCCTGGGGGGTAATGTCCGGGGGGTAATTGTCCGGGGGTAATTGTCCTCGGGGGTAATTGTCGGTGGGGTAATTGTCCGGGGGGAGTAATATGTCCGGGGGGTAATTGTCCGGGGTAATTGTCCTCGGGGGGTAAATTGTCCGGGGGTAATTGTCCGGGGATAATTGGTCCGGGGGGTAAATTGTCCTAGGGGAGTAATTTCCGGGGGTAATTGTCGGTAATCCGGGGGGTTAATTGTCCGGGGGTAATGTCCTCGGGGGTAATTGTCCGGGGGTAATTGTCCGGGGTAATTGTCCGGGGGTATTGTAGAATTGTACCGGGGGTAGTGAATTGTCCTAGGGGTGTAATTGTCCCGGAGAAGTATTGTCGGTATATGCTCAGGGTGGTAATTGTCCTTCGGGGGGTAATTGTCCTCGGGTAATTGTTCGGCGGGTAATGTCGCGGGGGGTAATTGTCCTCGGGGTAATTGTCC
>CALNVZ010000674.1:11619463-11629850 GCA_940671915.1 Paracentrotus lividus
GGGGGGTAATTGTCCAGGGGGTAATTGTCCTAGAACTGATGAAATGAGCTTTATAACACAGTCCGCATGAAATAGAAAACTAGTAGTGGGAAACATTTTTTTTAATAGTATGAAGATTAAGGACAACCTGGTATTATTTGGTATTTCCATTTAGCAGGAAAATCAAATTTTATTCTGCTATCTTTTTTGATCCAATTTTGTGCTGTAGTGATGGGGGGGATATGACTATATTTCTACAATGAAGAAAATTCATTTTCGCATGCCTTCTCAATAATATCTCAAAATTGTTCAGGTCTCGACCACAATAAGCGAAAATGACTGCGATGTGCGATAGAACTAAAGGTTTGGGAAATTTTGATTATCTCATCGTCGCACAAATTTAGGATTACTTTAACAAAAGCAAATTGTACGAATTAAATTTTATAAAAAAAGAAATAATAAAAAAATAAAACACACACACAAAATCATTGGACTTTTGTATAATACTACAAACACATGACGTTTCAGAAATTTTTATGCTTAATTGATAATTTAGCATTACTTTTACAAAAGCAAATTGTACGAATTAAAGTTTATTAAAAAAAAAAAATAAAAAAAAACAAACACACACACAAAATCATTGGACTTTTATATGATACTGCAAACACATGACGTTTGAGAAATTTTAATGCTTAATCGATAATATTTTAATCCCGGTTGTACAATTTTTTTTCATGCAGTCTGTATAATTTACCAGTAAAAGTTTAAGAACACTGGGAGAGGGCGCTCTTTGCCAATCAGTCTACGCGTAGATTGATGGCTCTGGTTACAATGGTCTATGTGCTAGAAGCACAGAGAATTTATATGGCCAGTGCCGCGTAACACAAAGACTTAGGATCGATAAAAAATTACGATTGATTTTGTTTCTCGGTAGCCTCATCATCGACAAGATGCTCTAAAGTTGATGATCTTAATCCCCTTAATCCTAACCCTAGCCTGTACCTGCGTTCCAAATGAGGCTACCAAAGGTGCCAAAATAAAATCGATCGTTAAAGTCTGTGTTACAGGGCATAGAAAGTGGTCCACTCGAGCAGAAGAGGCGGGGTGAAATTCTACCTGGGAATTTTAGCATTTAGTTTTTTTTATTATCATATCACCCTTGTTATCAATAAAATGTTAATAAAAAGTGTAATAACATCAATGTATCTTTCCCCTCATCTTGTTATCCCCCTCTCTCTCTCTCTCTCTCCCTCTCTCTTCTTCCCTTCTTCTCTCACACTAACGGTCCCCTGTTCTCTCTCTCCCTCTGTCTTCTTCCCTTCTTCTCTCACACTAACGGGTACCCTCTGTGTGCGTCTCTCTCCCCTCTCTCGTTCCGTCCTCTTCTCCTCACACTAACCGTTCCCTGTCCTCTCTCCCCCTCTCTCTTCTTCCTTCATCTCCTTCACACTAACGGTCCCCTTTCTCTCTCTCCTCTCTCTCTTCTCCACTTCTTCTCGTACAACTAACGGTCACCTAGTTTCTCTCTCTCCCTCTCTCTCTTCTTCCCTTTCTTCTCTCACACTGAGACGGTCCCCTGCTCTCTCTCCTAGCCTCTCTCCTCTTCTTCCCTTCTTCTCTCACACTAACGGTCCCCTGTTCTCTCTCTCCCTGTATTTTCTCCCTAAAACTGTCTTTAAATTGAATTCAAATTTATTAAATATCTGATATCTCTTAACTTTTGGTGGTCTGCAACAACATTATGTTCGTCTCAAACTTTATTTCATTTTGTAGACCTCATCAAGGTCGGATAGATGGCCGAAAGATAATATCAAAGGAAAAAGGGAGAGCTACGTCTCGATTTGTTCGTCGTTATTTCAGTCGCCTTTTTTAAATGCATCACTAAAATACACTTCGTCGAGGGGCCATATTGATGTGTGTGTGTAAGTGTGTGTGTTTGTGTGTGTGTGTTTGTTTGTGTGTGTGTGTGTTAGTGTGTGTGCGCGCGCGCGCGCGCGTGTGTGTGTGTGTGTGTGTGTGTGTATTTGTGTTTGTGTGTCAAAAGTGTACTGTTTTGGGCAGAGAGACAAATCCTTCTGCACCTGATGACAGTGGTAAAAGAGGTGTGATATCGATTGGCATTTCAAATTCACGTTATTTTCCTCCCAGGCATATCCACTCTCTTTAATTGCCATGCTTTGGGTACAATAGTTTAGAAGAAATTGTATGGTCATCTTGTTCTTGATCAGGTAACATTTTCAGATATAACAATGCTTTAAAAAGTAGAATGGGCTGCCACATCAAACACTAAGACATCACTATTATCGCATTTCTACAGATTGATGGGACTGTGCATCAATAATGTTAGGGGTCCACGTATTTCAAGATATCCCCTCATCCCCTATACATTCATATATTTATGTTTGCTGCCCCCCCCCCCATGTATTTGAGCTTTTGTTTATGTTTAACAATGAATGTAATTTTTTCAGCTTTTCATACAAGTTCCACCATTATAACCAGTGTGCAATATTGTATATCCTATACTCATGATTGCACTGATATTACTATCCATTTAGCATTATTTGTATCAATCCGAGCAGCTGACGGAGAGATTTTTATACAAATTATAACTACCATATTTCTCCTACTCGCAAACGTGACCAGCTGGTAACTAAACTATTACGAACGTGTGAGAAGCTGCAAAATGTGTGAATGGGTATATCGATCTGCTGCGTCATAGACATTGTGCCTAGGTTCCTAAAAAAAGTTGTAGACTAGACTTATGTGCAATGAGTTTTGATATTTTTGTCGTGGAAATAATTTCGAATATAACAGAAACAATTTCGTCAATTATTATGGTAGAATTAAAACTATAAGAGAAACGGTCACATTCTATGCGAAGGGAGATGTTAAATTTGATGAAAACGATAATGTAGTTGGAGATTGTGGACTTTCCATAAATGATCAGTTATTTTTCGAAACATTAATGATGTTAATACGCGGAGAATTAATATCATATGGCTCTTTCAACAAAAAAACGAAATGTTAATCTAGAAAAAGCGTATCAGGACATCTCCACCGGAGGACAACTCCCCCTGGGACAACTCCCGGAGGACAGCTCCCCCGGAGGACAACTCCCCCGGAGGACAACTCCCCTGGAGGACAACTCCCCCGGAGGACAACTCCCCTGGGAGGACAGACTCCCCCCGGAGGACACTCGCCCCGCAGGACATCACCTGAGGCAACTCCCGAGGACAACTCGAACCATTCCGGAGAACAGATCCACATGTGCACTCCGTTTAATTTTATGCTCCTTTGGGATTTATAAAAAAAACCGACAAATAGCCATTCGATGAACTACAAATCTTGGCAATCTTCTTTTTTTTTTTTTCCGGGGAAGGGTGTTAAAGTTTAGCAGCTGTAGAGGCGCACTGCTATTGGAACCGAATTTTATCGTCAAAGGAGAGAGAGAGAGAGAGATATCCACTTCAATCTTAAATCACCATAGGAAGATGATCTGATTAGATTTTAGAGTATGTAGGTTAATGGTCAGGCCCGTAACTAGGAATTTTGCGGGGTTCGAAATTTGAAGGAAAAAAAAGAACCTTTTGAAGGGATGATTTTTGAGCGCGAAGCGCCAGCCGAAAATTTTGACTAAAAATGACCCGAAGCGGTATATTTTTATGGTTTTTTTTTGTTGTTGTAAGTGTTATTCTTTTACAAACGGTGACGATCACCTTTCTTTTAGCCAAATGAGAAAAGAAAAGGAAAAAAAAGGGATTTTCGAGCGCGAAACGTCAAGTGGAAAATTTCATACCACACCTCTTCAATATTATTATACAAAAATGCATGTACATAATTTGATGCAAGAGTTTTGGTTTATTTTGGCTTGTTTCAGCAAATGTTTTAGAATTATAAATGTTTTCATCGGATATGTTGACGGAAATACTGAAAAATTGGTTGATATGCCGAGATGTTTTAATTTTCATCTACTTCTGGAGATATTTTCATACTAGTTGCAATAACACCCTCTTGTGATAGCCAACACACGGCATGAATACAAAGCTGTGCAAGTGCATACTTTTGAACACACACCATTCAGATATGAATATTCGGTTTGTTTTGGATAAATGTAAAACAATGCAAAAAAATCTTAAACCCCCACAATGATTGTATTACATGTATTCCTTGTAAAACTAACAAAACAAGTGATGATGCTTGAATTGATTTTTGTGAATTTCTTTTTTGATAAATAAAAATTGTGTTCTCGTTTAAACTTTTGCGCCCATTCTAATTTGTTTATGGTATGATTAATTATTAATAATTAAAGCTTAATTATCGTGGCTCACCCCCCCCCCTTGCTGAAGACGACTACAGATACGTAGGCCAACTCGCCCTTCGTGCTCTTTTCTACTAACCCTGTAGCTTCATATTTAAGCTCCCCATTTAGTATCCTTTCTTTTTTCAACATTTCTTTTATTTCTTGCATTTTCATTAATTTTCCTTTTCTGAGGGTCACATTTCGTTGGGGTACCTCTGAATCTGCCAAACCTAACAACCTTGTGAGGGAAGGAGTAGCCATTCATAGATTGGAAGGGGTGGTTCCAATGGATGATTAGCAATTAAACAACCATTCCCATCCCCGCTTATTACAAATTATTGACGTTCTTAAGTTAACACCCAATATGTCTGAAATATTGGAAGGTCCATTGAGCACAGATGAGGTTTTTCCAGTACTAAAAACTATCATGAAAAATAACAAGTCCCCGGGTCAAGACGGTTTTACTGTGGAAGTCTATCGCTTCTTTGGGCAATTCTTAAATTATTTATTGTTAGATCCTTGAACTTCGCTTACCTAACAGGAAAAATGTCAGATTCTCATAAAATCGGAATAATTACTTTGATCCCTAAAGGAAATAAACCCAGAAATTTGTTAAACAATTGGCGACCTATTTCACTTTTAAATGTTGGTTCCTTAAATGTTATATACAAAATAACATCTGGATGTGTAGCAAAACAGAATTAAACAGGTTTTACCATATTTAATACATGAGAATCAAAAGGGATTCTTACAGGGAAGTTTTATCGGGGAGAATATCCGTTTACTTTATACTTTTGTACACAGAGCTTAATGATATTCCGGGTATGTTGATCATGGGTGTCGATTGTGGGGGGATGGGGGGGGGGGGATGCATCCCCAATAATCCGGTGGCGGGGGGGGGGTGGTGTGTACAATCATCCCCCCAATATTTTGATATCAAGAAAATAAATAATATCATATTATATGCATATAAATCTACCAATTACAAATTCGTTATCATATAAAACACTTTTATGAAATTATTATATCATTTTGCAGTCTAAAACCCTAAAATACATATTCCTGGTAGAACCATCAAAACCATCGTGGATTTTTGAGGGGGAATACCAATTGTGAATAGTGAAACATCTGCAATGATCTGCGCTTCCAATATCTACACAGTGTATTGTGCATACGATTGACTAAACTACAGTATATCAGGCACACACGAGGGAAGATATAACAAAGGAGCGAGAAAAATTTTGGATGGTTTTGATGGTTCTAGGACAATTACCCCGGAAATTACCCCGACAATTACCCCCCGACAATTACCCCCCAGTCGAGGACAATACCCCCCGGACAATCACCACCGGACAATTACCCCCCGGAGGACAATTACCCCCCGGACAATTACCCCCTAGGACGAATTACCCCCGGGCATTACCCCGGACAATTACCCCCCGGAATTACCCCCCGGAAAAATTACCCCGGACAATTACCCCCGGACATTACCCCTAGGGACAATTACCCCGGGACAATTACCCCCCGACAATTCCCCGGACAATTTACCCCGGACCAATTACCCGCCTAGGACAATTTACCCCGGAGGAGTTACACCCGTAATCAAACTACCCCCCCGACGACAATTACCCCCCTCACAGGCATTGATGTTGGAATCAAGCGGCGTCATTGTGGGTCTCGCCCGGTGTCGCAGGTTCTAATTATTTCTCTACTTGGATTTATCATAAGAAATCCTCTTTTTCTTCCCATATTCTCTTTCTCCTTTGCTCCTCTCACTTTCTTCTTTTTCCTCTTTTTTCTCCCCCCCCCTCTCACCATCTGCGCCATGAAAAAATGGGGGGGGGCTTTTGAGCCCCAGCCCCCCCCCCCCCGTTTGCGATAACTCATATATGCATTCAGACAAATATGTAAACGGGCCCTCTATTACCTTTTATTTCATAGAACAACCAATTTGAACATTCATGAAAGGACACAAATACACATAATAATCACACATGTTGAATATCCTGATTCATCTCTGATTTCAACTGATATGATTTTAATTATTTTTTAATTTCACGAAAAATGGATAAACTGGTCTTACCCAAGGTTTCTAAGGGCGGCAATAAAAGTCATAATTAATAACTCCATAAATACAAATTAAGTGAAATATTAACTAAAGCTTAATATCAATTTATGTAAAAATAAGGTTAATCGTAAAATTAATATCATACATAAGTTATTCGTTATGGCCCAGATGACCGCCAATAGAAACCATGTTCGGACCACGTATTTTGCTGAATCTACCCGTTTGGAATATGAGGGCCAGTTTACATATTTTCTGATGCATATATGTGTATCAAACAGGGGGCTTGGGGTGCAAGCGCCCCTCCCCATTTTTCATGCGCAGAAGGCGCCGCTAAACAAAACAAAAAAGGGAAGGAGGGGGTGGAGGTGGTGTGGTCGAATGGAGAAGGTGGCGCGACTGACATCACAGGTTACGCGTTCGAATTCCGATGTCCATCCTAATGTCCTTTGCAGATAATAATCTAACAATTCCAGACTTTACCAATAGTAAAGGTAATGGGGTACCAGTAGGAATAAATTCCTCAATGGGCTAAGGCCCTGTTATAAGGCAGCTATGGCGTATAGCCGTGATAATATATTACTGCGCCATTGAATAGTTTACTAGATAGTGGCGCATTATAAAATGCTTAATATTTAGTATTATTATTAAAATATTATTAAAAGGAAAGAAAGAAAAAAAGGAAAAAAAAAAGGAAAAATATGAATGAGTGTAGTGATGAGAGGAGAGAGAGAGGCGAGATATAGAAAGGAGAAAGATAAATTAAAGAAAGGAAAGAGGAAAGCCATTAAAGATAGTCAAGTGAAAAATTCGAAAAACTGGAACCCAGGCGAAATCACAATGGGCACCACTTGATTTCCAACATCGAATGCTGAGTGAGGAGGTAATGTTGACCGGGGGGTAATTGTCTGGGGCGGTATGTCCGGGGAGATAATTGTCCGACGGTAATTTCCGGGGCATAATTGTCCCGGGTGTATTGTCGGGTAATTGTCCGAGGTAATTGTCCGAGGTGGTAATTGTTCCGGGGGCGTGTAATTGTCCTGGGGGTAAATTGTCCGTGCGGGTAATTGTCTCGGGGGGTGGTAATTGTTCCGGGGGGTAATTGTCCGGGTGTAAGTTGTACCTCGGGAGGGTAATTGTCCGGGGGGTAAATTGATCGCGGGTGTATTGTCCTCGGGGCTGGTAATTGTCCCTCAGGGGGTAATGTCCGGGGGTAATTGTCCGGGCGTGGTAATTGTCCTCGTCGGGGGTTAATTTGTTCCGGGGGGTAGTTGTCCGGGGCGTAATTGTGCCCGGTGAACTATAGTAAATTGTCCTGATACGGTTTTGGTTTAAAATAAATAATGAATTACCGAAGAGTTTGTATACACCTTATCTCGGTTTCTTCATCGATAAGGTATACTTTTTGTTGGAACTCGTACCACTGCATTATATATATGATAATACATGTTCACTATTCTCCGGTGGCTAAATGCCCTCTCTTAAAATATATTTAAGTCGCTACTTGCCTCGTTCAGAATTTCAGATTAACTGTTAGAAAATTGTCACTTGAATTTTCAGCTCGGCGCTTCGCGCCGCTTTTAATAAAAGATAGTGCAAAACTGCCAGCTTGACTTTGTTCATCTTTAGCATGTCATTAACGTCACGCATGGTGCGTTTTAAAACACGCAACTCCCTCCCCGTTTCGTGGCTCCCATGAGGCTACAATTAAGGTTTTGTTTCATCAGGTCACATTATCAGCAAATTTCAGCTCGCGCTTCGCCCAGCTTCGACCAATTTGCGTAACTGAATTTTCGTCCATATTCATATAGATTGCGTTGTTGGCCTTACGTCATGATGTTTCCGCTTCTAAAACCATTTTCAAAGGCCCCCTGGCCCTCATTCAAAACTTCGGCGTCTTACGTCAGTGTAACGCTTCAAATTAGGCCCAATTATATACCATGTCTTCAGTTCAATATTATTGAGAAATTTTAAGCTCGCGCTTCGCGCTCGCATTACAGCCCTATGAATTCGACCATATACTACATGTAGTACTCAGTCATATGCATAATAATGTGCATGTGTATATATCTATTGACATTACATCATGATCGCCCCCTTTGATAAACCAGATAAAGCCCCTTCCCCGTTTCGATTTCGCTTTATTCTACAATATATGTCCCATTTCATGTCACTATTATTGAGAAAATTTTCAGCTCGCGCTTCGCGCTCGCATAATGAACTTGAAAATATGTTTTAGTAGATACTCACGTATGCATGCATGTGTGTAGTATATGTAGCCTCTACATCATCATGGTCCCCCTTTAACAAACCAGTTAAAGCCCCTTCCTCGTTTCGCTCTCGCATTATGCTAAAAATGCCCATTTTTATGTCACTGTTATTGAGAAAATTTTCAACTCGCGCTTCGCGCTCGCATTATACGATACATTGTTTCATATTTATATGCATGTGTGTATACAAGCATTACCCCACCCCAACAATGGACACTGCAATCATATACCATCGTATGTGTCACATTGAGGAAAAGAGGAAATATCGACGATCATTCCCCCCCCCCAATCGCCGAAACAAATCGACACCGTTGATGTTGATGGTTATCGACTGTGAAAAAAGCTTTTGATTCTGTGTCACACAAGTTTCTCTTTAATGTTCTTGATTTCTTTCAATTCGGACCATCTCTGAAAAAATGGATTCATTTTTTTAATGAAAATGCATATTCTATATGTTTTAGTGAATGGATATTGTACAGAGAGATTTGTTATAGGACGAGGGTGTCGCCAAGGGGACCCATTATCGCAATACATTTTTTTTTTACTTGTTAGCGAAATATTAGGAATTTTAACCAGACATTCAAATAATATCACTGGCTTGTACTTAAATGGGAAGGGAATTAAATTATTACAATATGCAGACGATACCCTTTTAACACTTGACGGTTCCGAAAAAGATTTGCGAAACGCACTCAAAATTTTAGATGAATTTGAAAAAATGTTCAGTCTTAAAATAAATATTACTAAAACTCAAGTTATATGGATCGGAAAAAACAGAGCCTGTAAGAAACAGTTTTTGTCAGAACACCATCTAAATTGGGTATCTGAAGGTTATTCTAGATACCTTGGAATAGACTTTTCAGTTGATTTGAAAATGATCGATTATAATTATTGTGAAAAATTAAAGATATCAAACGACAGATTAGTTCATGGTCACAGAGAAATTTAACAGTTCTAGGGAGAATAATTGTAGTTATAACGTTATTGGTACCAAAATTGAATTATCTCCTGTTATCTCTTCCAGAACCAAGCATGCAAATTATGAAAGATTTAAATCGTTCATTTTATTCATTTATATATGGGGTAACAAACCTGATAAGATAAGTAGAGAACAAATGTGTCAAATATATAATGAAGGAGGTGTAAAAATGATTGACATTTTCACTCATGCCAAATCCCTTAAGATATCATGGATCAGAAGATATTTGAAAAGTAACACTTTGGAAGAAAATAACACTTTCCATTTGTTACGTTCATTTTTGCCAAAAATGTGCCTTTTTCATATGGGATCGGTTCATTTTAAAACATTGGCAGACTTGACACCAAACTCATTTTGGAAAGAAGTCCTATCAGCTTGGTCTGAATTGGTTCAGCTCTTTACCCGTGATATTGCATGTCAACCTCTCTGGAACGGGGAGGGTCCACGAGTCCTCGGTCCCACGAGTCCTACGTCCCACGAGACCTCGGTCCCACGAGTCCTACGTCCCACGAGGCCGAATATTTTCCCACGAGTCCTCGGTCCCACGAGTACTCGGTCCCACGAGTCCTCGATCCCACGAGGCCGAGTATTTTTCCTACGAGTCCTCGGTCCCACGAGTCCTCGGGCCCACGAGTCCTACGTCCGAGTCCTACGTCCCACGAGACCTCGATCCCACGAGTCCTACGTCCCACGAGTCCTCGGTTCCACGAGTCCTCGGTCCCACGAGGCCGATTTTTCTCATATCATATTTTCTTTTATCAGAATGTTTTTCAACATCAATGAAACATTTTGTA
>CALNVZ010000674.1:11629875-11644674 GCA_940671915.1 Paracentrotus lividus
AGTAATTATACACATGCATTATTAGTGTTAATACCAGCACTAGCTGCGAAAATGTGGCATCTCATTTACGCGGAAGCGGGTGAGACTTGATTGGGACATGTCTAAAGACTCCCTATCCTTTCAGTTGACGTCCAGGATTACAGAGGGGGGCCCCAAAATTCGGTTTAAAATGTACGGCAATATGTTTTCAAAATTAGGCGGCCCCCCCCACCCCACCCGGCCCTTGCGTCGACAGAGACATCGCCGCGACAATAAAAATAAAATTAAAAAAAAAATATGGCTCTCCCGACGAAAAGAGTATTAAGAGCTCCCGACAAGTTTCAAACCGTCTCACAACTCGCTAACAAGGTAAAGTAGTCCAATTCCGTCTTCAGAATCCATCCCGCAAATTAGCTTCCACCTATTCAGGTTCGATATATTTTAAAGAATTAGTTCTGTTTTACATGAACAATAATCCTTGAGATCCTATTACATTATTTATTCATGATTACATTAAATTATCTCGAATTGGAGTCATAATTCATGAATCGAACGGGCACACGGGAGGGGTGGCACCCTTCCAATTAAAGATTGATGATGGCATGTAACATCACCCCCCTCCGAACTACCGGATATGTATTTTTAAAGCGAAAATGGCTTTCCACATTCGTTCTTCATCATCCAGAACCTAACAATTTCGCTCCCGCTTATTATTTTATTAATTTTATTATTTGATCTATTATCTTTCATTATCAAAATCCAATTAATTATTATATTATCATTATACTTTAAGCAACATAGAGTTTCAATTTTGCATCATTCAAAACAAAAAAGCAATAGTCGGATAATGCATTTACCACTTCTGATTCATTTCATGTTCTAAATTCGACACCTGCGCTCTCAGAATATAATTCTGTAATTAGTTCTCCCCAAACCGAGTTTAAAAAATGGAAAGAATAGAAAAAAACTTTGTAAATCGCCTAGCTCCATATTCTTTTATTATATTTTAATGTAGTTAAGCCTATACTATTTAGTATTCGCGATGTATAGATGTAGTTGATTAAATCTTTTTTCAAGATTCATCTCTATTCTCTTAGTCATTTATCATTTATTTATATTTAATATATATTGCAAAAAAATTGAAGTACCCAAATCTTAACATAAATAATTACTTTGTTTTGTTTTATCTTACTTAGATATTTATTGCATTTGCCACGTATAACATAGCGACGCAGGACCAGAGTCAACACAATGAACTTACGGGCCATGCGATAAAACTAATGAGCCCTTTTTCCCAGACAATTGGCCACCTAAGATGATCAATTCGATTCTGGATCTGCGCCTGAACTATAATTCTGCGAATAACTATCTCCCCCATCCATCCCTTCGGTCCACGTTTTTTGTTACCTTCGTTAATAATTGGCATTATTCAGAATTATATCTGCAAGATTCTGTTATTTAGCCTAAATTTCTCGCATGGATTTAATTTGTCGAACGAAAACGGCTCAGGCCCCAAATTATTTTGTTTGTTTGTTTTTTGTTTGTTTTTTTGTTTGTTTGTTGTGTTTTTTTTTTTACTTCGCGCTTCTTGCTCGCTTAGATTAATATGCCTGATATGGATAAAAGGATATAAAATTGATACCTAGTCCTACTGGTACGCATGTTGTTAATATTCATTGTAATCATGCCATATTTTATTCTCTTTTATATGCAATGTTCATTACCTCAAACATTTCCGCTCCGCGCTTCGCAGCCTCGTCTTAATTCGCTGAAGAAAATTCGCAACAAACCCCTCAAATCTGCCCCAAACAATCAATTAAAAACTCTTAAAAAAGCAGAGCATGTTGATTTTGTGGGGCGACTTCCCTGCAGACCAGAATGTCACGTGCATCTGCAAAGCTTCATAACTGGAGTCGCGAACTAGTTGCCACCGATTTTTATAGAGTCTACAAAGAGTATCGCGATGTCAGTTCTTGCAGCTAGACTGAAAGACTTTAAATACAATATCCACCCACCTCTCCGAGACTCAGGAGAATCTCCCACGACTCTCAGAGACTAAATCGCAAACTTCTAGACTCTGCCAATGAATATGCTTGCTCCTTGAAAACAAAGTATGAAACATTCATAGTTTTAAACAGAAAAAGTGAAGCACAGAAAATGTATGCACTTTCTATGTATCCTTTCATTCAAACTTGAATGAACAAAAAAATTACTACTCTGCCTATAATTGATTTATTATGAAAATAAATTTAAAATATTAAAAAGAATAACATACCAATATCAAAGAATTTACTGAGTTATTATAATCAAACATATTTAAATAAATATTTCACATTTTCAGCCAATCCAGACATTAGAGCTTTACGTTTAAAAAAAAGTCATAAATACATATGCCATATGGCACTGGTGATGACTACATTTGAATATTGCAACAGCGGTGGTGAAATGTTTCCTCACAAAAAGTTAGACGAGTATTATTTATTATATAAACAAGATTAGACTGTTTGCTTTGGATTTCTTATCAAATCTAGCAAATGAGTTTAAGTGCCCATAATTACTGCTATACCCTACTGAAATTTCGTTAATGTGGTTACTTGGTGCGTGGTATACCCATGTCTGGGCACTTTCATTGTTTTTTTATAAGGCGTCCCCTTTCCCCGATCTTATGACTTCTACACCAAAATCACTAATACAAACCTCTATAATCAAGAAGAGAAAACTTAAATAAACATTTCGATGCGTGATGAAAAAAGGCCTAGCCCGACATTTTTTTTTTTTTTTTTTTCGTCGGGGGGGGCTTCTATTTTACGAGGCGGCACCTCAAGCCCTCCCGTATTATGTATGTACATTTCATTTGTTTAAAACTGCAACATGCAATGACGCCTTGCCGTATTAACCTTAACACATCACAATTTTATAATTGGCCTCAGGGGGAGATTTTAAACTTATCAATAAAATCAGAAAACTCACTCACCTGTTTCAGATTTTAAACGCCCATTTTTTTTCATATCAAACATATATCCACCCTACTCTAAACACATGCTCATGGGGTTTCTCTAACCTCTGCTCCGCTCTCTCCTCGCTCCCCTCCCTATCAAAAATAAAAATCAAATTACCGCCCCCCCTCATATACCCTTCCTCTTTTTGCTGTCAGCGAATTTGGTTTAAATATTTGATTTTTGTTTTCTTCTTGTGGACCTAAAAGATGGCGAGGCTGCCCAATCCCTCTTCCCCTCACAAAAATCGATCCCACATCGGCACTTACGCCACTCCACCATGTGCAAAGTGTACCGTGAGATATTCCATAAAGCCTATAAAGTGACACAAGTAGATTAAATCGTGATGGGGTATAATATACTGTTAAACGCTTGAGCCACTATGAAAGCGCATTATAATAAGTATTTATTATTATATTAGGAGGAGTCTATGCCTCACCTTTTACCAATTATGAATGTGCGAAAGGAATGGTAATTATAGTGATCCAAGGGGTTCCGCCACTACTAGCGCAATAAAAAGGGAAGAAGGAGGATAGAAAAGATATGAAAGACAAAAAATGGAGTGAAAAGTGAAAAAAAATCAGGGAGGGAGAATGGGCAATAGCAACTTTAATCATATATTTGGGGGGCCCTCGTTTAATTATTCCACAAACTTTATCCTTTAAGTTCAATTGGCGCGCCTAATTTAAGATCAATGGCCCCCCTAAAGAATGCTGCTCATCTTAGGATCAGATGGTCACTTGTAACGCTCCTTTCAACTCTCATGATCGCCTACAAAATGAATCGATGACCCTAGCTTCAAACCCAGTTACGCTCGCTCGGATAGTGACTTAAATCGTCCCAGACTAAAATATCATATCTGATTATTACACGTTGTCAAACCCAATACCCCCCCCTAATTTAAGGTCAAATTTGTGCCCTAAGTTTTAATCCGTTTATCGCTCTATTTTAAGATCGATTACACCCTTACAACTCTTACTAATGATTAAGAAATTATTTGGATCCCCTTACAGATTGAGGATCATAGTTTAAGTCAGATGGGACCCCTAATTTAATATCATTGCACCCCCTCAGTTCTGTACCTCTTATCTAAGGTTAATTGATTGCCCAGAGATTTGATTTAAATGCGCCCCTAACCAGCGTTTACTTTGAACCCCTAAAATACGTCAATTTTGGCCACTTTATAATATTTCTATTTACTTTTTAAATTATTATTATCCCCCTCTCTCTTCTTTCTCCTTCGGCTTTCTTTTCTCCCCTTTTTTTTTGTGTTGTTTTTGTCTTTTCCTTTTCTTTGTCTTCTTACTCCCCCTTTTTTTCCCTTCTCTCCTCCTTCCTTCTCTCTCCTCTCTCCTCTCTCCTATTCTTTCATCCTTGCGCGCCCTTTTCCCTATCGGGGCCTGCCCGTGGCCCCCTAAGCAATAGCATGATGCTACTCAAGTATAATCATAATGTTTCCATGTACAAAATCTGCAGCCCAATGGCCGTTTGTCTAATCAACAACTTACAATGATCTATGAATTTTAGTATACATTGAGCATTTCCATCATAAATTAGTCTAATTTTGACGCAGACAAACTCCTAATGATTAAAATATCAATGAAAAAAAATCGGTCTCGTGAATAGGCCTCTGGGACGAGAGACTCGTTTGGGACCGAGTCTCATGGACGGGATGTTGGGAAAATACTCAGCCACTTGAATGATGACTCTGGACTAGTCTGTGGACGAGGATCGTGGGACGTGGGCACTCGTGGACGAGGGACTCGTGGCGACGAGGACTCGTGGAAAATCGCTCGACGATGACTCTGACGAGGTGTGATAGCTCGTGGGACGAGATCGTGGAAGACCCTCTAACAACCTCTCAAAAAATGATAAAGTAATCTTTCAAAACATGATTTTAAGAATACGTACGTATTTACCTTTATTTTCAAGAACACAAGTTAGGAACATCATGAAAGACACAAATAACATAATATCACACATGTCTTGAATAATCTCTGATTCATCTCTGATTCCAATATTATATTTTAATTAATTTGTTTAATCACGATAAATGACTAAACTCTACCCAATGTTTCTAAGGCGCAATAAAAATCAAATTAATAACCCATAATACAAATTAAGGAATATTAACTAAAGCTTAATATCATTTATGTAAAAATAAGGTTAATCGTAAATTAATTCTATCATAATATTCGTTAGCCCAGATGACGCCAATAAACCTGGTTCGGACCACGTTATTTTGCGAATTTACCCTTTAATATTGCAGGCACGTTTAATATTTTGGCATATATGTTATCAAACCAGGGGGCTTGGGGTGCAACGCCCCTCCCCATTTTCATGCGCAGAACGCCCTAACAAAACCCAAAAAAGGAAGGAGGAGGTGATGTTGTCGACATGGATAAGTGCGCGACTGCATCACAGGTACCGACGTTCGAATCCGCATTCCACTAATGTCTTGAAATAATAATCTACATTTTCCAGACTTTACCAAAGTAAGTAATACCGTAGAATAAATTCCTCAATGGGCTAAGCGCCCTGTAAGCTATGGCTATAGCCGTATAATTAATATTAGCTGTCGCCATTGAATAGTTTACTAATAGTGCGCATTATAATGCTTAATATTAGATATTATTAAAATATTATTAAAAAGAGAAAAAAAGGAAAAAAAAAAAGGAAAAATATGAATGGTGTAGATGAGAGAGAGAGAGAGGCGAGATATAGAAAGGAGAAAGATAAATATAGAAAGAAGAGAAAGCCATTAAGATAGTCAAGTAGAAAAATTCGAAAACTGAACCAGGCAATCACAATGCGCCATTTATTCAAATCATGCCTTAGGAGTTAATTTCCCGGTAATGTCTGGGGAATTTCGGGGATAATTGTTGGTTATTGTTCCGGAATTTGGGTGTATTGTCCGGGGTATTCCGGGTATTCCGGGAATTGCGGGTATTTTGGGATTTCCGGGATTTCCTCGGTATTCCGGGTAAGCCGGGGGTAAATTGTCCTCGGGGTTAATTTCGGGAATTGTCCGGGGTAATGTCCTCGGGTAATCCTCAGGGGTAATTGTCCGGGGTAATTGTCGGGGTAATTGCTCGGGAATTGTCGGGGTAGTTGCCGGGGGATTTCGGGTAATTTCCTGAAGTCACTGAGGCCCCACAGCACCGCAGTACAGAATGTTCCGCCAACAGTTTTCTTTCAATCTCATTGAATAAAAATGACTACGTCTTGCATGTTAAGTTCCCGCGCTATCCTGCGCCCCTCCATGGCTTCTGTGCAAAGTTGGCTTATAGCTCTTTGAGTATAATTGGCATTTAATTATTTACGTTCAACACAATACAACATAGATACTTAAAAATATAAATTTTAAATAAGGCGTTTGATCAAAAGACAAATATTCTATACGAAATTCTTGAAAACTCGACAATCACTCAAAGAATATATTATTAAGCATTATGTGACTTTTTAATATTATTTTTAAAATCTGAGCCAATATGAATGTCTCCAAATACTATAACACTTCCGCGAAAATGCTCCCAATAAATCTGATTATTAATTAATTTCAGAATCCTCCATATCTTCAGCTATCATTATTTACACTAGCCCGAAATAATTCATTGACAATTCGAAAGAAAATTGACAAATACTTAAAAATATGTATTACAATAGATTGAATAAACTTGTAGCGAAAGACCACATGGAACCCAGTGGGAATCGTCAGGCCCGTCGACCACGACCGCTGTACCTCCTACCTTGCGGTGCATGTCACCCGCCGACACCCTCCGTTGTTACAGAATGACAGAAAAGAAAACGTGCACACTCGCACCATTAGAGGCGATCGTTCCCCTAGTGACCACTGGCTTCAGGGCTGATTAGACCGTCTACATTAATAAAACCCGGAGATCGAGAACATGAAGCAATATTAAGGCCCGCCGCGAATCTGTAATCACATACCGTAGGATTCGTAGGACCGCAACTACGAAAGTGAGAAAAGTGGTTCAAAATGCAATTTTACACCCGTACGTCCGAAAACGTACCTGTATTCGCGCATCATAGCAGCCGTAAGACGTTATATAAATGTAAAGTTCTATACAAACCAATCTCAAAAGAAAGAAATTTTTAAAAATGTTTTCTAAGAAAACTGTTTATGAAACTAATAGATGACATTAAACTTTTGTTAAAAAAGCAAATTAACAGTTGACCTTAATAAATTTATAATCTGTGATTATTCTTTTGTGATGCCAGCACATTGTATGGGATGATTTTTCGTCCTTTAGTGCAAATCTGCACAATCATATTGTTACAAAATGTTAACCGACCGTGTCTTCTTTTTCACTTTGCATCGAAGCAGTACGCCTGCCCATACAGTGATTGCCAAAGGTTTTGTGTTGATTTCATTAAATGTATTGTCTATAACAATTTTCCTATTACTATATGTTATCTGACATATTTAAAACATTATTTGACTTCTTTTGGTTCATTTCCATTGATCAATGTTGATATTTATATTGTTTATATTTTAATATTTTTATCAAATTAAAAACCTGATGAATGGCAAAAAAAAAAAAAAAAAAAAAAAAAAAAAAAAAAAAACATAATTATAGGCCTTTAGGCTATGCTGTTTGGTCTAGTATGAACAACTGCGGCAGCAATGGTATACAGCTACCTTGTTATCCTTACATGATTTTTATTGGTATTATTGCAATTTCTTGAGGGCCTTGTAGTTTTTTTTTTTTTTTATTATATTAACAAAAAAAAATCATTTTATGAATTTAGATAATAACTTAATGTAGCAGTTTAAAAAAATTTCAATCGGATTAGGGTATGTTCTTTAACGTTATTAATATTCTGTAAACGCTGATCAGTTTTTAAAAGCTTATATAAATAACCAGATTTATAGTCTTTCCCGGTCAAGTTTAAACTATCTCGGTCCCACAATTTGATATTTCTTGCAAGCCACTTTCGTCCGAAATTGATCACGATTAAAATCTAAACTATCAATTGACCGATAGCTGCCTCCATGGACTTACAAAAATTCTAGTGATATTCCTATGTATTTCTGACTTCCTTGTATCTAGTCATTCTTAATGTCCTTGTTATTCCTTGGTAATTTCTATGTACCATAAAATAATAAATACATAGGAAATACCACCACAGTAAAGACATAAGAATACCTACTGCTGTGTATTGCAAAATACCATAGTTATGGATTCTGTATGTCTTTTGCCAAATACTATGGTTGCGATTCGTTTTTTGCACAAATTACCATATGTAGTATTGCTGTATGTTTTTGGCACACAATACCACATGTATGTTATTTGTAGTTTTTTCAAAAATACCATGTGATATTGTATTCCTGTTGGTTTTGAAAAACTTACCAGTATGGATTTTGTATGTTTTTTCCAGCACAAATACCATATATGGTATTGGCTGTATTTTTTTTTTTAACACAATACCTATGTAATGTATGCCCTGTATGTTTTTGGCACAATCATATGTATGGATATTGCTTATTGTTTTTGCACAAAACCATATGTATGATATTGCTGTGTGTTTTGTAGTACCTACCATACAGCATACCGTACAAGCAGTACCATTAGAGCAACACCATACATCATACCATACAGCATACCATACAGCATACCATACAGCAGTCACCATTACAGCATCTAGGCAGTACAATAAATTCAAGTACCATACAGCAGTACCACACATCAGTACCACGCAGACCAACAGCTTAGTACCATACAGCAGTACACATACACATACCATAACACGTACCAACACATACCATACCAGCTACCATACAGCAGAAGCAACAGCAGACCATACAGCGGGCAATACCAATACAGCATACCTACAGTAGTACCATACACATTACCATCAACAGTACCTAACATAGTACCAACGCAATACCACACCCACGGCTATCCTCAGCATACCATACCGCACACCATCACCGAGTACCATTACGCCAGTACCCGTACCATAGTACCATACATCAGTACCATACAGCAACCATGAGCCATACAACACATACCTACAGCAGTACCAACACTTACCATAACAGCAGACCATACAGCATCATTACATGTATATAGTTATGTATCATTGTTAAAGACTTCTAGAAAATACAGCTAATTCTCAAATAATGAAAACTGACAGTCATGTCAAATTTTTTTATTTCTCTCAATTTTTTTTTAAGTAGAAATTCCTATCCGTTAAGTCATGTGTCACATATTCGGTATATAAAAGTCGGGCATACATTTTGTAGAAAATATCACATTTTCACATAGATGAAAATTATGACAACCATGAAGTTGTGCAATAACCAAGGTATATATAAATATATCAGCTAAGTCGTGATAGTTCAACTTGTTATGCACATGCTATCTATGCTAATACAAATATAATTATAGTGAGCCGTACTCAAGGTGTGGAGATCCTCACGTCGACACGTGTTGAAGCATAGAATTCCATTTCGTTACTTTTTATTCTTTCGCATTAATCTTATCCAGTCATTGTCTTATGGTAAGTGATTATCATCTCTTTAATTTATCTGTTCTAGACAATACAAAGTAGACTTATCAAAAGTTTTTATATCAATAATTAAATCATTAAAACAAACTAATGCACGTATCCTCATAACAATCATGAGCATCAAATTTTCACATGCAATCTTAACAATAAATTGCTCTTTTTCCCATTTTCTTCATGCATGTAGATACAAAATTAATGAAACAAATTCTGCAATGAAACGACTTGTGTAATCCAAGTGTGAAAGATACATTAAAGCCCTTTTGCACTATAAATTTCTCCTTGTTGACACCCTTAGCCGTAGAAACTTAATTTGTGTACAGTTATATTTTTATAAAGCATAGTTCTTATTAAACACCATTCCAAAATTATTCACTTTCATCTTGCTACAAAAAATTAGAAATCCATTCCAAGTAAATTGTAACCTTTAAAACATTTCCAGTAACACTCTGTTACTTATATGAGACCACCCTATACAGGCACAAAAATATGTTAATCATCTCCTTACAATCTCTGCCTTTCAATTAAATATAACTTTTATACGGGTTGACTTACCACTAAGTAAACTAGAGATGTTTGATTGCTGACAATGTACATTTCTACAAATTTTGTGCATGTACGCATTTTCCACCCAACTCATACAATGTGGCCTTAAAGCTCTTACACTCAAACTCGCACCGCGAAGATAAATTATCAGACTCGAAACGGAATAAGGCGTCTAAAATTATGTATACCAAAAATTCGAATATAATATCATTCACTATTATACAAAAACTAATGACAATTTAAGATAAAAAAATTGAACAAATAAAACAATATTCCACAAATACATATATATCGACCTGAAACCATAGTTAAATCGTTAACATCATTGTATTGTTATCTGTTGAGCCGACACACGAGCTTAAATTTTCTTTATCAATAACATAATTCATTCTTCACTAGCTGATAATCACTACCCCTTAAAGTAAATACATTCCACGCGAGTAAAAATCTCATTAATCACAACGTTTTACAAAAATAGATTAGTTTTGATCCTCTTGATTCCCTGAATATGTACGTCAGTATAACGATACGTGATCTAAAACAAATATTTCAAAGAAGTTTAAAAGTTTATGACCATCACATGTACAATGGCAAATGCAAAGATCTATTCAAATACTACTTAGAAAATAAAAACAAAATGTGAGCTTTTAAAATCAAGGACCACGTCCCCCTGATTCCCCAAATTTGGATAGAATAATCTATACACTAGAACACTGTAACAAAAAAAATAAAGAATTAGACTGAAGAAAATTATTTAGTTAATTATTTCGGAGGGGTGGCAGCGAAGCGCGCAGCCAAATTGCTTTTTTATAACCTCGCAACTTCGACATTTACCACACTGGCCTCTCGCTTATATACATATTATTATGATTAACTCGAAAATCGGACTCGACGCATCCTCAGAAAGCAAACATTCGAGGGGGGGGGACTCGATCGTGCCTGTCCACCCGGGATCCCGCCAATTACCTACCGTTTTGGTAGCAAAATATTTTTTCTAAGATAGGTTCTTACATGAATTGACTAAGTGATTTTTGACCAGTTCAACTGATTAGACACAATGGGATAATCAGACCAAAGATAATATTACAAACCTGATTGAAGCAACATCCAACACAGAAACCAACGGGCATTAGTCAAAGTGTATTTATGTTAGTTTACTGCCTGAGTTTGCTATCGTTATAGATCATTGATTCATGTGTACTATGGTAATTAGCTCATTTGCATACAACTGTTCTTTGTCATGCACAAATCCAGTATTTTTGAAACTTACCTCATACTAGTAATCAACGCATATAATATTTTCTTTAAGGAAAATATTTCCTATCAATAGTAACTCAAAGCGATAGTTTACATTCATTTTATCTAAAAATATAAAAATTAACTAACGTACCCAAAATATTTGCATAGATATTGGTAATATCACCATGTATGGCATATCTATCGCTTGTCTGCAGCAATTCCGGAATAAACGGCGTATGTATCACCTGTAACGCGTGTGTCTCTTAACGGATGTGTAATCCTGTACCTTGTTGTATATGTAGGCCATAACTTAGTAAACTCCATGCTGGGTACTATATTGCTGTATGTACTCTGTATGTTACTTCTGTATGGTATTTGGCCAGAATACCATAAAATCGTGTCGTATTTCTCCAAAAGAACCAATAGAAATTCCTGTGTATTTGATGCCAAAAAACCATAGAAACCCTATGGTATTTTGGCTTATCTACTCCTGTATGGATTTTATAGTGTATTGTGCCAAAAACACAGAAATCCTGTGATATTTGTGCCAAAAAAACCATAGGAAAACCCATATGTATTTTGCTGTATGTACTCTGTATGTTATTTATGTGGATGCTGCAAAAAAACCATAGGAAATCCTGTGTATTCTTGCCAAAAAACCATAGAAACCCATAATTATTTGAGCATTATCGGTACTCCCTGTATGTATTTATGTACTTGCTGCCAAAAAAACCATAGAAACTGCTGATTTGGCCAAAAAACCATAGGGAAAACCCTATATTTGGCTTAGGTATCCTGATGGTATTTTATGTTTATGTGCCAAAAAAACCTATAAAAGCCTTGTGGAATTTGTGCCAAAAAACCATAGGAAACCCTATGGTTTGTATTACTCCGTATGTATTTTATTGTATTTCCAAAAAACCATAGGATTAAATCCCGTGCATTATGTATGACTGTTGTACCCACATATTGTAAGGAGGTATTTTAGAATGAGAACATAAACGAATTCAGATTGCATAAGTTAACTTTGGCAATCCAGTGCCAAGTTTATAAAAACCAAAAAACCACACTCGCTCGATATCTTAGTGTGAAATAAAGAAAAAATAACGTTTTCCTTCATTTTTTAACAATTTCGCAGCTGCGATCCACAATTTTCAAACATGGATCCCCCGCCCGAGAATTTGTTGGCAGAGGTGTGTCAAACTATTGCATATCCACCTCCCTCTCCCTCCACACTCTGGTAGGCAGGCCAGTATGTGCACAGTCTCCCCCCCCCCCTCAGCACAGATCCAGGAATCATTATTCATAGATTAAATAGAAGGCCGCATAAATAAGCTTCTAAAAATTTATCTGCAATCATGATCAACTTAAAAAAACAAATAAAAATATAATATTAATAAAATAAAAACAAAACAAACAAACAAAACAAACCCAAAACAAAAACCAACAGATGCATTCCACTTCCTTTAATCGCCACCCCATCACCCTCAAATACGATTCCTCCCTTTTTCTGACGAACCTAAATACTGACAACCGTTAAAAACTCTTTCACCCAGTCTGTCTGCAAGCTTTTAACTGGTAATCACTGCTCTCCACAACGTGAATTAATGAAAACACATCAATTTCGCACCAGATAGTCACCAGACACAAAATCCAGCTATGCCCGACCATGAAACTCTGAAACGGAATAAGTCAAATTCACCCCATTGGACTCCCATGCAAAAAAATACCCGATTAGCTAAACATTGTAATATCTTCTACACAAAACGCGATTGCACTGAAAACACCCCTATCTTGTATGAAACATTCGTATACGATGGTCAACGGGTGCAAGTAAAGATATATAAAAGCTAGCCATCATCTCCTGTGTCATCTTCTCTCCGTAATCAGAAAATATCTTAAAATTTTCCGTTAGATAGCCTAAAAGCTAATCAACTAGATTTTTATCAACTTTGAGGGTCAAACTCTGGAGAGGGTATGATAATATTAAACCATTGCACACAATGTTAAATTTGCACATTATCAATCCACCATATAATAATATAATGTTATTGTTAATGTGCCAAATTGTAAATTCCAATGTTACTATGTATTATTAAATTACTTAATGTCACCTTTCATATGCAAAAGAAAAACAAAAAAAAAAAGGTCGGTTTAATTTATAACATTAATAAGTTGCAATTTATGACAGCAGTCATAGTTCATAGAACGGAACGCAACAACGACATACCTGATTTAAACAAATTTGAACGAGACGTAAGCATCACCCCATGAATCTCAGCATCTTACGTTTCTCCGCTTTGCCCATCATTTCCACTTTCGTCCGGTCAATCCCCACTCCAGAGGCATGATCGTGATAGACCCCATCCGCCACAAAAAAGTACATTCTCTCTCTTTTCCGCTCGCGCTTCGCGCTCGCTTTGTATATTTGCTGAGGAAATTCGGCACAACCCCTCAAATCTGCCCCAAAAATCAATTAAAAGACTTTAAAAAAATGCCAGAGATGTTTGATTTTTTGGGGCGATTCCCTGGAGACCCAGAAGATGTCACGGTGACATCTGCAAGCCTTCAGAGACTGGAGTCGCGAACTAGTTGCGACCGATTTTGTGTATAGTAGTCGACAAAAGAGTATCGGCGATGTCAGGTTGCTTGCAGCTAGCAACTGGAAAGACTTTTAAATCAATATCCCCGCACCTCTCCGGAGACTCAGGAGACATCTCCACGACTCTCGAGACTCAAATCGCGAACTAGTCTAGACTCGTTGCCAATGAGATATGGCATTGCTCCTTGAAAACAAAGGTATGAACATCACAGTTGTTAAACAGAAATAAAAGTGAAGCACAAAATAATGTATGGCACTTTTCTAATGTATTCCTTTTCATCAAACTTGGAATGGACCAAAAATTACTACTCTTAGCCTATATTGATTTGTATTATGAAAATAATATTTAAATAATATTAAAAAAAGAAATAACATACAAAATAGTCAAAGAATTTACTGAAGGGTCTTATAATTTCAAACGATATCTTAAAGTAAATTATTTTCAACATTTTCAGCAAATTCCAGACATAGTAGAGTCATTGTAGTTTAAAAAAAAAGTACATTAAATACATATGCCAATATGGGCACTTTGGTGATGACGTCAACATTTGAATATTGCAGACAGGGGGGTTGGTGAAAATTGTTTTCTTCACAATAAAAGTTAGAGCAGTAGTTATTGATTCATGTAAACAAAGATTAGACTGTTTGTCATTTTGTGATTTTATTCAAATTAGGCAAATGAGCTTAAGGGGCCCATATTACCTGCGTGTACCCTACTGAAACATTTTCGTTACATGTGGTTACATGTGGGGGTGGCGGTGGTATACCCATTCTAGGGCACTTTTTCATTGTTTTTTGTTATTAAGGGGCGGTCCCCTTTCCCCTGGATCTATGACTGTCTGACACCAAAACACAACAAACCCTAATAAGTTCAAGAAGAAAATTTAAATAAAACATTTCATG
>CALNVZ010000674.1:11655844-11673068 GCA_940671915.1 Paracentrotus lividus
CTGATAATCACTACCCTTAAAGAAAATACAATTCCGAAGCGCGAGTGAAAATCTCATTAATCAACGTTTTACAAAATAGATTATGTTTGTGATCCCTTGAATCCCTGAATATGGTTACTTTCTATAACGATACGGATCTGAAAACAAATATTTCAAAGAAGTTTAAAAGTTTATTACCATCACATTTGGACAAGTGGGCAAATGCAAAATCTATTCAAAATACTTAGAAAATAAAAACAAAATGTGAAGCTTTAAAAATCAAGGGGACACGTCCCCCTGATTGCCGCCAATTTTGGATAGGAATTAATTATACACTAGATACACGTTGTAACAAATAAAAGAATAAATGAATATAGGGACCTGAAGAAAGATTATTAGTTTAATTTATTTCGGGGGGGGGTTTGGCAAGCGCAAGCGCGAGCCGAAATTTTGCTTTTTAATGACCTGAACTTGTACAATTACGCACACTGTGCCTCTTCGTCTATTATATGTTACAATATTTATGTTAAGCTCTGAAAATCGAGGTGCGACGATCCTTCCAGAAGCAAACATCGAGGGGGGGGGGGGACTCGATCTCCCCTGTCCACCCGGGATCGCCGCAATACCTACCGTTGTGTGGTATTGCCAAAGATATTCTAAGGGATATTTCTTAAGGAATTGATAAGTGTTTTTGACAAGTCAACTTGATTAGACGAAATGGGAATTAATAGACCAAATGGTATTTGGACAAACTGATTGAAGGCAAAATCCAACCGGATGAAACCAAACGGGCATTAGTCAAAGTGGATTTATGTTAGTTTACTGCTGAAGTTTGGTAGTCGTATGGTATTCTGTGGTACTTCATGTGGTACTATGGTAATTAGCTCATTTGATACAATGTTTTTGTATGCACAAATCAGTATTTTTGTGAAACTTACCTCATTAACTAGTAATTCACTGCATATTAATATTTTTCTTTTTAGGGAAAATATTTCCTATTCAAAGTAACATCAAGAGCGATAGTTTTGACATTTGCATTAATTATCAAGAAATATAGAAAATACTAACTGTGACCAAAATATTTTTGCTAGATAGTGGTATATATACCAGTGTATGGCATCTTCGGTTGTCTGCAGCAGTCCGGTGTAACGGCGTGTGGTATCCCTGTGTTAACGGCGAGTGGTGTTCGGTCGTAACGGTATGTGGTAATCCTGGTACCTTGTGTGGTATTGATGTGGGCATACTTAGTAACTCCATGCTGTGGGACTTTTTTGCTGTATGGTACTGCTGTATGTACTTCGTATTGGTATTTGGGCCAGAATACCATAGGAAATCGTGTGGTATGTGCCAAAAACCATAGGAATCCTGTTGGTATTTTGCCAAAAACCATAGGAAACCCTATGGTATTTTGGCTGTATGGTACTCCTGTATGGTATTTTATGTTGTATTTGTGCCAAAAACCATAGGAAATCCTGTGGTATTTGTGCCAAAAAACCATAGGAAACCTATGGTATTTTGGCTGTATGTACTCTGTATGGTATTTATGTGTATTTTGTGCAAAAAACCATTAGGAAATCTGTGGTATTTGTGCAAAAAACCATAGGAAACCCTATGGTATTTTGGCCTGTATGGTACTCCTGTTATGGTTTTATGTGGTATTTGTGCCAAAAAAACCATAGGAAATTCCTGTGGTATTTGTGCCAAAAAACCATAGGAAACCCTATGGTATTTTGGCTGTATGGTACTCCTGTATGGATTTTATGTGGTATTTGTGCCAAAAAACCATAGGAAATCCTGTGGTATTTGTGCCAAAAAACCATAGGAAACACCTATGGTATTTTTGGTTGTATGGTACTCCTTGTATGGTATTTATGTGGTATTATGTGCCAAAAAACCATAGGAAAATCCTGTGGTATTTTGTATGGTACCGTTGTGTGGTACCACACGATATTTTTGTAAGGGGAGGTATCGTTTGAATTGAATGAACATAAACGAATTCGATTGCATAGAGTTAATTTGCAGATCCAGGGGTGCCAAGTATTTTAAAAACCAAAAACCACACTCGTTGATTCTTAGTGTGAAAATAAGAAGAAAAAATAATCGGTTGCCCCTTATTTTTAACAAATTTCGAGCTGCGTCCACATATTTTTCAAATCATGGATCCCCCGCTGAGATATTTTGTTTGGGAGAGGGGGGGGGGGGTGGTCAAACGTATTTGCATTCCACCTCCCTCTCCCTCCACAGCTCTTGTGTAGGAGGCCAGTTAATTGTGCACAGTCTCCCCCCCCCCCCCCAGCAGCAGATCCAGGAATATTAATTAGTAGGATTTGGAAATAGAAGGGGCGCATATATTAATTGTTCTTAGATATAATTTTATTGCAATCATGCAAGTTCACTTTATAATTAAAACAAATAAAAATAATAATATTAATAAAATAAAAACAAAAACAAACAAAACAAAACAAACCCCAAAACAAAAACAAACAGAGATGGCATGTGCCACTTGCCTTGATTCGCCACCCCATCACCCTCAAATACTATTCCTCCCTTTTTCTGACGACCTATAATACTGACAACCGTTAAAACTCTTGTCACCCAAGTCTAGTCTGCAAAGTCTTTGGGAACTTGATCAGCTGCTCTCCACAACGTGAATAATGAATAATCCATCATTGCGCACCAGGGGATAGGGATCACTCTCAGACAAAATTGCCATCTATGCCCGACCATGCATACACTCTGAAACGGATGAAGTCAAATTTGCACCCCTATTGGACGTCCCATGGAAGAAAAATACCCTAAATAGCGTAAACATTGTCATATTTGCTACACTAAACGGCGATTGCAGCTGAAAACACCCCTATCTTTTAATGAAACATTCTATACGTGGTCAACGGGTTTGCAAGGTAAGATATATGAAATAGGCTAGGCCTATGCTGCTCCGTGTGTCATTTCCGTTCGTTATCAGAAAAATCTTTAAGAATATTGTGTTAGTAGGCCTAAATATTTCCTAATCATATTGAGATTTTTTTATCAACTTCGTGGACAGAACTGTGGAGAGCTGGGTATGAAATATTTAAACCATTTGCACGACAATGTTACAATTTTGCACATTATCAATCCAACCATATAATAATTATAATGTTGGATTTGTAATGTGCAAAATTGTAATATTGTCGGGCAATGTTACTTATTATTATTAAAATTATTAACTTTTTATGTCACCTTTCATGTACTGAAGAAGAAGAAACAAAAATAAAAATAAATGGTCGGGTTAATTTAATAACATTAATAAGTGCAATGTTATGGACAGCAGTCATAGTTCGTAATAGTAAAACGGGGTGAACGCAACAGAACGTGACATACCGTGATTTTCTTAACAAAATTTGGAGACGGAAGGACGGGTAAGCATCACCCATGAATTCCATGGCATCTATCACGTTCTCCCGCGTTTTGCCATCATTTTTCTCACGTTTCGTCGCGTTCAATCCCGCACGTCCAGAGTGCGATGCATCGTGATAGACCCCATCCCGACCACGAAGAAAAGTACTGACAAAATCCCGTGACTCCCTAGATTCCGAACAAAGCATGCAAACTGTTTGTATAACCACTGAAACAAACGTTGGACAAAATAGCTCACTTGCATATATAACTTGTTAAATTTCAGGCTTGACGAGTTTTCCTACGCCAAGACAAGAAAAACGAAGCACAGGACTGAACTACTTCTTTCATGGAATGAAATGTGAAGAAGAAAACGGCAGTATTTATCGGTAAGAACAAAGCATGCACGTTTTAATTGCCAGATGTTTCTTCTCTCCTACAAGGTTAGATCTTTGAAGCAGAGATCAATAACAATTGTATGATTAGATTAATTAACACGTGCCTTGAACAGGGCCACACAATAAAGCAAAACAAAAGAAAAAATAATTTTGATAAAGGGTTCATTGTCAGACATAATCGATAGAGGAATTGCGCAATCTCAGCCCAGTAGGCCTAGGCACACCCTTTCGTGTTTCGTTTTGTTTTTCTGATTTTTTCTTTCTTGTCTTTTTTGTTGTTGTAAGTGGCATAGAGAAATACACCAAAATGAACCAGAAATACACTGATATTTTATTGAAATAAAATGAATAAGGATGAAGTTAAGCAAATTAATATTTTATGATGCCATATCTCCGCTGTTCTTTTGTATTTCCTTATATTAAATTACAGCTTGGGCCGTCACACTGAGGTAGTTCTATTATAACGTCCTTGCCCGTTCTTTAAAAAATTGCTGAACGGGCTTTGGTCGGGTTGGAACTTATAACTTTGAAAAATGATTTCTCGAATACGATACTACGCAGTTCATAAATAGTCCTCGTTACGTCAATTTCGTCTTTATCGCGTCCGCAATACGCTGTTATCCCGTTCAGACCGAGTAAACCGTTTGTTCACTCTTTACCGTTCGTAGCACGTCCAAACCGTCACTAAAAGTGTCCATACTCAGCACGATAAAAGTAAGGGACCATTTTCGTAGGACATCCTTCTCGTTCAAAGTAAGTCCTTCCCGTTTCAGGAACGTTGTCACTACGTTTAATTTTAGAACTGGAAGCCAGTACGATTTATTTTTAACATGTTAAAAAAACAACGATCGGACTGCCTTTCCGTTCTCTCCGTTCGGGCCCGTTCGCCAAGTTCGTAAACAGATTGTAAACAGTCTGTACTAGATTGTAAAAGGTTTGCACTACGTTCAGTCCGTGTGTAAACAGATTGAGCCGTTCACCAAGAACTACCAAGAACGTAGTGAGAACTAGTTCAGTGTGACGGGGATTTTGGCATGCCGTTTTGTTTAAAAATTTAAACGTCTTGTTGTCCAAGCCCGTGTTATAAAGTCCTATTAAAGCAGATTGAAATAGGTCTCAAGTACGTCCACTCCGTGTGTACATAGATTAAGTCCGTTCTGCAATAATTTCAATAAGATGGTAAGAAATCGTTCAGTGTGATAGTAGTATAAGCGAACAGATCAGCTGTTTTAATTGCCACTCATTATATTTTACAATTAGAGAAATCAAACAACTTTTTAAAAAATATGAAAAACGGCCACTGGTGTAAAAAGAACGTGTACATTTGACCAAATTATTTCTGGATTAAGATGAAACAACGTTCGTATACAGTGCTCAATACGTCCATCACGTCTTTGCCTCGTCTGCAGTCCGTTTGTCATGTTTGTATCTAGTTAAGATCGGGTGAAAAAGAAAGTTTCCACGAAGCAGAGCCCGTCTGAAACCACCCAACCCGTCCCTAGTTAGTTGCAACGAATCCATGACATTTGCTCCCGCGACAATTGCTCCGCTATAAATTCCATACACTAATCGAATGACTAACCTCAACCAGGGACTTTACACTATACCCTACCCTAAACCTAACCCTAAACCTAATATAAATCCCTATTACAACCCTAACCCTAACCCTATATCTTAGACGAAATAAAGCCCGGAGCAATTGTCGCAGGAGCAAATGTCGGGTCACCAGTTGCAACCCGTCCTTATTTAGTTCCAACTCGTTTCCAATGCGTCTCTTCCCGACCTAACTAGTTCTGGGTCGTTTCTAATCCGTCAAAATCCGTTCTTACTCCTTCTTACCTCGACCAAACGGCCTACAGAAAGTTCTTCGCGTTCTTACAGCGTCATTATCCGTGGCTAGAACGTCCTGAACGAAAATGCGCGCCCGTTCTGCAATAAAAACCTAGCCCTCATGCGTCTTCGTAACTTGAAGCAGATAATGAATATGCAGTGCTCGTTTGTAAGACGTCTTTAGAACGATTGAAGTACGGCAATTTCGTTTGCAGTAGGTCCATCTCGTTTCAGGTACGTTGCCACCCCGATGTTAGGACGACCGATTTAAAAAAAAAACTTTTTTGAAAATCCAACCGAGTAGTCCATGAAGGTCGTAAACAGATCGTAAGAAGTATTTACCACGTCCACTCAGTTTACACACAGACTATTCCCGTTCGGCAAAATTTGCAAGGACGTAGTAGGAACGAGCTCAGTGTGACGGGGTTATAAGAAAATCATTACTGTAACTAGATGAACGTTGTTCTTTACTCTCTGACTTTATGTTCGTATCTTGATTTAATCATAGCAATGACAACACTCAACAGTATGCTGTAAGAAACAGAAAGATAACAGAACAGTGTTAAAACATATATACAAGATCCTCTATGCCCCCCAGTCTTTGGGACCTCCAACAGAGTATTTAAAAATGAAGCCGAGCTCATCACGATTTGTATGAAACGTTCTGTGTTTATCGTCTCTTTTCGTCTCTTTTCTTATTTATGAAGTAAACTGCTCCCATAAGACAGCCATGCCGGTGGCTTGGTTGGGCAGGTCGAGTGGCGTGTGCCGGGAGGGGGCACAAGGGTTGATGCTGGAGCGGAGACGAGTTGCTCCTTCAGTCCAGGGGCATTGTGAGTTCAACTGAGATAGGTGACCCACGAGTGACAGATGGTGCAGACTGATAAATTTCCTGTTCCTAAGGGTCACACGTCCGGAACCGTCAACACGGACTACGTACTGGTCGAACTGGCGCACCTCAACAACGATTCCAGTCTTGTCCCATTTGGTCGGATGTATACGTGGACCAGCCTGGTTCTGGATGCGAACGCAGTCCCCAACAACCAGCGGGGGAAGTGGCGAGTACGCTCAGAGAGGCGTTCTGCAGTACGCATATAGCAGTTAAGGAGTGCTTCTTCCCGTGAAACGAGGGTGTCCTGCCAGGTTGTGTGGGGTTGATATTTGCCTGGGTGAATCGGGATGAAGTCCCGGATGGGGCGGATGAAGACGCACACGGCCGGAGAGAGGCGTACGTGTGTTGCGGTCGGGTGTATCCCGGTATTGCAGCATCGCCCGTTGGAACTTGTCGGTGCTCAAGGCGCCAGTGGTGTCAGTGTTGCCTGTGATGAGGCGCTTCACCGTCTTTACCCCTACCTCGGCACGAGTGTTGGGTTGGGGAAAGGCAACCAAAGATGTGCGGTGGTGTACCCCCCAGTTATGGAGGAAAGTGGATGTGACATGTGACATGAATTCGGGGCCCCCATCTGATGTCAGTTCATCTCTGATACCGTAGGTGACACAGATTCGCCGCAGGGTAGAGACCAAACCAGCAGCACCGTTGGCAGCTTCTTCAACAATGGGCCAGTTACTATATCTGTCCACCAAGTAGTTCCGACCACGGTAATGAGAGTAGTCGGCTGCAAGGCATTGGAATGGGTAGGCCGGTTGCATGGGTGGCGTCGGAGACACGTGTGGTTGCGAGGGCGCCATGCGATTGCAGGAGGAACAGCTGGCCCGCATGGAGGTGATGGCTGGGGTCATACCGGGCCAGAAGAAGGATGACTCGGCCCGTGAGCACATTTGTGTGACGCCCTGATGAACGGAGTGCAGAGCCTGGAGCACTCGTTTACGTGGTTAGGGGGGGGGGGGATGACTACACGGTATTGTATAAGGCCACCCGGTCGAAACTGGAGAGGTGTTCCCAAAACTGGTGGTACTGCCGGAGCTCTGCTGGGAGCTCGCTACGTAGTTCAAGGAAGCCATCCTCAATGATCCCGATCAGTTTGGTCATGGATGGGTCACTGGCAGTGGCAAGGCGAAGATCGTTCCATGTGACAGATGCAATGACCTCAGTCGAGGGCAAGGTGCAAGCCTGAGCGTTGTCAACATATTGGATATCATTCAGGGATCTGTCACCAAGTGTCTTCAGGAGGGGCTTATGATCCACTGCAACGATGAGGTCTGAGCACCCAATGACAAAGTGGCGTGCCTTGTCGAGGGCGTTGGTAACGGTGAGGGCTTCCCCTTCCACTGGGGCGTATCGGGATTCCGCTCCAGAGGTGAAACGACTTCCAACAAGGGTTATCTTCCAGCCAGGAGGAAGGCAGGTGCAATGCTTCTGGAACAGCCAGAAGCCAATACCATCCTTGCTCCAGCCAGTCGCTAAACAGGTCAGCCTGCTTTTGTCAAAGATCTCGACTCCCCTGTGGATCTCATTGATGATCAGGGACTTTGACTCCTCAAAGAGGCTGTCGAGCTGGTCTGTCCACATGAAGCGAGTGCCGGCTTCAGCAGATTCCGAAAGGGCAGCATCCATTTAGCTGAGGAAAAGGTGTAGGAGACCTAATTAATCAGGACGAATCAACTGCGGGTGTCAGTGATGTTCGAGGTGTCGGGAAGTTCCGGATTTCCTTGAGGTAGCTGGGGCACGGACGGACGGTGGTTGGGGTGATCTCAAATCCAGCAAATTCTACAGTGTCCTTTGCGAAGACGAATTTGGATGGGTTCAGTGTAATGCCCTGGCGTCCGCATGTGTCAAGCCAGTCGACAGCTTGGAAGAAGGCACCCTTAATGGAGTCCGACCACATCAAGGTATCATCCACGCATTTGGTCTTCCGTGGAATATCAGCGACAATCACATCGAACCGGCGGCTGTAGCCATCTCCTGAGGCAATGTACCCTTGAGGGGCCACCAGGTACCGATAGCGACCCCATGGGGTGATGAATGTCGTGAGATCCCTATCCTGTTCATCAAGGGCGATACTGTGGTAGCCATTCCATGCATCAAAGACAGTTTGGTGTGTGTTGGGTGGAACAGTACGTGCCTGGTGAAAGGGGGATTGAGTGTGGTGGGTCTCGCGAACAGCATGGCGATTGAGTGCTTGGAAATCCACTGTCCGTCTGGGTTTTCCGGACTTCTTGGCACACCCAACCGTCCTGTGGCACCAAGTGACGGGTGTGCCGACGGGGACCGGCTTATGACGCCGAGGCGTACGTCTTGGTCGACTCCTGCCTTGAGCGTCCTGCCAGTGTATAGGAACAGGGATGGGTGTGTGGTAGGCCACTGGCCGGGCGTCTCGATCGACCATCAGTCGCATGGGGGTCCTGACATCATGGGGAGGGGCTGATGTTCACACACGTTGAAGGTACTGGATCTGTAACAATCAAGAATCCACTTCTCAAGCCGCTCACGATTCTCCTCTGTGGTTGGAAAAGGGGGCGGGGTGGGGTAGGGAGGTGGTACCACCCGCCCGCAGTGGGCACAAGGTACAATCTGATGAAGACGAGGCCGATGGGGTAGATGATGCAACTTCATTGGCGTGGTGAGTTTCCCCGATCGTGGGGAAGCTGCTAGAGATCAACCCCAAGGCAATACAGGCCTGCTTGGACAAGAAGAGGCAGTCTGAGGAGTCTGTGAAGTACACAACCTGACGGGTCTCAAGAGTCCTCCCCGAGGGTGTGGTGCCAGAGATCCTGTATCAATATGTACAAATATCTATTGTGACGTAAGCTGGAGCGTCTACACTGTAAGCGCGCATGCATAGTGACGTAATAAAGGAGTTTCAAGACTCATCAGTTATGTTTGGTACATGAACACGAGAGCATCATAGTGGATTTTGGACATGTTTTGTGTGACGGACTGTTGCTTCAGGAGTCGTGGACTTCAACACAACTTGGTATTGTGCGGTATGTATTGTGCATTGTACATTGCTTGTGCATTTATTGGACAGCGACGTGTGTGTGCTGTCGTTAAGCTGTGTGAATCCATATTCTGATTTCTGGTGAATTAACGGGAAAGACCTTGTCTGTGTCATGTGTGGACCTGGACTCTTTTCTGTGTACGGCCTGGAACCCCATACATGTGTCGCGTGTCAATGGTATGGACCTGGATCAAATTTCTTTGTCGCGTGTGAAACTGGTCTACTACCGTACTTCGAAGTTCGACGCCATGTCATGACGCGTGTAACTTTAGTTGAACTCATAAATATTGTAGAGTTTATCGCCATTAGATCATGAACTAGAACTACGTCTAGATTTAACATTAGACATAGCCTGTGTCATCAGTGACAGTGTGTGTGTTCGTGAGGGTAGGCCTATGAATGGAACGCCATGACGGACATTATCGTGAATACTTCCCAAGACGGTCTAATGCAGGTGTCACATGCACCGTGTTGGCCCACCGTTCACCATTGTTCTGGCCAAATTTGTGCACACGGTGGCAAACGGTGAGGCACACGGTGAAGCGGTTGAAGCCCGTCCAACACGTTCATACGGGCTCGCTGGGCACCCGTTCCCGAGAGGATTTTCAAGAACGACCGAACTCTTGCCGGGTTATTTACCGGGTGATGACCGGGTATTTCAGAACGGTCTTAAACCGGATCAGTCGTTAAAAGGGCGGTAAAAGGACTGCATGAGGACGCCGCACCCGTTTCATGCCCGTTTGCAGGACGGAGATAGACCGTCAGAGGTCGGGCAACATGAATCGATCACCCCCCCTTTCTTTTCCGCATCATGTACGCCCCCTTGTGGCTAAACTTGCCAACTCCTAGTACATGAAAACCGTACGTGAAAACTTCGTTTTTAAATCGGTTCTCCCCTTTATCATGTTTATTGTTTACCAACAAGATCAATCAATAACTGAATGAATTTGAGTTAAAAACTAATACCCAGAGTAATATTTTACGAAACAAAAGTATCATATACCATGAGGAATAAATCATATGACATAAACAGAGAAATGATTATCAACTTTATTTGGGGGCTGGTTTACTCGGAAATTATAGTTTTATAGGGGGCCCATATTTTGTCACATTTGTCTCATTTGCTTTAAGCCTCTGTTTCTGTTTTCATGTCAATTCAGTTCTGGTTTAATTATTTACACTTTACAATAGATTTTATACAACATCGAATTGGTCGTACTTATTAAATTGTTCTAAATTAGAGTTCTGAAAAGGTGGGAAAGCCTCAAAGTTTTTTCCCGCCACAAAGTTTCTTCATTTTTTAATAATATTATTTTGTATGTCTTGATTATAATTATTGATAGGGGTCTGCGTTTTTGTCTTTGGGCGTCCATCCCATCATTATTGAAACATCAACCATGGGGGAGGAATCGTTCCATACGGGTCACTCCATCTATTCATATACAAGTCATTTATAGTATTATTTATTTATTCTGGAGGAGAGGCGGGCGATAAGGGGGTTGGGGCAAAGCCCCCTAATTCTCATTTTTAGACACTGTTTTTACCTAAATTTTCGATCGGGAAATGCCTGGGTAAGTTTCTTTTTGTATTTCCGATTCTTTGTAGGCTTCCTTGAAAAGCGGTTCAATTTCGGTATGTCATTACCATAACTATATACCCTTCTGAAATTAAATTGATTACATGTCTTTTTACATACAATCTATGGCAAACGAAATTCGTATTTTTTGGCAATCTTAAAAGCGGCTTCTCAGATATAAAATACAATGTCATTTGCATGTATTTTTATTAATACAAATATTATATTAAGGTATTGTCTTTTATAGTTCCGATTAATTTATTTAATCACAGTAAAATCACTTAAAAAGGGTCGTGTGTAAAACAATGAAAATAAAAATAAACAAAAAACTAATCCATGGATCATACAAAAATATCCAAACGCAGAATTATGAATGATGTAGGCATTTTTATTGATGTGATTCTATAAAGGGTTATACTTTGGCTGAAAGAATATTGCAATGAAATGATTATGAAAAAATATTAGACAATTCATAATATATCATCATATATATAACAATAAAGTACTTTTATTATGATATTCAATATTTCATTTGATATAACAAGATTTGAATATTTTAAAAGCATGGGGAAATTTTCGCGGAGAAATGAAAATAATATTCGATAAAACTAAAACAATTTTTTGAATGAAACGCGGGTATAAAGTATACATGTAATTTGGGCAAACGTTTTAGACCAAACTATGCTGGAGCTTATTAGGAAAGTAGTCTAATGTTTATTTGCAAAGCTGTTATAATGAAACTTTAGAAACTAATGTCAAACAAAACAAAACAAACGTGAAAAAAATTGACATTACTTTAGATTAAATGTCCATAAAAGGACCAAATTTTAAATTCTTCTCCCCGACAATGACAATAAAAGTATTTCTGAGAGTTACTGTATCTTTTGAAAGCTGCAATATCATTCCTCGCTGAGCTGTGGAGAGAGCGATGAGATCGAGAGCTTCGAAAACAAAGGGCGGATTGAAGACACCATATACGTGATTTGAAGACACCATAAGGGTAGATCCACTAGACCAGTCCATCACCGTGCATGACCGCTTTGTGGACGGGTGTGGAGCGTTTGTTCCGTCCTCACACCATCCGCATACCGTCATCACAACGTCATTATACCGCCCTTGCACCGGGTCTCCAACGACCGGTGCCTGCGGTTCATGCCCGGCGAAAATTTTGAGCATGCTCGAGCATGCTCAAAACATTCGCGGGCATGAACCGAAGACAAAATAACGTGAACGTTTTTGACGGGTCATCACCGACCCACCGTGCACCATCACCGGGTATCCTCCGTGTCCCGCCGTTCGCACCAACCTGTTTCGCACGGTCGCGAACGGTATAAAACGGTGAGTCACCCGGCGAAGAAAACTATTTTCTTTTTCTTGTCAAGGAGCGGTAAGGCCGGTGGGCAAGCGGTAATCGCACGGACAAAAGTAAAGCATGGACTACATATGAGGACGGTCAGCACGGTACCAGGCTGGCTAGGACCTGGTATAGACCCGGTATAGAACGATACAGACCCGGTGAAAATGATGAAAAATGTTATGTGGCCGGTGCCGTTCTATTGCCGTGTTGCAAATTTTGGATTTTCGGTGAACGGCGAAGACCCGTTCATTTTACCCGGTGCATGTGACACCACCATAAGGTTGTAACTGTGAAGCAAGTTCTTGTGATATGAGCAGCTCTATGTATGGAACTCCTTGGAGGACACTATATTGATTTCTTCTTGAGACAGCTTAGCAGTCAGGCAGGGAGGTAACTTCAAGCGAAGGGAGCAGATTTAACTGAGACTTTAATGCCTGGAACTCGTACGGTGTAATAAATAACTGAGGTCGACGGTGAATTTGCACCTTGATTAGTCTCCAACAATGACTGATTTGCCGGTGGTATTTATGGCCTAGACTACTAAAGGAACTGTATTGATTATTGTTCATATATGGTTATGCAATGACTTATTTGTTACTCTTGGAATGGTAATATAGACTTATATTTACCTGATATTTACAAAATCTACTGGTTGTTCATATATACAATTACTTCGTTGCTCTGTATTGAATGCTTGTATAAACTAGTATATAAATAGTGTACAAACTATTGCGCAATATACTGGATTATAAGGACAACAAATACTAAATTATCCCGAGAGTATTTTTTTTTTCTCCGATGCCGCAGGTACTGGTACTGGTATATCCAATCCCAACGCGTATTTTTCTACCACTATTTTACTGTCATGTTATATTTGCCTAACAGTTACAGATTTGTGAAGTATAGGGGAGACTGGGGTAGTTATGGCCCCGGGCAAATTATGGCCCCTTTGTCTATAAGAGCTTATAATTCTTTGCTGCATTACACAATGATAATTAAATTTTTACACATGCCTAGCTAAACTCTTCCTACTATCATTTGAGAAAAAAATAAGCCATTTACTTCAAATTTTGTGCTTAGGGGAGCCTAAAATGTACGGCAATCACAATTCTGTTCGTTGGAAAGTGGCAAGTCTGCTTTTTAAATTGGGGTGTGATCGGTGATATCATTAATTAAAGTCATTTAAGATGAAATTTTGATTGAAACAGAACCAATAGGAAGTAACAAACACAACAGAAAAACTTCCACCTGAATATATTCAATAGTAGAGCTGTAAAGAGGGACCAAATCGAAAATGTCACTTGGGGTAATTATGGCCCCCAATGCATAAACAGTGTATAAGCGTAGATCGGGACATAAATTTGTATGATTATGTACATAAATATATGTATTGCTATGACTGCAAAATTTCAACATTTTGGCTGAACCAATTATTGATTAAAGCATTGTCGGTGGTTGATAAGTGTATTAGGAATACCCAACAATATTTATTATACATTACCATAATTAATTAGTATAATACCATTAAATTCATACAGTCATTACAATAGGCGCCATAAATACCCCAACCCATGGGGTAATTATGGCCCCACAAAGTTGTTAACATAATGGTAATTAATATGCAAATGAGAAGTCACAGGTTTATACTTTCTTTCGTATTTTATAGGTATATAGACTGACTGTATTTTTACATAATTAGAATATTATTGGACTTTGCATTTAATGGTAGTCATAGGAAATGTGAAAAAGGGGGCCATAATTACCCCAGTCTCCCCTATAGATTTAAAGACCAAGTCTGACCATCACCTAACTCTAATAGTCAAAGAAGTTGTCTAATATGTAATAACCATGGCTCAAGCTCTTCCCTTTCACGTAACTCCACCCCCAGCCCTTAGCCTAAAGGAGGATAGATTTGAAGAATGGAAAATCTTCAAGCAGATATGTATAACAATTATGAGGTTATAACGAAGCTCAAGGAAAAGGATAGCGAGTACCAAAATGCTGTATTTCTTCACACAATAGGCCCAGAAGGTCTAAAAATATACAATGCACTCACCTTCGAGAATGAAGGGGATGGTAAGAATGTCGATGTAATCATCAAGAAGACGAACTCTATCATCGTCGGAGAGACCAATGGGATATATGAAATATTCACATTCAACAAGAAAGACCAGAAACAAGGGGAAAGCATCGAAGCATATGTAACGGAACTAAAATCTTGCAAAGACATGCCAATTCTGCGACTGTCTAAAGGAGAGTCTCATTAGAGATCGAATTGTGTTGGGAATTGCCGATACTGCAACAAGGAAGATCCTCCTGCAACGGAAAGACTTGCAGTTGCTGACAGCTATAGACATTTGTCGTTCTTCTGAAGTCACTGCCTCCCAAATGCAGGCTATCTGGGACATCCCTCTATCCACAGGGTAGAAAAGTCACATGAAAGAAAGCAGTGGACGAAGAATCCAAGGCGCAAGCCAGAAGGAGAGAAGTCTATAAGATGCAAGTTCTGCAGCAGGACCAATAGACGCAAGAAGGAAGAATGTCCAGCGTATGGGAAAACGTGCAATAAGTGTAGCAGAGAAAACCACTTTGTTGTGTGCTGTAAGAAGGGCTCAAGTCAAAAGAAGGACATCCAAAATATAGAGTCTGAGGATCCAGCAGAGAATCAGTCAGAGTCTGAGACAGAATCTGTCAACTTCGTAGAGATTGAAGTGTACGCTGCTGGTAACAAACCTTCTAAAGGACTTTTCGCTGAGATGTTAGTTGAGAACAAGCCAGTCAACTTCCAGATTGACCCGGGTGCTAGTGTGAGCGTCATCCCGAAGAGCCTTGTCCCAAGTGCAGAAGACATTTATAAAGAGAACACCATGCTGAAGATGTACAACCGCTCTCGTCTTCAAGCAGTAGGTCGGGCTAAGTTCGTGGTGCGCCACACGAAGAACAACAAGAAGTATAAAGTGAACTTTATCGTTGTCAATGAGGACTTAGTACCGCTTCTCAGCGGCCGAGCCTCGCAGCAGATGAAACTCTTAAATGTACACTATGAGAATTTCAACCACGTTTGTTTTGTTGGCCCTGAAGACGTCATGGAAAGTTCCAATGACATATTTTGATGAGCACACTTCTGCAAAACCACCTGGCAAAGTCAAGCTGTTGACTGCGGACGATGTAACCCCAACGCAGTGTAACGCTAAACCGGTTTCAGTCAAGGATGGACTCGCTAAACTTGTCGACCAAGACATCCTAGTAAAGGTTGAGGAACCAATCCCTTGGTGCAGCAGACTTGTCGTTACCGAGAAGAATGACAAGAAGTAGCTGAGGTTTTGCATCGACCCAAGACCTCTCAACAAAGCCTTACAGAGGGAGGTGCGCAGACTACCTGTCATGGAGGACATACTCCCGGAACTGTCGAAGGCCAAAGTCTTTTCCAAATTCGACCTAAGATCAGGCTACCTTCACTGTGAGCTGGACGATGAGAGCAGTTACCTCATAACGATGAACACACCGTTTGGTCGTTACAGGTGGAAACGACTACCCTCTGGAATTAATGCCTCAGCGGAAATCTTCCAGAAGAAACTGCAACAAGCCTTGGACGGCCTTGAGGGAATCGAGTGTGTCGCAGACGAAATCATCCTGTTTGGTGTAGGGGACACCAGAGAACAAGCAGAGAAGGGCCATGATCGTAAGCTAGCAGCTCTGTTCCAGAAATGCAGAGATAAAGGCATGAAACTTAACCAGAAGAAGTCAGTGCTGAAGGCTACAAGCATTCCATTTCTGGGACACATTGTGACAGACAAGGGACTAAAGGTTGACCCTGAAAAGGTCAAAGCCATCCTAGAGATGCCTAACCCCACGGAAGTGCAACGTCTACAAGGCTGCATCAACTACCTCGCAAGGTTCCTACCTATGCTGTCTGACATGTTGACTGGGAATGGACGTCCGAACATGAGAAAGCGATGTCGAGAATAAAGGTGAGTCTGACGAAGCCACAAATCCTCACTAACACATCCATCAGGGCTCGGGGGGCAGTCCTACTACAGGAGGGAAAACCATTATCCTACCTCAGTCGTGCCCTAACGCCAACTGAGAACAGATATGCCCAAATATAGAAAGAGGCGCTTGCCATATGTTTCACCAGACATACCACTACACATCCAATGCGACGCTAGTAGGTCAGAGAAAGTGGGTACTGACCTGTTCGAGCTAAACAAGAAACACGACCTTGTCAAGGTCGACTACCTTCATAACTTTGGGGAAATTGACAAACTGTATGACCTGGGCAGCCTTCGCCCGAAATGGCATCCCGAGCACTGTGATAAATGACAACGGGCCACATTACTCATCAGAAGACTTCGCTAAGTTCTCGAAGAGATGGAAGTTTGATCACATCACAATCTCTCCAAGACACAGCCAGGCGAATGGGAAAGTAGAAGCTGCAGTCAAGGCTGCAAAGAGACTACTCAAGAAGACATCACATTCTAAAGGTGATGCATACCTAGCAATGCTAGAACTCCGAAATACTCCAAACCAAAGTGTTGACAGTAGTCCAGTACAGAGGCTACATGGCAGAAGAACAAGAACACTACTCCCTACAGCATCCTGAAACCAAGAGGTGCAGAGATTCTCAGTGAGGATAGGAAAAGGATGAAGACACTACAACGCAAGCAGTCGGAGAACTACAACCAGCATGCTAAGTATCTGCCAACCCTAGAAGAAGGAGACGTCGTACGGCTCAAGCCAAACAAAAGTTACAAAGGAGACTCAGTATGGCAAAGGGCTGTCGTACAAAAAAAAAAAAAAAAAAAAA
>CALNVZ010000674.1:11673086-11695971 GCA_940671915.1 Paracentrotus lividus
AAAAAAAAAAAAAAAAAAAAAATTGACGAAAGATCCTATGAAGTAGAGACCAACTCCGGATTGCTCCTTAGAAGAAACAAAGTTGACCTCAAGAGATCTGAAGAACTCCCACCAAACGCCGGGAACGATCAATCCGTAATACCTAAAGCGATAACTGAAAATCTCAACCACGTGCTCATGGAACCGAGAGGAAACAGGTACACCACCCGCAACGACCTGTTATGACCAAACACTCTCAAACTACTCAAAATCACATGCAAGAGAACAACACTAAACAAGACAAAGCTCAAAGCACAAAACATACACGAACAGAACATACACGAACAGAACAAAAAGACAAGACTGACACTCAGTTTTTCCTAAAGACCAGATATGGTAGAGTAAGCAAACCACCAAAGATTTGGTGACTATGTTGAGAAGTTAACCAAATTAATATTGTCATGATTGTGAAATGTCTAGAATTTAAGCGTGTAGCCACTTTTATGCAAAATACCCAAGTTTGGTTATGAATCTCAGTCAGAAAACCCTGACAATATTTTATTTTGTTAAATGTTCTATTTCAAGAGAGTTGAGTTGAGTTTGTTATTATGAATAGTAGCATACTTATGCGTGATACGCATTTGAATGTTCTATTTAGTGTTTTAACAGGAAACCAAGACAAAAGAAAGAAACTGGAAACCATTCAATTTGTTTGATTGCGTTTATTATGGATTTTACAAAACAGGTTAACATGTTAGTAGTTGTAATATAGTAAAGAGAACAAAAACAAAACACAATTTTATTCTGAACTATTCAATTTTGTTTGTATACCAAGTGATATGTTACAGTTCAAGACATGACTATTTAATCACATGTCTTAATAACAGATTACAAAGTTCTATCTCAATAATCACAAATATTTGTTTTAGGTATTTATAAAAATTATCTGGTTACATTATGGTGAATATCATGTTCCTCACATCTTTTACCCCCCAAAAAGGAGAATGTATCAATGTACAAATATCTAATGTGATGTAAGCTAGAGCGGCTACACTGTAAGCGCGCACGCACAGTGACGTAATAAAGGAGTTTCAAGACTCATCAGTTATGTTTGGTACGTGAACACGAGATCATCATGTCATAGTTTTGTTGGATTTGATTGTGCTAACCAACGCTAATCTACCGAGTGAGTCAAAAAAAACTTTACACCTAGAAAAATGTACATAAAAAGAAAACAAATTTATAAACCCAAAATTATTTTACATATTCTGAAAGAGTAACTCCTCCTGCATCTTCTGGTACCATTTTTGTATGGTATGTCTTTACGCTTGGATGAACACGACGCATTGTTTGCGAACATGTCAATTTCGAATTGTGCCAGAATGGGAGTAAAATCAAAACAACAAAGAGATAGAAAAAAGCAACTTCATCCTGATTAAAAGAGCATAACTTTTTAACGAAAATGTCTTCCGCTTAATAATATGGCAGGGTTGTTGTTACACATATTGACTACATTTTGTATGAAAATAAGATTGATTCGTGAAGTAATGCACGAATGAGTACACATTAAAGACTAAATTGCCACTGACAGACCTAAAAAGGCCTCCTAATACTTTCGAAAAGTGATTATTTTGTCTTTGCCGTGTGCTCACTCATGCCTGACTCCACAGATCTATCTAATTTTCCACATACAAAATGTAGTCAATATGTGTAACAACAACCCTGCCAAGTTATTAAGCGGAAGACATTTTCATTAAAAAGTTATGCTACTTTAATCAGGATGAAGTTGCTTTTTTCTAGCTTTTTGTTGTTTTGATTTTACTCCCATTCTGGCACAATTCGAAATTGACATGTTCGCAAACAATGAGTCGTGTTCATCCAAGCGTAAAGACATACCACACAAAAATGGTACCAAAAGATGCGGGAGGAGTTACTCTTTCAGAATATGTAAAATAATTTGGGGTTTATAAATTGGTTTTCTTTTTATTGACATTTTTCTAGGTGTTAAGTTGTTTTTGACTCACTCGGTATAGGCCATCAGCTATCAAAACAGATCCATAGGATGAGGGCAACTGCAATGTGGGTACCATGTTCGTTGGCTGCGGTCATCTTCATGGTAAATGGGATGAGCTGGCATGTCTTCAAGCCTAGCTTGGAAAGAAGCGAGGTGCCAGCAAGGCAGGATTGAGAGCCAGTGTCCGCCATGGCAGGGTATATGGTACCAGGGGAGTCGTACTAGCGAGGATGATGGGGAAGCCAAGGACCTGAGCATCTGAGGGGATAGCCTGGATGGCAATGTTGACAATGTAGTGAGGATCAGATGCCTGCTTTTCCAAAACGTCACAAAATTCATTGTAAACGTGGTGGTCCAGCATGATTGTGTAGGTAGCAGTTGTCGAGGTGCTGTCCAGGGAACAAAGTGTCTCGAAGATCGCGGTTGCATCATGCTCTGTCGGTTGTTGAGTGGACTGGATGGGCTGCTGCCTGCGTTTGGACTGGCGACAGACACTCTCAAAGTGGTGCTGGATGCCGCATTTGGCGCATTATATGTGGCCATAGGCTGTCCATTTCTTGAGGCGTTCCTGTCTGCTTCGTCAATGGCCTGGCTTACCGTAGGGTGGAGGTGTTGGATGTAACTCGCTTAGCTTGCAATGTGGGCGGCCTTTCTCCTGGCGGCGATATGAACTGGTGACGGCTGCAGTACTGTTGTTGTAGTGCTGTCTCCAAGGAGCCGGCCTGCACATCGTTTGCCACTTTCCTTGGCCTCGACATACGTGAGAACCTGCTCAAGTGACATGTCCTGCTTCGATTCGCCAAGGATGTCCAATCGTATCTCTTCATCTGCGAGCCCTCGAATAAGGGCATCCCGAACCATGATGCCACTGTAGTCCACCTGGGCCGTACACGTGCAACCGATCGTGAACCCCGCAAACACCACCCTGTTCTCGGAGCCGTGCAGAAAATGCCCGAACTAGTTCATCGCGATCCTGGCGCATCTGTTGTAGTTGCATGCGTGCTACCATGACGTTCTCTTGGTGGACCGCGAGAGTCTTCATGTTTGTCAGGATGGCTGACTCACCACTTGGGGCGAGGGCGCCAAAGGTTCTTGTAAGGCCTTTCATTAGCGCCTCGTCACAGCACTGGAGGAGCTGGTAGACGATGTCAGACCCTTTGAGGTGTGTGGCAGCTTTATATTCCGACCATCGCTGTAAAAAGGAGGCCCACTCCTCACTCGTTCCAGCTGCTTAGATCATGGGCCGCTTCACTTTCTCTGCCTTAGCGGCGCCCGGGCGGACAGTTGAACATTGTCGGTAGGGTGGGCAGTCCTTGCATGCAGGTCAATGAGTCTGAGCTGGACCTCCGTGGGGTGGTGGCAGGCCAAGTCGTTGCGCAGTCTGGTGCAGGGCAGGGATGGAGCTCATAGTGGTTGGTGGCGGTACACAGGTGCAGTCAGGTGCTGAAAAAGTCAACTGTTGTCATAGATGAACGTTGTTCTTTGCTCTCTGACTTAATGTTCGTATTTTGATTTTAATCATAGCAATGACAACAGAAAGATAACAGGACAGTGTTAAAACATACAATATCCTCTATAGTAACTGGTGTGGTTGCAAGGGAAATACTTTGTATACACATGCATGCACAAAATTAAACGATTACTGGTGTCAATATTATTGTAATAATTTTGTATAGATCTATTGAAATACATCAAGAAAAGTGGAGATATAATATCATTAGATTGTTCATTGAACATTCATCAGAATATTATTATATAGAACTAAAAACGTTATACCAAAATAATGCAAAACTTTGAATTTCCATAAACACTGATAAAATCATTATTTTTTTCATACAATTTCAATGAAATCGCTAGTGTCCTGTTTAATATTTGATTTAACTACTTTCATTTTAGTTCATATTGATTTTGAGCAGGAGTACACCTTTAATTCTCTCATTGCAAGAATTGCATTATTTTATCATATTTCAACATTTCACAACTTTATAGATAGACTGTTGGACATCTGTGTTGAACCTCAAGTGTGAATTGTTACAGCGCGGGAATTCTAGCAGATCATAGCTGAATCGAGCTGGTTAACGCACGCCACGTCCCCTTTGGCGGAAGGCCGAGGATAGAATCCAAGCATGCAAGCTCCCAATTGTTATACTATTGATTTGCTCCTGGATATACGCCAGAGTTCCTGAAAGTTATTGAAAGCGCCTGAATATGTATACGTTTATTATAATCATGTAAAGATTGAATATTGTTACAGGTATTATAAAAAAAAATATATTCATATTCACATAACCACGGTCACAAATATTTAGTTGGGTGATGTGTATATGGTCCTAATAAATCAAAATCATGTTCCTCTTAACTTTACTGGCTTTGACCACACTCACCAGGGGCGAGACTCGTTTCATGACTGTCACCGAAGGGGGAAAAACACGTCTTAATTTCGATTACCCATGTGACATTTCAAAAGTCACTTTACGATACCTCCAAAAAGAGCCGTTCTACGATTCAGCGAGTCCAAATCCAATGTCATTGCCTGAAAATCAAGAACTTATAGTTCATAATGATAATAATAACAATAATTGTTCTCTTGAGTTTCATATCAACTCAGTCTCTAGATCCGATGCAGGCGGATACATTCTTACTTTCTATAACAATGATCGAATTTTCCAAGGGGACACAAGAATTGGTTTAAGAGTTAAATATCCACCCGGTAAGGCGTCTTGCGAGTGGAATGCTAAGAGCGTTGTTGATGATTGGGGGTCGATGCTATGCAAGGCCCCAACGGGAACTAACCCCGGGCAAATTATTTGCTATCAAAATGAAATAAGGCTACCATCATGGGATATGCCTACGGAGGTTGGTAATATTGTAAAGCAAAATATTTACCTAAGTTATAACCAAACTGCGTTTTGCTGCGCTTCCCTCCAAGAAACGCTTGTTGACAGATGTGCCTGTAAGGATTTTATCTGGAACCCCTTACATAATGGGAGCATCGCAGACCCCTGCGCTGCACCCCCTCTTCAAGAATCTGCATTATCCGGTCCACCCCAACTTACAGAAGACGATAAGACCAATTCCTCTTCAATAATCACTTTATCCCCCAGAAATGAGACCGCTGAGGATACTTCTGTTGAGAAGAAATGTGGTTCAGTGTATTGGGGTCTTGGTGTTTCCGTTTTGGTATTTGTTATTATTGTGCTATGTGTGGTACTTGCATCAGCTTTTCAAAAGAATCGGCAGCTCAGCAAAGACAAGAACGGAAATCAAAATGTTGATTATACTAGCGTAGCAAGTGCCGAAGTTTAACTTAAGCCATGGATATATTAGGCAAGGCACATAAACTAAGTGAGCGGGAAGCTAAAACTCTCGGAGGTCCATTTGAGCACCGTATGAGCGGGGGGAACGCAAACTAGTATATGTGAAAAACAAAACATAAATTTGTTAAAAACTTTGTAAATTTCGGAAGAATTCTGATCGTAGAATTCCACATATTTCGTTTAATGTAAATGTATTTTCATTATGTACATACTTTGTCAATACATATATATATATATATATATATATATATATATATATATTTGTATATATTCTGTTATATCATTATTCAACATTATATATTTTTAGTTATATTATCATATATTTCTACCAATGTGTTATTTGATTTGATTGGTTTCTTTTTCAGATATTGAACTAAAGAAAAATATATACGAATTTATATAATGATTTCCATCAGGCTCTGGGCTCTACTGTGGAGAAGTAACATTAAAGGGCCTGTCCCACAGGAGGCGATCGTTGTGGCGACAACCTATGCATGTTAGAACCTGCCAGAATCGTGTCAGAATCGTAGGTGACCGAAGATGATATACGTATCTACGACTCTGTCTACGATAGGCAATGACATCGACTTGCTTCCACGCAAACAATAGACTAACAATAGCTTGTGTCCGATAATACAATAGCCTCGACCTTCGCGCATCTCGCAGCTCGACTTCTCTCGTCGCAACTTTAAATCAACCAAAATATGAACTTGCGCACTGTGGCGATCCTTGCGACTGACACAAGCGAACGAGTGTTTTCTACCTGATGGCGGCCTGTCGCCATTATATTCGTGATAGTCCTCTCAGTCGCGCATTATATTTTGGGTCGTGAGTGATTTTTGAAAATTTCAAAAATCAGCGGCGACTGTACAGTATCTGAATCGGGAGGCCGATCCTGATTTTGGTGAATGTTGGCGGCGACAAAGGCCGTAGCAGCTTAAATTTCACTGGCAGTTCGGTTCAGCGATGCGTGCAACGTACGCCGGAGCGCGGCAACCTACAACTGGCCGCCGTTCCGCTCTGCTAAACATGTTCTATCTGGCGACAATCTACGATAGCACCTTGTCGCGACAAGAGAAGACAGGCTACGGTCATTGACGTCAACCCAACTGACGCCGACTATTGTTTAACTTGTTGAGAAACCAGCGGCGAACAGAATTTTGCTACGTATTTGTTGGCGACAGACGCGATAATTCACGATCTTATGGGCGATTGGACCTGCGCATGGTGGCGATGGGTACTAATAGGTAGTTCGCAGGTTGTCGCCACAACGATCGCCTTCTGTGGGACAGGCCCTTTAGGCCTCCAAGCCATTATCTGAATTGGTGCAGACCAACCTGATAGGTGCCTAGATGGTGTGCTTTAATTAATATATTATCAGCATAAATTCCTCAAACGTTTTGGATCTGCTTTTTACAAATAACTTAATTTTGCTAATTTTGAAACCACCTTTGGTGCCTTTTTTTCTGTGTTCTTCCGAGGTTTGTTATTTCTTTGATTGTCACATTGCATTGTGTTAATCATATATGTCTAAATCTTTAAATTTGAATAATGTTCGATATACTGTTATTGCATACTAAACTCATATTGATTTATCGCTTATTGCTCTTGTAAAAATACACATATTATAATGTATTCATAAAAATAAATGTAACAGCAATATATTCTTTCCTGCATTGTGGATTCCGTTGTGTCAATTGGTATTATCATGATTATAATAGTTTATCTAAACAGGAAAGAAGAAGGAGGGAAAAAAATTACACTCTGGATTCACACATTTTTCCTGCGGATCCCCACGGATGCCTTCCCGTCACGCCTCAATAATTAGGAAATATACGGGAGAAAATGCGGATGATACGAATAGTTACGACCAGATACGGACACTTGCGTCCACTTACGAATAACCTTACGAGTCTACTCGGTCTTTGTTTTTTTCCGACTTTCGGAAACTTCCGGACACTTCTGAACACTTGCGGGGATATACTTACGTATACAGATAAATGGGAATTGTAATGAAAAATTATATATCTCTCTGGTCAATGAATGTGGGGTTTTTTAAACCTTCGCTAATAGATCACCTTCCCTATTTCTGCTAGTCGAGTGGCGGATACAGGGTTTCAGGATAAGGGGAGGGGGCGCCACCGAAACATGTACAGTCAATGAGCGTTTTTCAAATTATAGGGGGGGGGGTGCGTCCCCTGCCCCCCGCCTGGATCCGCCATTGCTAGTTATATGGCTTCATAGTCCTATCCCAAAAGGAAAGTGGTAAGTATAAAGACAAATGCTGAAGAGGGTACTGGACAACAGACGTTGATCCAGGGGGCAAACACCCTCCCCACCAAAGAAGAGAGAGAGAGAGAGCGAAGGGGGGGGCTTAATTAGGTTTCAAACCACTTTTTATATCGCTTCTATATACAGGCCATTAAAGAAGATTCGGTTCCCTAATAAACAGAACAAAACGAATGATTTTTATTTTTTTTTTTATATTGTTTTGTAAATAAAGGACACCAATCGAAAAATAAACATCACAGAAAAGACAACATGCAGCGAAATCTAATTTATGCAATTGATTATTAGATATTACAGTTTTTAAAGAAGTCTACCTTTATCAAAAGTTTTAACTCCCAATTATATAGAAGAGGAAAGGAGAATTTCAACTTTTTTTTTCAACCCTCCCTTTTTTTTTGCTCTCACATTTTCCTCACGTAATATTTATGGTAATTATAAATTGAAAAGCAAAAAGAAGAATATATTAAAGTGATTATAATGTTTAAATTTCTCTCTCTTTTTTTTGGGGGGGGGGGTAGGGGGGGGGGGCGGGAGCGAGTGCATAATTGCCTGGCTTTCAAATCATTATATAGCATATTTTTTGTTTACCCTCGCATTCTATCATTTAGAAAATATGAAATTGTAGCCCGAACAGATCAGACTGCCCTGCTTTCCTAGTTATTGAATGGTAAATAGAGTATTTGCGCTGTGCGCTCACGTGATTTAAATGACATAATTTAAACAAATGGATATCAATAACCCTTCTTGGGCATCGAGCTCTAAAGAGGTCATAACCATGTTTATGCTAGGGATTATCCAACTAAAGCGAATTTTAAACAAAATTATTCAATATATTCTTGTCATGAAAAAAGGGGGAAAATTATTGAGTTATAAGATTTAATTGCAGAAGAATTCAATCAAATATGGTTTCGAACATTTTGTTTTCAATTGTTTTTTTTTATTGAGTGGAAGCTCGCTTGAATTATTAGTTTTTTTTAAATTTGTCCCCCCCTCCTCCCTCTAGGAAATTTAGGACTTACCCCTCGAAGTTATTACATTTATATAACCCCTATCCATGTGCAAACAGAAACGGGTGTTCGGGAGCTCCAAGGCGTGAGAGGACGCAATTATCCGCAACGCTTAAGTGTTTGTCCGCAGCCTCTTAAGTGTTTTGTTTTTGGATACTTACACGTTTGATACGTTTAATTACGGATAATTGCGAATACTTACGGTGGACGCAAATAAACGCAAATAGACGGAACTTAAGAATTTTCCCGGATGGTCTGCGTCCTAGATACGGATAGTTACGTTCATTTACGGAAAGTTACGTTTAGTTACGGTTACTTACGTACGTCGGCATCCGTAAAGATGCACTGCGAAATTTTGAACATTTCAAAATTTCGCAGGCTTGGCGCCGTCATTGTGCGTATCGATACGGTTCAGTTTCGGACAGATACGTATACCTACGTTCCTTGCGGATGACTGCGTCCATGCTGCATCCACTCAGCCAAATCTATACGCAGAGGACGTAACTAAACGTAAGTGTCTGTGTGACTGTAGCATTACCCCGATCAAAAACTACGCGTACTTTTGCAAGTGTGAAACCAAACTACGCGTAATATTCCCAAAGATAAATTTCCGTAAATTAGTAGGTACTTCGACGAAACTACGCGTAAATTCGCGAAGGTCGCTGGAACTTTTGTAGTGTGACCAGAAATTACGGGAACTTTCTATTCCCCTTTCGTTTTCTTATGTATTTCTTTGTTATTTTTTTTTCCTTTCTTCCTTCCCCTCTTTCCCTATGTATTTTTTGTTTTTCCTTCTTTCCCCTCTTACCTTATGTATTTCTTTATTTTTCCTTCTTTCCCCTCTTTCCTTATGAATTTCTTTATTTTTCCTTCCTTCTTCTCTTTCCTTATGTATTTCTTTGGTTTTCCTTCTTTCTTCTCTTCCTTATGTATTTCTTTGTTTTCCTTCGGTCTTCTCTTTCCTTATGTATTTCTTTGTTTTTCCTTCTTTCCCCTCTTTCCTTATGTATTTCTTTGTTTTTCCTTCTTTCTTCTCTTCCTTGTGTATTTCTTTGTTTTCCTTCGTTCTTCTCTTTCCTTATGTATTTCTTTGTTTTTCCTTCTTTCCCCTATTTCCTTATGTATTTCTTTGTTTTTCCTTTTTTCACCTCTTTCCTTATGTATTTCTTTGTTTTCCTTCTTTCCCCTCTTTCCTTATGTATTTCTTTATTTTTCCTTCTTTCCCCTCTTTCCTGATGTGTTTCTTTATTTTTCCTTCTTTCTTCTCTTTCCTTATGTATTTCTTTGGTTTTCCTTTTTTCTTCTCTTCCTTATATATTTCTTTGTTTTCCTTCGGTCTTCTCTTTCCTTATGTATTTCTTTGTTTTTCCTTCTTTCCCCTCTTTCCTTATGTATTTCTTTGTTTTTCCTTCTTTCACCTCTTTCCTTATGTATTTCTTTGTTTTCCTTCTTTCCCCTCTTTCCTTATGTTTTTCTTTGTTTATCCTTCTTTCACCTCTTTCCTTATGTATTTCATTCTTTTTCCTTCTTTCTTCTCTTCCTTGTGTATTTCTTTGTTTTCCTTCGTTCTTCTCTTTCCTTATGTATTTCTTTGTTTTTCCTTCTTTCCCCTATTTCCTTATGTATTTCTTTGTTTTTCCTTCTTTCACCTCTTTCCTTATGTATTTCTTTGTTTTCCTTCTTTCCCTCTTTCCTTATGTATTTCTTTGTTTATCCTTCTTTCACCTCTTTCCTTATGTATTTCTTTATTTTTCCTACTTTCTTCTCTTTCCTTATGTATTTCTTTGTTTTTCCTTATTTCCCCTCTTTTCTTATGTATTTCTTTGTTTTCCCTTCTTTCTTCTCTTTCCTTACGTATTTCTTTGTTTTCCTTCTTTTTTCTCTTTCCTTATGTATTTCTCTGTTTTTCCTTCTATCTTTTCTTTCCTTATGTATTTCCTTATTTTTCCTTCATTCCCCTCTTTCCTTATGTATTTCTTTATTTTTCCGTCTTTCTTCTCTTCCTTATGTATTTCTTTGTTTTTCATTCGTTCTTCTCTTTCCTTATGTATTTCTTTGTTTTTCCTTCTTTCCTTATGTATTTCTTTGTTTCTCCTTCTTTCACCTCTTTCCTTATGTATTTCTTTCTTTTTCTTTTCCTCTTCTTTTCCTTATGTACTTATTTCTTTTTCATTCGTTCTTCTCTTTCCTTATATATTTCTTTGTTTTTCCTTCTTTTTTTTTCTTTCCTTATGTATTTCCTTGTATTGCCTTCATTCCCCTCTTTCCTTATGTATTTCTTTATTTTCCTTCTTTCTTTTCTTTCCTTATGTATTTCTTTGTTTTTCCTTCTTTCACCTCTTTCCTTATGTATTTCTTTGTTTTTCCCTATTTCCCCTCTTTTCTTATGTATTTCTTTGTTTTACCTCTTTCTTCCCTTTTTTTTATAATTTCGGGTATTTTCCCTGGAAAAAGACGGTTCGGGCAGATGTGAACACAAAACACAAATTACGGGTATTTTGGTGATTGAAACAGTTCTCGTAAATTACGGGAATTTTTCCTGATCGGGTATATACATTAGGTGTGAATCTTAGGTTTGATAATACAAAAGAAGAATGTAAGGATAGATTAAGACTTATACAAAGGAGACGTTGATAAGGAGGGATCAGAAGAAGGAAAAGAGTGATAAGAAGATAGAGGCGAGGTAGGGAGAAATGGAGGTGGTATTGAAGGAGGGAGATAGAAAAGTAGAAGAGAGGGTGGGCGATTGGACGAGAGGGGGAGACAGAGAGAGAGAGAGAGAGAGAGAGAGAAACGGAGAAAGAGAGAGAGAGAGAGAGCGAAAGAGAGAGAGAGAGAGAGAGAGAGAGGGGGGGGGAGGAAATGTGAACATGATATTTCACAGTTAAATCATATTTAGGTGGATGGTGAACTGAGATATATATACAGTCTGTATCAAATGGTACAAGTGGGAAACATTTTTTAAATACAGTATGAAGAATAATCACAACCTGGTATTAGTTAGCCTATCTGATATGCGCCGGGCTAGTGGGCAAGTTACTGGTCGCGCGAAAGAGACTGACTGACGGGCGAGGGCGAAGCCCGAGATCGTCAGGCGAGGGCGTTAGCCCGAGCGCCTATCATCACTGGTAAAGTCATCATTATGCATATATAGTTATCGTATGCGTGACGTACTTATTTTTATGCATCATTCATGAGACGACCCTTATATGACGATCGACCTTATTTATTCAACCAATCAAATACCATCACAAAGCTCCGTTTTTTGGTCGAGTTCATTCATACATGGGTAGATTTAGAAGATCGAAAATTTAACTAAATCTTTTGTTTCCTAATATTTCTTTCAATTTCTGATGTATATAATTTTTGTTGTGACAATAAATAACCTCTTGTGTCAAACATTCTACTTTATTTGGAGTATAATTGAACAATTATTTGTTTTCTCTAACATGTCGTACCCGCTCCGAAGTAGTTCGAAGTAGCACTAGCCATGTAGCAAAATACTGCGTGGAGTAAGATCGAGGGGTCTTCCCCTGAGACAGCTAGCTGCCGAAGCTTCGGGCGCATTCAGCTTCGCTCGGTCGGAGAACGAATTCGAAGGAAGTCAAAAGACAATGCATGGTAAAGCCTGATAGATCGCACTCTTTCAGAATCCAGTAGGCAAACTCACAAAAACATCCTCTCCACTAAGTACCACCGAATATATTGCAGAAGCCTGCAGATCCTTAAAATCATCTATTTTGAGCCTTTGAGCTGCATATTTCAAACTTCAAACTATATTGGAAATCTCTCGCAAACGCCATTTTCTTCGATTCGAATTTTGAGCGAGAGTGAGATCATTGATATTCATGATGATACGTCATGTTTCAATCCTCATCGCTTATTGGTCCGTGTTCGCAATCAGGTATAAATATTCATATCAAAGCGTAGCTGGGTTTCGTAGATTTTCTACGAACGAAACAAGGTTAATAAAAGAAAATTCATTTTTCGTATTCACCAGTGATGATAGGCGCTCGGGCTGACGCCCTCGCCTGACGGACTCGGGCTTCGCCCTCGCCCGTCAGTAGTTTGCCCACTAGCCCGACGCATATCGGATAGGCTAGGTATTAGTTGGTATTTCCATAAAGCAGGAAAATCAAATTTTCTTCTGCAATCTTTCATCCTATTTGATGCTGTAGTGTTGGAGATATGACTATTTTTTTCTGCAATCAAGAAAAATCCATTTTCGCACGCCTTCCCAATAATTTCAAAAATTGTTCAGGTTTCGAACACAATAAGGCAAAATGACCGCGATATAAAAGATTTGGGCAATTTCGATTATTTTGTCGTCGCACAAACTTTAGCACAATTTTCGTTTAAAGGGATGCAGTAACATTGAATGATATTCAAATCACATTTTATTTGATTTAGCTTATTTTGCTAACATAATTATAAACACTTAGGTCAGTCTGGTATCTCTTCAAAATTGCAAGATAATTGCTTGCTTTACCTTCGAGGTATCAATGATTTCATACTCAAATTTTATAAACCATCCCCAGTTGGTTTATAAAACCATGTGCTTTTCCACATAGCACAACATGCACCCATTTCCTGTTGCATAGTCCCCGTCCCTAGCGGCTTGCTGAGCTACCAACAAATGGTACTGGTGTTCGGCTGTATACTTGGCATTGTTTGTTACACTGTTTTAAGGTAGTAAATGACTTCCATTTGATCTGAAACTTTCAGTAGTTTGTTTTTACTGTTGGAACATTATAATCTTATTAATCTTGATCTAATTGCTGTTGTTTTTGAAAGCTACCCAATCTCTTTAACACAATGGTTTTATATATTTAACAGAAGCAAATTATACGAAGTATTGTATCAATAAGATACATTTTTGGGTTTTAATGTGATACTACATAACTTTGAGAAGATTTCATACCTATTTTCTTTCCCCCGCTTTTCCCGTTTTTTTAATCTAATAATTTACCAGTAGATGTTTAAGAACATATGGAGAGGGCGCTCTTTGCAACTCAGTCTATGCTCAGATTGATAGCTCTGTCTATAATTAATTGATTTATATATTTCTCATTTCTATCTATGTAAAACAAAGCATATTTAAAAGCAATCATTTTTCAATACATGAATAATTTTTCAATATAGGAATAACAAAGTAGAAAATGGATACATGCTTTCATAATAGTCTATGCTAGAAACACATATTTCTATGCCTAGAAGTGGTCCACTGGGAACTTTTACATTCAGTTTATTATCATCATGTCTACAAATCTGATTAAGCGTTTGGCAATAAATTCATCATTATTCTACATGAAATTATATTATTATGTAATAATCCGCTACACCAAATTGACCCACCGCTAAGTCATGGTCAGTGTAAATTCGTAGACTTTCGCCCACTACAAGTATAGTTCGTGTGAAAGTTTAGATAATATAGTAGGCTGTGCAAGTAGTAGGAAGACACAATGTTCCTGCCGTTCATGCTTTTCCAACAAAAATTGTATTAAAATAACAGCAATACATTTTTTTTGAGCTTCATTCTCCTTTCTGAAATAGTAACAGTCCAACGGTCGATTTTTATGCAGCAAGAACTTTTTTCCACATAAAAAATGGCTTTTGCTACATAAAACACCACAATTAATTTCACGTCATGATTGTGCGGCAGAGGAGAATCAATAAAACCAAATTAATGATTAACAAAAAAGGTTCGTCTACTTCTTCTTCAGGGTGATCTGCCTCCGTCATTGTTGTAGATTCTTGCAGATAATTGTGAGAATGTGTTTGTGTGTGTTGTGTTGTGTGTGGTGTGTGTGTGTGTTGTGTGTGCGCTACATAAGGATGTCCATTTTAACAGCATCTGTCTTTTCAATATCACAACTGCTAGAGATGGTTTCAAAATGTATCGCACATTCATCATAATTTTGGCTTCTAATTTTAATACTTTTATGCACATCAGGAGCAAAAATAATCCATGTCGTGGAAGGAGATTCGACAAATCTTAATTTCAGTTTTCCTTGTGACAACGCTCAAGTTACTTTGAGATTTGGAATCAGAGTTCCGTTTTACGATTCAGCCATCCCAGGGTCGATTTCATTGCCTGAAAATCAAGAACTTGTGGTTCATATGTGGCCAATATAAAATGCCATGACATAGTTGCAAGTCAGTTGTAGGCCCCCTTTCACCGACAGTTACAATGTATCTCTGCTATGTTGTGTGAATGTGTTATTTAATCAATTTTCATTCTCTGTATTAGTTTTGTAGTTTTTCATGACTTTATTGATGGATGATCCCAACCTCCCAATTTTTTTAAAAATTATTATTTCTTTTTTTAATATTTGTCCTCATGTTAATACGATATAAAATACTGAAATGTCTTAATTATTATTATTATTATTACTATTATTATTATTATTCTTATTATTATTTATTCAAAGAACAATACATTTCAGTATAAACAATACAAAATAAGAAATATCAACCAATGGAACGCCAGGGACAGAAAAAGTTATCATGCACATTTAGGAGATAAGATTAAACAAAAAGACGCAATAATATTCACTGTATTCACTTTAGTTAGTCTGATAGCATCTACATTATTTACAAAATTACACTGTCCGTCATAAAGATGGAATATTTTTTTTTGCCGCTGTTGCGACATGACATATCAATTCTACTCCACGTGAAATGTAAATCTAACGTATGGCATTAAATCTTAACATAAAGACGCGTCCATTATTTGGGGAGGGGAAACGCAACACTGCATTCATGAGTTTAGTGGAAATACAGCTGAGCGGCGCAGAAAATTATACGGCTCCACATAAATGTCAACTAAACCCGCGCTGACGACGGGAAGCGAACAGTTGAAAACTGCATGCAATTATTACTTAGCGTACAAAAACTCGCCTGAGAAAACTTCCCTGTGGTTGAATGGTATTTGTCCGTCGATCTGTTTGAGCAAATTACTCATGGACATGAAAGAAATAATTGAACTGTTATCATAGTTTTCGTAGGTAGATGCTTCAGACCAGACTCGGGAAAAAGACATTCTGGCAAGCCTATAACACGATTGTGCTGAAGTTGTAATCAGAATCTTTATTTCACATAGATTGATGTTCCAAACGATTATTGATATAAATAGTGATCTTGTCACCTCTTGCGAAGACGCCGTCCACATGCGATATGCATGTGATATGCGGAAATATCGACCCATCGAGTAAGGATTCTATTGTGATTATGTTCAAAGTGACAGGACTTTTTCTTAACCAATCGAAATGAATGTACCATCTTTGGAAAGCTGAGAATTCAAGCTTTTAAAAACTGCTTGAACAGTAAGCTGTAATATAATTATGCGTTGTCCAGGAAGATGATTATGCGGCGTATGAGCTATTTTGAGAGCAAAATTGGCCATATTGTACAGGAATTTGATCTGACTAGGATTTCGAATTGACACAAGTGACAGGACTTTTTTTCCCCTTTGCAATAAGTTATTCCTATTTTTGAAAAATTCAGACTCTTAGCGTACTTATTCAAATTGAACATTACTTTGAAAAGGTAGTTGCTCGCCATAATCAAGAAAACAAAGTTTAAAAAAATGCAAAATACAAAATGTCTATGGCCGCGTTCGCTTTGCGTAGAGTGATAGCGCCCTCTTCCCCTTAAGTTTACATCTAGAATTGATATGTTTGCTCCAGCTTTAATTTCTTGAATATGCATCCCTGTTTTTACTTTTTTTAGACCCTGGCTGTATTTTGAACATTCCCCCAACCATTCAATAAAAAACAACCTTTAGCCCTTAATTATCATCATTTTACCGTATTTTTCTTTTTAGCCTTGATGACAAGGTTGTAAATGGTAACTATTGATGATATTTTATTTTGATTTATGTTTGGCTGATATTTTACAATACAATTTAGGGAAGATAGAAATTTCTATGGTGTAAAAATGAATAAAATCAATGTAGAACCCCAATCAAAATAAAATTTGATCTCTCCCCGAGACAAAAGAGTCGAGCCTGTAACCAAAAACAAGATTGGACTTAAAGAACAATAACAACTCTACACCTAAGGCGTGTTTCCTTGGGGTCGGACTTAGGGCGCCTTGGTGGGTCGCGTAAACAAAAAAAGGGCCCCAAAAATAAGAAAAAATTACGAAAATGGCCATCATCTGGGGGTGGCAAAATTTTGAAAGAAAAATTCCCGGGAAGGTTTAAGGGAACGTCCAAGATATAGCCAGGGTCCCGGAAAGTGAAAGGGGTGACCAATACATTCAAGAAATTAAAGCCGGAGCAACATAACGTCGTTGGAGCCAGAAAAAAAATATTCCACCTTCATGGCGAACAGTGTACATATACAAATAGAACATTATTGGTAAATAAAGAAAAGAAGAGAAACATTATTGTAGATATTACATTTTCAATTATCAAAAATATATTTGAATATCAGTTAATCGACACCACCATTTATTTTTCTTATTTCTTCGTATTAGGTCTTTTATTTTTGTTATCGTCACATTGAATCATGTATACGCTGTTCGTACATAATATGCTAGTGGCTACGAAACAATTTAAATGGTGATGAATAATAATATTGTTACTGTATACCAAACTAATATGGATTAATTGATTATTGCTCTTGGTTTTTATTTTAAGTAAATACTTGCTAATATTATAACATTGATGAAAATCAATGTACAACAAAATATTCTTTCCTGTATAGTTGGATTCCATTGTGTAAATCGATATTAGAAAAAGTTTGTCCAAACAGAAAAGAAGAAAAGGAATTGATATATGGAATAAACGAGAATAATAAGAATAAGACTAAGTGGAGGGAAGACTATAATAGGGAGAGATCAGAAAAGAAAAAGCGATAAGAGGAGAGAGAGGCGGAAGGGATAAAGGTATAAGAAGAAATGGAGTTGACAATGAGAGAGATAGAAAGGGATAAGGGAGGGGTGGGCAAGAGGATTAGACGGAGGTGGAGGGAGAGAGAGAGAGAGAGAGAGAGAGAGAGAGTTCCTCAGGAACACAATATAATAACTCGAATGAAGAAAAATATGCGAGCAAAAATTTCGCTAATATGGGAAGTCCAAACTCTGTTCTGTCTACAGACCATTACTCCTTCTGTTTTTTTTTATTATTTTTTTTTTTTTTTTTTGCCCCTTTAGTTTCTGATAATATCGGCAACCCCTCCCTAAGTTTAGGATAAAGTTTGGCAGCACCTAATATAAGTTAAAGTTAAATTTGGCGCCCCCGACATTTGAGCTCAATCTGACATCCTTAAGTTTAAGATCAATTTGAATGATGGTGAATAATGAGTGTGAATGATGATATTGAGATGAACGATGGGTGAAAAAGGAAATCGACGATAACGAAAGGATGATGTGATGATGAGATGAACAATAATGAAAATGCAATGATATGAGATGAATGATGATGATGATGAAGAGAAGATGATGAATGATGAGGTGAAGGATTGAGATGAACGATGTGATAAAACGATAACGAAAAGATGATGATGATGAGATGAAACTACGAGGACGATGATGAACAATGATATATGGGCCTGGGAAGACCGATGGTGAAGAGAATGAACGATATTGATAAGATTGAACAACGATGATGAAGAGGTGAACAATGATGACACGAGGTGATTTATGTTAAGTATAACAGTTTGGGCCCTTTACTGGCATTTGGATGGAAAAAATGATGGGACACGCAATGATTGAATCATTTTTTTTTTTTTTAAGAGGCAAATACATATGTGCCTTATTTCAATTTTTGTGAAGAAAGAAATAATCATAAAAAGAAACACCCCAAAATAAAAGCTTTTGTATCATTACCAAGATGAATGATAATGCTCATTTGCAAGTTAAGGCAAAGAGAGCGATATAACATCTGAAATTTTATTTTATATCTTATTTTTGCCCCCGCCCCCTCCCAAACGGACTTACAATTGCATCAATCCAAGTAATCAGTGCACCTTAAACCTGGTGTATAAGTTTTGGTAACAAAAAAAAAATCGGCATAAAACCGATTAAATATAGTCTCATCTTGATCACATTGCAGCTAAAAGACATGTGTGAGAGATTTTGTGATATTCCTTTCACGATTTCCGGTGAAATTCAGTGAAATGTTTGAATCCAAACACAATTTGTAACGGTTTTTGAGACCTTTGCTGGGTTGTCCTGTCCCCCGAACTTCCCCCATGATGGACCGTAGCGATCTGTGTGTATCACCCACACAAGAGAATCCATTGGTTTTCCATGTGAACGCCTAGTGCATGCACCACAAAGCTGTGTCGCGGTCCCCGTCTTATCTTTTTTATACTATAATATCGTGAAATTAAAGACGTTAAAACGAGATTCCATGTAATATAAACTTTCTTTGTTACAGTTACAGGATTCAGGCTTTCATATTATCTACTGTGAATCCAAATTAAATTTTTCCTTCTCCCAACACTATACACCAGCTTTAAGGTCCCATCAATAAATATGTAATTTTTTATGTATGTTGAGAAATAAGACTACGTTGTGTGATCTCAGCAAAAGAAAACAAATAAACAGGATAAACAAAGGTGTCCTGTTAAACTAGACTATGTTGCACAAAGGTCATTCCATTAGTTATTATGAATTTGAACTACAAATTTAAAAGGGTTAAAGTTAAGGTTGAAGTTAAGGCAAAATGAGCCATATAATTATATTAATGATTTTTTTTTTTCCCAGCCCCCACCCCAAAAAAAAAAATTAAATGAATAAATAAAAAAAAAGAACTAGATCTATATTGCAGTCATTCGAGTATTTTAGGGCATCAATGATATCTATTTTTATATTATTATTAATTTTTTAAATTAGTGTGAAAAATTTCACTACGGATGCTTGATTTCAGCAACTGAAAAACAGAAGGATTAAAAAAAAAAAGGAGATAAAGAAAGACTGATTAAACTAGACTACGTTGCGTGATCTCAGAATAGAAACAAATAAAACAGAATAAAAAAAGTCTGTTTAAACTAGGACTATGTTGCACAAAATCATTCCATTAGTGATATGAATTTTGAACTACAAATTTAAAAAGGGTCTGTAAAATTAGACTAAACCAGACTTAGACTTAGGGCATCAATGATATCAATGATATCTATTTATTATTATTATTATTTTTTTTTAATTAGTGTTTGAGAAATTTCACTACGATGCTTGATTTCAGCAACTGAAAAAACAGTAGAAACAAATAAAACAGGATAAACAAGTCTGATCATTCCATCGTGATATGAAATTTTGAACTACAAATTAAAAAGGGTCTGTAAACTTAGCTAAACCACACGATATAGAGTACACTCAAAACCCGGTATAGTACATAATGGAACCAAATACGCCGTTGAACAAATCCGCATCGCAAAAAACACGGCAAAAAACGGCAGATATGGTTTCCAAGTGAAACGATATCTGCCGTTTGGAACGATAACCGCCGGCGGATACGCGTATCCGCCGCTTTTACGCTATCTGCCGCTACACCGGTACCAATTCCTACACTTTTCGAGTGATCGCGTCGATGTTCCGTTGAGAACTGTTGTTAAAGCTGCCTGCATCTCCATTGCTGGAGGTTGTCCCAGCCTCACGTGCAGCGTCCCTGTCGCCAATAACGTTGCTGCATCTCCGGACGACCTAAATCCCGTTTCACTGCAGCCTTGAAGGCACTATGCGCCATTTCAGTTCGGAATTCAGGAATGTGGCTGTAGGGAGGAAAGCAGTTTCAGGTTGATTCTTGGATTGCATACCATCTGGCACTGTGCTCTTACATGGGGTCGAGCGTTATCATAGATGATATACACTGCGTTCGCCTGGGGGAATCTCTCGCATTGACGAGCGCGTGACTAGGAGGAAACTGCTCGAAAGTATCTCTTAATTGTGACGGTTTCGCAGGCTATTGTGTGGTTGACCAGACCGATTCATCCGATAAAGCCAGCGTGACATTGCAGTTTTTGCCGCGCTGTCCATGGACAACTCGACGGGCAGGTTCACCTCGATGCTCTTCCACGAGACGACGGGTCCAGACATTGTACCCTGTTCGGCACCACAAAGACGCAATGCGACATAACACCTGTCTGCAGGAGCCAGTTTGCGTACTGCTCTCATTTGATGGCAGCACACGGGGAGAATTGCGGACGTCTGGTACGTCTCGAGCATTCTTCATTGAGAACATCATACCATCAAGTGTTTCTGGCGATAGTTGATGTGCTCACTGGTGGCTTTTGGGGCATGTTTGTCGCAAGTCTTGCTGCATCTCTCCAAGAGTTCATCATGGGTTATCTTGGAGAGACCTCTCCAGTCTTATCTTCATTTCCTCGTCCATCTTGACGTTTCTAGCTCCTCCAGTTGGTAGCTTCTCCGTTCTAACCGTTGTTGCGAAGGTCGTGATAATTGATGTGCAGTTGAATGCTTGATTGCCAAGTGCATCAGCCATCTCCAGATAATCTCTGCCAGCTTCGAAGGCCTCAACCAGCCTTGCCCTGTCTTCATTGCGGATGCGGTTGTATCTTACGTGCGCCATGATATAGCAGTATTGACGATAAAGAATGAACAAACTTTGATGCCACCTTTTATACCTTTCTCAAATTCAACCCAACATACACAAGTACATTATTTAAAGAAATGGAATGTTGTAACAGTTGTTGTTAATTACGTAATATCCACCAATGTAAATTCTAAAGCTACTAAAAACTATCAGTGGAAACCAAAAGATGAAATGCAAAGAATTGTATACCGAAGGAGATGAAAGAAATAAATACATAATTTGCGCCAAGATGCTGGGTGAGGAACAAAATAACTTCCTAAATAAGCAGGCCACTGCTTCTATATACATGTAATACAAATTATTTTTACAAGCATCTGTAAAGAATAATGTAATTGTCCGGTGCAGTTTTATGAATGGTCACTGGTGGCACACATACTGCAGGTTGGAAAAACAAGCAAAGAATATTTGATTATGTATTACAAGTCATGTAAATACAGTGCTAAATTGAATGCACTAGTTATGAACATGGATACCCAATAGCGAAATTGAACGCTCTGTCTTCAGTTCACGTGACTCTGGTGCTAACTTGAGTGCACTATGGCGATCTGAATGATGTCTTTTACACATTTGATTGCTCTACGGCCAAACTGAATGCCCATTATGAATTTTTGGCGGCCCTATGGCGATTTTGAATGACTAGTTTGAATTTTTAATTGCTCTTTTAGCGAAATCGAATAAACTATTTATACTCTTGCGTGCTCTACGTGCCGAAATTGGGCGGGTAAACCTATATTAGAAAAATGTTTTCCTCTTGGTACCATTTTATTTGACACAGACTGTATAGAAGATATATCCTGTAATCTTGATTTTTCTACCCATCCGAGTCTGTTAAAGAAAAGAAAATTATGGGCCATATCATCTACGAGAGTGTATTGGTAATTTGAGCTTAATTGTAACGGGTTATGAATTCCGGAAACTAATTTAGAATATGGAAATACATGTACAAAAGAAAAATTAATGTGTTCTAGCCTAATTTAATTCTTTTTAATGTAATAAAATAATGTAATCTAGCCTATTTTAACCAGAAACCCATTTACATGTATGATATTCATACTTCCGCGATTACACGATCTATCTTTGTATATTCATTAATGTAAACAAATTTCGTCGATGCATGTTTTGTATATCTTGATTTTGTGAATATGTTCATGCGTGAGGAAATAAACTTGAAACTTGAAAACTATGTGAAAACTATTAGTGAGTGTCTTTTATAGAACAAAGTTCTTTCAACGATCTTATATATAATCACTAAACTCTGGTAAAGCGAACAAAGAAATTTCTCTCATTATCTTTCATCTTGCCCTCCCCACCCCTCTCTTGCTCTCTCTCTCTCTCTCTATCCTCCTTCTTTTGCTACCCCTTTTCTCCCTAACCTCTCCCTCTCTCTTTCGCGGCCCTCCCTTGTTTCCCCTTCTCAAGTTTCATATTTCTTTCTCCTTCACTGTATCCTTTATTTCTCGCTCATCTCTCTCTCTCTCTCCATTTTCCCTCTCTCTCTCTCTCTCTCTCTTCTCTCTCTCTCTCTCTCCATGTTCCCTCTCTCTCTCTCTCTCTCTCTCTCTCTCCATGTTCCCTCTCTCTCTCTCTCTCTCTCTCTCTCGTCTCTCCATGTGTTCCCTCTCTCTCTCTCTCTCTCTCTCTCTCTCTCTCCATGTTCCCTCTCTCTCTCTCCTCTCTCTCTCTCTCTCTCTCTCTTCTCTCTTCTCTCTCCATGTCC
>CALNVZ010000674.1:11727595-11750464 GCA_940671915.1 Paracentrotus lividus
ACATGAGCAGAGCAAATTATTACGAATTAATTCTGTCGTTTTGTTTGGTGTTCATTAGCTCGTCTTTCAGGCTGTCAATATCTATTTACAATCTCTGCCAATGCCTTGATTGATCTAGAAATGGAAAAAGAAATAGAAAAGAGAGAGAGATAAAAAAAAAGTTAATATTTCATTGTTATCATTTCTATATGGGTTGTTTTACAATTTGGGGCACGCAAAGTACAAGCATTGCTTTTTAGCATGTCCTTCTGTTATCATTGATTTATCATTTGTATTAATTTCTTTTTAGTTCATGAAAACTGTATTATTATGTTAAATTTCAAGTGAAATTATTTGATATGATGATATGGAAAATAATCAATTCAATTCAATTCAATAATGGTATACCCATCTGTTTCATTTGACCCCCCCCCCCAAGAAAAAAAAAGAAGAAGAAAAAAAAAAATGCTTTGTTTGTCCTCAAAATAAATTGTCATTGACAAATGAACAATAACATCAGAATTTAGATTTTATCTTCCTCATACATTTACATATTCTTGTATCTGGCATTTTAAATTGATGGTTCAATTTTTTTTTTTTTTTCATATTACCTGAGTAGAAGTAGAAAAGGGATGTCATGACTGAGTATCCATATGAGGACTGCTATTGAAGAACTCCTGGCTCTTTCCAAGGAATCGTCCCAACTTCTTCATGTTGCTATGGGAGAAAGATAAGAAGACGATGAATGCTTTTAACAATGAATTTTTCATCATTGCAGGGTTTTAAATCTTTGCACAAAGCCATGGTAGGATGAGAAAAAGAGTGGGGAAAAAGGCAATTAAGCTCTAGGAAAAGATTTTCGAAGGGGGAACATGACAAGATATGAAGTTTGGAATGCAAAAAAAAAAAAAAAAAAAAAAAAGAAATTGCTTACAAAAAGAACATTTTGAAAAAATATGGTTTCAGGTGGCCATTGAGCCTAGTGAAAACTAGTCGATTATGTATGGGCTAGTATGTATTTATAATGTATTTATTCCTTCTCAGCTTATCAAGCTAAATGTTTAATCAAAGCTAATGAGAAGAATTTTTTTTTTTTTTTGTATTTGTTTTAACATGCAAAGAGTGAATGTGGTTTTAAAACATGTGAAGGAAGTACTGTCGGGTGTATCGCTACTATCGGGGTCATACAATTCAAAGTTGAAGACCCCCCCCTCCCAAAATAAAAAAGAGGGATTGATGCTCATCGGTATGGTTGGTGTCCAAGTCTTGTAGGCTACTTATGATCTTGCTAAGTTTGCTAATCATACAACATATCTTCCACAGACCTGGGTCAATTTTCCCCCATTTAGTTTGGATTTAGAACATGACATTCCCCCCCCCCACACTTTCAACTACAGTAAGTAACAAGTAGACCTGTCTAGGCACATTGGTCTTTTTCAGTTTCCAAATATGTTAGTATGGATCTTGAATGTAAACAATATGTTTACATTAAGATGATTTGACAGATTTAAAATATATAGACCATATGGGCTTATAATCTGTTAAGATCATTTTTGATCTTGGGGGTCTACATGTTGGGGTCTCAACCCAGATCTAGCTCAGTTGATGAACTCATTTGATTATGTGAGTCAGCTAAATTCATCGGTATTGACATTGACTAATCGTTAGAAGATCTCAATACATTGCATTTGAGACTGAGTTTACATCTACCGAATATCAATTAGATCTAAGCCTAGTAGGCCTATATATTAGTAGATCTAACGTTATATCTGCAGTAGACTCACAGCTACAGCCACAGGAATCAAGAGCCAAGGCATTTTGGAAGTGAAATGGCCCTGGGCAGGTTGGGGGGGGGGGGTCCGGAATAAGCAGATCAAGATCTACTTAGGGCAGGACAAATACCGACGTTAGTTATTGATCATCAATTGTGACAAAGATTACAACGTTAGATCAAGTTTAATGTTAGCCTAACTTAGCCTCAAAGTCAAACTTGGTTGTTAAACTTAAGTCATAACAGTGACCCAACTTGAACTAGATTCTACATGTAGGCCTATGAATGATCTGACTCAGTTAGGCTACAGTGCATTCTACATGTAATATTGTGAATTACTTTTAGACTTAAATGGTGTTTAAGATCCAAGACTTTGCAGATAGTAAGACAAGAACAACAATTACCTACCTTGATTGATATTCATGCTGCATTGTCACAAGTGTCGATCAGATCTGCTCTTGAAGATTGAAGTTGAAGTTTAGGCCTATTTGACTTGTCTTTTATTTTGTCTTAATTTTGAGTTCCAGCAAAAAACTCCAGATAGAAAAACGTAAGTTCTGTATGATGAGTGTCGACTGTTGTTTGCTAAAAAGAAAAATGGCTCATCCAAGAAAAAGATTGATCTAGTTGTCTTCTCCTTAGTTCAGTCCAAATGCTCCGTTGGCTTCAGTATAAATTCTCAAGTCAGCTACAGTGCTAATCAGGCCGGGTACCGGGTCTGCGCCATAGTTCCGGGGGCGCGATGCATGAGATGGACGCTCAACTTTCTGCTGCTTTTTGTGCGGTGACATTTTGCTGTCGTTGCAGCTGCATGCAGCTCATCAACTTAATGGTGACGTCATCTCAAAGGACGAATGTGATTGGCTGAAATTATCAAAATCGCAGGAGAATCGCAGGAAGATTTGACATGTCAAATGTCTGAGATTTGGTCTGCGATTCTTCTGCAACAAATCGCATCGCAGTCACAGCGTGTTGCAGGATGGCGCACACTCTGCGATTTTGTTGCAATCGGATCGCAGTGCAATCGCATCGCAATGTGTGCGCTGGGCTTAAGGTATTCAGTAGATCTTGTTTTGGGCAAAAATGGCTAATTAGCATAAATTATGCTAATTAGGCTTCATTGGTGATTTCTTTTTACGTCCATAAGATTCCTTGATATATAACCTCTCTACTGATATATGGTTTTGGAGGGTTATTTCTTTTCATTTCATATAGGAGTGTAACAATTTGCCTATAACCCCTTTAATAACTTTAATAACCCCGTAAATATTATGTTAGCATTCGATTTCCATTCATTTTTTTCCCCACAAAGTTCTTGTAGTATTTTATGTAAACTGCATACATTAGTGAGCATAATTATGTAAAGTGCATACATTTGTGAGCATAATTATGTAAAATGCATACCTTTGTGAGCATAATTATGTAAAGTGCATACATCAATGGCTAAACTAACCCTACTTTTGAGCTAGCTAGTATGCGTGCTTTTTGGGATCGACATAACTAAAGCACCCTATCTATGCACCGATCGAGTCGGTGTGCATCTATTCATGGCGGGGACTTGAGGTTACTTCTTTATGGTCGAGCCACCTTTCACATTATTATTCAAATATTCTTAAGCCTGATGCAAATTATGATGAAAAATCGTAATTTTGTTAATTTATTTTCACTTAAATGTAGGCCTAAACATGCGAGGCAATGATCGACGGACATCTGAGTGGGGCAGGTGGGGCGGTATCTCTTGCCCCAGCCCCCTCATCACACCGCTACTCCCCTAATGGTTATTCTAATACGCTCCTCTTAAACTTGATCTTCTGCACTTGCTACGCTTGTATAATCATTATTTTGGATATTATTATTGTTCCCGTCTTCGCGAAGTTTTCGAATCTTTTGATATGCCAATATAATCACTACAAACAATGCAATGATTATCAGTACCAAGGTTGAAGTGACAATCTGAACACCCTTACCCCAATACTTTGAAACGTATACTGTTTTACCATCAGGAACTTCAGGAGCAACAAAGACGCTAGCAGATGTATTGTTGTTGTCCTCTTTAGAGCTTTCAGGTGGACCAGAGGGTGCTGATTCTTGAGGAGGGGGTGCTGCGCAGGGGTTTGTAATGTTCCTATTGTTTGAGGGGTCCCAGACAAAATCCTTACATGAACATCTTTCAGTAACCGTTTCTTTGAGAGAAGCGCAGCAAAACGCAGTTTGGTTATACCTCACCATAATATTTTGCTGGAGAACATTACCAACCTCTGTGGGCATATCCCTTGGTGGTAGCCTTTGTTCATTTTGATAGCAAATAATTTCCCCAGAACTACTTCCCGCCGGGGCCTTACATAACATCGACCCCCAATCATCAGCAATGTTCTTTTCGCTCCACTCACAAGACACCTTACCCGGTGGATAATCAACTCTTAAACCAATTCTTGTGTCCCGTTGGTAAATTCGATCATCATTATACAAAGTAAGAATATAACCACCTTCATCTGATCTGGAGACTGGGTTGATTCTTAGTTGAATAGAGCAATTGTTCCTTGTATCATTATGAACAAGGAGTTCTTGATTTTCATGCAATGACATTGGATTTGGACTAGTTGAATCATAACACGGAACTATATTGGCATATCGTAAAGTGACTACTGAACTGTTACAAGGGTAACCAAAATCAAGGTGTGCCTCTTCTCCTTCGTTAACAGTCATGAAGCGAGTATCTCCCCTGGCAAATGCCAGAGTTACAAGCAAAATAATGAACGAACCCATCGTGTAAAGTGTAAAAAGACCCTTGAAATTAACACAATTTAAAGGCCATCTTAACCTACTTGTGTCTCTACCATTACTTTAGGAAAAAGGGAGATGTAAATCAAAATAATGTACCTAAAGAGGGTGCATAAAATAAATACTTTCAAATTAATATATCACTATTACATTATGTTACCAGAGATGATTCTTCTTTTGAACTTGCAGATATTAATCCTTATGGTCCCATACTATTAAAAAAAGGTAGATCACTCTATATTTTCTTACCTGTGGCGATTTAAACAAATAAATGGTATGGCTTAAATCTACTATTCAATGTTACCATTCAAATATACTCAGTGTATAGTTTTGAAACATGCATGTTACATGAGTAACAAACAATTATCGTGACAAAATTATCCCCAGAGTAGTATATGCCTATTCTAGCTTACAAATTTTCAGTGATTAATGTCAGGGTCGAGTCAACAAAAATGATGATGAGTAGAAATGTTGAAATAGAAGCTCGACAGGGAATGATCACAAGCCGAGTCGACTGCTTCAGACAGGGGCGTGGCGTATTCGAGATGGTTCCTCCCTTGCTAAAATTTCCATGTTGTACTCGAGGACAGTTGTTCTGGTGTTAATAGTACGATCCTGGAAATGAGAGGGTTAAAGAAATTAATGCAATGTGTGCATGACTATGATTATCGATCATTTTTGGTATTTAAAAAGTATTGTTTGTTTTGCATAAATTTACCAGTGTCTCGCCTTACTTGTTTATAGTCTATACCATTGACACACCTGTTGATCACTCCTTTTTTTTTCACTACCTCGGATCCAATATTTAGTTTTCATAACAAACACCACAATATGCTCATTTGTAAGGCAGGCCTAAACCGGTAAAGTGCTATCACGTTCTGTATTTAAATAAAACGTGATAGCACGTTTGTAAATCAAGTGGACCTCCTTAATCAGAATGATTCCTATTTACTCATTTCAAACGATATCATTTTAACCCGTTGTATACTAAGCCCGCATATATGGGGGCTGAAGAAACATAGAACATCCCTCTTGTTGACCGTTTATTTCACTCATGATTGCATAAACATATAAAGACCTTATGTAATTTTAATTATCTGATATTGATTTATTTAAAGCTGTCTTTGTTTCATTTGTAAATGAAAAGAATTTCTTGCAAGCATGCTTGACAATCACGGTTCATTCGGCTTTATGAAAAGTTCTCAGTATACAACGGGTTAAAATATATATTGCTCCGGTTGTGTCATGGTGTGCGAAAACAGCGTGCGTACGAAATCTGGAAAAATGTAGGATTTAAGTTAGGTTATACAATCTGTATAAAAAAATGGTACAGCCGGGGAAAAAGTATAACTAAGGTATAACAAATTTTCACATGTTATGTATATCTGGTATAAAAGCCGATATATTTTCCTTGCTGATGAAATTGATTTGAAATAATTTGCTTTTGTCGAACAAAAGTTGTGATAATTTTTGCGTGAAGATCAGAGAATTAATCCTACACATATCTGCGCAAAATGAATTTTTATTGATTGTAGATATTTTATATCTCAAGATCTACGGCACTAAATGAGATGAAAGAAATTTCGCAAGAAAGTTCATTCTCTTGCTTTATAAATTAGTTTGCCACTAATGTTTATACAATAACAAAACGTTTCCCAACTGTACCATTATACAGACTGTACATTGTATGTATGGTTAACGAATACAAAAGGGATCTGTACATCCACTGCTCTCAGGAAAGAGAACATTGTATAGGGTACATGCAGGTAATATGGGCCAGCAGGTAATATGGGCCACCTGAAGCAAATCATGTCGTGACCGTCGACCGGTGACCGATGACCGGTTCGAGCACCATAATGTTGTTCATATGAACTGTATACAAAAATATATCGTCGTGAGAGCATCTGATGGCGAAATTTCTCTGAGAAAATTGCTGAAAACCAACAAGGCACGTAAAACATACGGCATTTTTTTACCCTGATGTAAAATTTTGATATTTCACAGAATGTGATGGTAAAAGAGTGTTTGAGGGGGTGACCTCAATTGTTTTGTATATTTAGTAAGCTTATAGTTTCATTCTGATAATACTAGCGTGTACAGGTCAATTTGTTGTAGTGAAGGGGTGCAATGTGGCATTGAATGCTTGCCTGACATAGCAGGTAATATGGGCCATCCAAAATGGCAGAAATGATCCTGGTACTCAGTATTGGGATGAGGCATCAATCTCTTTGCTACGATTTTGGGGGTTTATTCACAGTATATAATTAATATAAATAAATTATTGTAGGCCTATATTGACTTGTATAATGTAAATAATATTTAAATAATATTAAAAAAAAAGAAATAATATAAAAAATACAAAACAATGAAATATATAGTCAAAGTATTTACTGAAGGGTCTTATAATTTCAAATGATATCTTAAAGTTAATGATTTTCAACATTTTAAGCAAATTCCAGGCATGGTAGAGTCATTGTAATTTTTAAAAGATAGGGTAGATGTAGGGAACACCAGCCACTTAAGCTCATTTGCTTAATTAGCACATGAAAACAATAAAATCACAAAGAAAAAGATTCTCATTGCTTAGCTACATCATTCAACTTTATTTTCCAAAAAAATTGAGGTAATCAAATATTTGTTGAGGCAGTTATATGCAAATAATGACGTCATCGTAAATTGTCCGGCATTCCCTACTGTGTAGGAAATACCGGACAGTATGTTTTTACCCTTTTTTTGTATAAATATCTGTCTGGAAGCACTGATTTGAATGTAAACCATCAACCTAACATGTTTGTATTGATTTTTTATAACATTATTCATATTTAGAAGATTATATGCATTTTACTACAAAATTTCAAAACACTCAGAATAACTTTATATCTCATGTAGATCATGACATATCACAATGATATAAGAGAAATAGACATTTCAAAATTGTCAAACAATTTAATAAATAAATATAATACATTATATATGCAACTTACTATTTGATCTACATGCTATAGCAACTCAACCCGGAAGTAAAACAAACAACTGTCCATGTGGTGTCCGGTATTCCCCAACCAAAAAATGACTGACTAGCATTTTTCAACACACTGCCACCCCAATACACAGGCTTTGTACAGTGCAAACACTCCATACACGTTTGGCCCACCCTCCACACATGTCCATAATGCATGAAATAGAGGTCATGCCCCAATTCTATTTTTAATACCTCACATTCTCTAAAATGTCAATTTTTACATCAGGCCATTTTTCAGGCTGCCAATTTTCCTACCTTGACAGATTGTGGTAACTTTCTCGGAGATTTCCTCACTTGTTGTTGTCGAATACAGCATTTCAACCTTCCCAGACAGACCACCTGACCAATAGATGCCGGTATTTCAACTCGGTTGATCTTATGTTGGCAGCTAGGGCTGGACATGTGGTGACCGTCCGATATTCCCTACTGTCCGCGGTATTCTACCCTTTTTAAATACATGTGCCCAATATTACCTGCACATACAGGTAATTGGGCACTTTGGTAATGACGTCAACATTTGAATATTGCAGACAGGGGGGTTGATGATAATTGTTTTTCTTCACAATAAAAGTTAGAGCAGTAGTTATTGATTCATATAAACAAAGAGTAGACTGTGTGTCATTTTGCAATTTTATGCAAATTAGGCAAATGAGCTTAGGGGGCCCATATTACCTGCATGTACCCTAGTGAAAATCATACATGAGAAATTTTCACTTGTTATTTCCTCCAAAAGAGAACTGCTATATTATCTGTAGTTTTCCAATATGGGAAGTGGAACCTAACAACTTAAAACAATATATAAACCTCTAACAAAAAGTTTCGCAAATCGACTTTGGGCAATGATAACTTTTTCAGATATGCTTTAGTTATTCCTCATATTCACACTATTGGAAAGATAATTTATTCCCCTTTTTATTGATATCCTATTTGTAATGATTGTGTCATGCTTAAATGCACAAAATATCAGAATATGGATATAAGTAATAAGTCAAATGTTGCAAAATGCATTGTTATTGATAAAATTGAATTCCAAATCCCAAATTTAGGCCCTGGTAACTTTTGGGATATTTTCTAATTTTTACTGTATTTTATACCATTTTCAAGCTCATTTATTCCACTTTTCGGTGATACCCTAATTGTAACAATAGTATTGTTCGAGTATGCACAGATCACCTGAATCTTAAGACAAGTCTGAAGTCAAATGTTGCAAATTGAATGCCTATTGTGAGTGTTATTGTCCGTTGCGAGTTACTGAATTTGAGCAATAACAATGCACTTTGCAACTTTTCACTTTTTACTTTGCTATATATTCATGAATTATGTGCATTTAAACATGATGTTACCATTGCAAATAGGGTATCAATAAAAAGAAGAATAAATTAAGTTTTCAATGCTATAAAAATTGATAGTGATAAAAACCCACATTAAAATGTATCAAGGTTCAAAGTTGTGTGGCAGAACATTCAAACTGAACATTATCTTTCGCTTTGCCTTGCATTCAGGGGGTATTCAGGGGTCCTGTGGACCCGGGCATGACATCACCATGACAAATTAGGTATCAATAAAAAGAGGAATAACTGAACTTGACAATGGTCCAAATTCAATAAAACTTATAAATTACCCCAAAAGTTATTACGGTTTAAAGTCGAGTTGCGGAACTTTAATGTGATCAATAAAAGTGCATTTTACAAGATTTGACGTTTTACTTTCCTCCATATTCTGATATTCTGTGCATTTAAGCATGACAAACTCATTACAAGTATGCTATCAATTAAAAAGGGAATAAATTATCTTTCCAATGGTACAAAAATCAGGAATAACCTTAGCGCACCTTAAAAGTTATCATGGCCCAAAATCGATTTGCGAAACTTTTTGGGAGGGGTGAAGATTGATCCAAAATGAATACAGTCTGTGTAAAAAAAAATGGTAGGCCTACAGTCGGAAAAAAAATATTTAGGTGTCAAATATTTTCAAATAATGTGTGTATGTGGTACCAAAATAAAGCCAAATAATTTTCCTTGCTGATGCGCTTTGTTCTGTATAATTTGCTTTGGTAAAACAAAAGTTATGCTAAATTTTGTGCGACGAGGAACAAATCGAAATTGAGCACTTCATGGCCATTATGCGAAACCTATACACAAAGGCATGGGACGGCGTGCGAAAAATGGATTTTTCTTGATTGTAGAAAACTAATCATATTTCAAAAATTACAACACGAAATGTGATGAAAAAAAAATTGCAGCTGAAGCCTGACCTTTCTGCTTTTGAAAATGCCAAACAATAGCAGGCTGTGATTAATCTTCATACTATAAAAAATATTTTCCACTTTTACCATTTTATTTGACACAGACTGTTTATTAAACCTGACCTTGCTTTTCTGGCGAGGCCAAGACGGCATATTGCCTAATGCCCGATTGGTCTCATCCCCCATGGTATAATTCAATTTCGTCTACATGCAGTTGTCTAATTACCTTTTGGTCTAATTGTCTCTTCGCTTATTTACCATTTTGTCTAATTCACATTTGGGTTAATGTTCATTTCGTCTAACACAACTTCGTAAATTCCCTTAACGAACTCGTAATACACCAAATATTCATTTTGGGAATTAGACGAATGTGCTATTAGACAACATGGCTCTTTAATAGACGAATTGGCAATTATAACAAGTGGTTATTAGACTAAGTGAGCATTATAGGGCCTTCCAAGTATTTATAAGGCTAATTATTGGCGGACCAAATTGTTAATAGACCAAGTGCGTTTAGCCAATGTTGTATTACTATAGACAATCAGAGAATAATATTGGACCATCTGCTGTTAGAAATTTAATTGCTGATTAAATTATAATTACACCGGTCAGCAGCCAGGTGACTGTATGTGAAATTTCATTCTAATATTCAATACTATAAGCCTACCTTGAAATTGTAGAAATTATTATACCTCCACTGCACATAGCCATCAGGCTTAGAGATGCGCACTTCTGGCTACAATATTGAATGACAAATCTCAAGCGTCCTGAAGAAAATAAATAAATATAAAAAAAGTGAGAGAAAACAAAACCAGAAAAAAAAACCCGAATCAAACAGGTGAATTAGTAAGTTTAATCCAATTCTAGAGAATTTTGTTCCAGAACAGACATGCGGTGCAAAAACCTTTTGCTCTCTTCAGAGTCACAGAGTCGTTTATGAACCGTTAAATATCATGCCGTTCCCCTAGTGCATTTATAAAATCGATTTTGATAAAAACAGGCTGATTGGTTAATTGCATGGAAAAAATTTGCATTTTCTGTATCAGCTGCTTTTGATCCTAAAAGAAGTATGTATTATATCTTAGGTAAGAACAGTGTGATATAGAATATAGAATGGCGCTATTAAAGCTTACATCAATTATTGAGGACAGTGGTATTTCTAGATAACCATATTGCACGAAACGGTAAGGTCGTTGAATTCATTATGTTTGATAAGCCTATAGAAATCAATAGAAGTTGAGATATATTTACAATAAAACAATTATCCTTCATGTCGTATATTGTGGCAGAATCTCGATATCACTAATATGTGCATCAACTGCCGGAGGGTGTGTTTCACTCGAAAAAGCCCAAAATCGGGGTATTACATAATCATTACATGAAACAAGTTATTAATTTCTTAATGTATTATCCCATAAACATCGACAAAATTAATGTTTATATTATAATAAATGCAACTACAATATATGTGTCTCTCATTACCTCTGTCTAGCTCTCTCTCTCTCTCTCTCTTTCTCTAAAAAAGTACATAGCAAAATTAACATAAATTAGCCAAAGTCATAGTTAACATAGTATATTTCCCCCATTAAGTCATAGAAATGGGGATAATATTCTTATTATATCTATCCACTAATGAGTTCATTTTTCATTTGATATGTATTATAATTTTCATATTTGCAAATCACAACATTCAGAGTGAGTAAAATAAATATCCCATCATTTCATTTTGAAGTTGTCTTGTTTGAAGCATGAAAATTTAATCATGGGTTTCATGATATGTCTCGGTAGAGTCATCCCCCAGCAATAGTTGGTACTTTTTCATTTAGATCTTTGCACGCTGGACTGAGTAACAGACAATCTTCAGAAGACGGTAAAATATCATCTGCGCCAAATAGAAGGATGAAAAGTAAAAACAAATGTTGACAGAATATGTGTGCACACGCACACACATACCCTCTCAACAACACACCCATACCCACACAAACCTATCCTTCCCACACACACACACACACCACACACACACACCGCACAGACACATCACAGGGGCCGCGGAGCCGGGGGGGGGCTGGGGGGGGCTGCAGCCCCCCCCCCACTTTTTTCAGCCAACGTGTACAAAAATGCAAAAATGACCATACATTTGTGATTTTTAGCCTGTTCAGCCCCCCCCCCACTTTGGTTCAGCCCCTCCACTTCGGACATTTCAAATGTATCTCAACTTCTATTGATTCTTATAGGCTTATCATACATCAGCAATTTAACAACCATTTCATGCAAGGTATCTAAAAAGAAAATATCACTGCCCTCATAATAAGCTTTCTAATATTATGCTTGCAATTACGCCTTTGTTTATACCATATCCTATATCACATTGTTCTCATATAGGTCGTTATACGAACTTTTTCGGTAACTATAAATAGAGCAGCTGCCCCCAAAAAATGCAAATATTTGGCATAACAAGCAATTAACCAATCAGCATGCTTTTATGAAAATCGATTTCATCATGCACCAGGGAACTTGCACGCCATTTAACATACTAATAATAGTATTATCATTGGTCAAACAATTCTGAAGCTAGCAAGTATCTGCTCCGTGTTTATCTTAGTCGTTTTGGAACAAAGTATCCGGAATTGGATTTAAATCACCCATCACCTGTATGGTTGTTACTTTGTTTAATTTTTTTTTTAAGCACGATGGAGATTTGTCATTCATTATTGTAGCCAGAAGCGCACATCTCTATGTTTGATGGGTATGTACAGTGAAGAAATATAAAATATCTACAATTTCATGGGACAGTTAGATTTTAGAAACTAAATAAAGATAGAATCAACTTGTTGCTGAGCGGTGTAATTATGGTTTGATCAGTAATAACACTTGTTAACAGCAGATGGTCCAATGCTATAATTGTCTAATACGACAATTTGGTCTATTTTCCTAATGGCCTAATATACATTTGGTATAATTCTGACTTGGTCTTATGACCACTTGGTCTATTTCCCAATTCACATAACAGCTAAATTTTCTATAATAGCACTTTCGTCCAATTCCCGAATGAATATTTGGTATTTAATAAATAACTACAGTGTACACCTTTAAACTGCGTAAGACTTCACAATGTTAATGTCTTGTGTATAAAGTATTGTCCCGTTCCGTGTGGTATTGTACTTTGTATCGTTTATATTTATGTAATATTTCTATAAATTTGCATTTAACGATACAATTGATTTAAGTTTGGGAGTCTAGCTTACAAGCTATGCTTTTTTTTAGGTCCCCCACAATAACAGCAATTAAGTTAATTGACTTGTTTCTAAATCATACATTCATCTGTTCTGTGTACATTGTAATTATGTTATGATGATTGAAATGTGTATTTTTAATGATTCTGCTATGCAAACACATTTATATTTTGTTACTGTTATTGTGGAAACATAAATAAATAAAATAAATAAAATTACCAGTTCATTCAGTGTTCTTACAGAATTTAACCAAGGTGTGTTAGACGAAGTGGACATTAGACAAATGAACATTACACAAAATTGAAATTAGACAAAATGGTTAATAAGGGAAGTGACAATGAGGCCAAAAGGTAATTAGACAACTCTTTGTAGACGAAATTGAATTAGGCCATGTGGGATGAGACCAATCGGGCATTAATCAAAATGGGTGGTATTCGCATAGTCATGGTTTAGCTAACCCTAGGTTAACTTAGACAACACCTTTATGGAGTGCCAGTTTTCAACTCATTCACCAAGTAAAAATTATTGTAATCTGGTGGCAAAAAGTTGTCATATGTGTCATGAAATGCGAAGATTAGGAAAGTATGAAAATACAATGAATTTTACCACCCTATTGCCCATATTCTGCTATGAAGACTAGGTTTGTATGCTTCGCAAGTTCGTGCAAAGCTATTATGCGATCCTTTTGTCTGGTGCGGATGGCACAATAGCTTTGCACAAACTTGCAACGTATAGAAACTTAGGGAGGTATCTCGGGGTCATCCCGATAGTCCGCGGGTCCGATAGTCCGCGGGTCCTTTAGTCCGCGGGTCCGATAGTCCGCGGGTCCGATAGTCCGCGGGTTCCGCATAGTCCGGGGCGGGGGGGGGGGGGTGATGTTTGTTACTCTGAAGGTTCGTTTTTCCGAAAATAGTAAAAGGTTCGTTATTCCGAAAATGGATAAGTCCAAAAATAGAGAAGGTTCGTTAGTCCGAAAATGGAAAAAAGGTTCGTTAGTCCGAAAATGGAAAAAAGGTTTGTTAGTCCGAAAATGGAAAAAAGATTCGTTATTCCGAAAATTGAGCTATTACTGCCTGAGCGAATGGATTAAGAATGAATAACCTCCAGATAAGGGGGATTTTTTTTTTTGGGGGAGGGTGTCATTATTTAACAGCATCTGCGGTTAAATTTTGATTTTCAGAGAATTTATTTTACATAATGAGCAACGGCGACTTCTGCTGAAGTTTCGCATCTAAAATCGGGCCGTTTTACAATCATATTAAACTAAATAATTTATTAACACCAAGGTGGATATATGTATTAAGCGCTATATAAATGTAAATATTATTATTATTATTCCGCAACTGCTTTCGTTCCCTCTTTATATAATGAAGAATTAATCTCCCAACGTTATCGACCGCGACTTCTTCCGAAAAAGAATAATTTTTGCTACTTCAATCGGGCCGTTCTCACGCCATAACTAAATAATTATTTCGGCAACTACTTTTTTCATAAAGAAATTATTTCGAAACATCATCAGCGGCGACTTCTTCCGGTAAAAAATAAGTTTCGTTTCTAAAATTGGGCCGTTATCACTCAATAACTAAATAATTAATTCCACAGTTGTATCCATTCCGTATTCATTTATGAAATATTCTTTATCGGAAGAACACGCCGCCGATACTTTTTTCGACATAACTTCTTAATGAAATAAAGACGGGGCGGATATGCGGAATCAATTATTTAGTTGCCCTTTCGGTTTTCCCGGCTTCGCCACAGATTACTAGTATTTCAGTTTCGGATTAACGAACCTCATCTCATATTCGTAATAACAGATCTTAGGAATAACGAACTTTATTCTATTTTCAGAATAACAAACCTTTTTCTATTTTCCAAATAACGAACCTTCTTCTATTTTCGGACTAACGAACCTTTTTTCCATTTTCGGACGAACGTACGAACCTCTTCTATTTTCGGACTAACGAACCTTTTTTTTTCTATTTTCGGACTAATAGACCTTTTTTTCCATTTTCGGAGTAACGAACCTTTTTTCCATTTTCGGACTAACGAACCTTTTCTATTTTCGGACTAATGAACTTTTTTGTCTATATTTGGACTAACGAACCTTTTACTATTTTCGGAATAACGAACCTTCAGAGTAACAAACATCACACCCCCCCCCCCCCCGCGGACTATCGAACCCGCGGACTAACGGACCCGCAGACTATCGGACCCGCGGACTATCGAACCCGCGGACTATAGGACCCGCGGACTATCGGACCCGCGGACTAACGGACCCGCGGACTATCGGACCCGCGAACTATCGGGCTGTAACCGGTATCTCACTTCGCGGAAACAAAAATGAGACGGATCTGCCAGCATGGCATTGTACTAGATCTGTCTCCTCTGTTGCGGACACAAAAATGAGACGGATATCGTCTCATTTTTATATTAACAGACCCCTTTTGTATTCGTTAATCGTAAATACAACCTTACTTGAAAACCTTTATTTTTCCAGATTTGCCACGTAGGCTATGTTTCACCATTGATCGTAATAATTCTTATTACGATCCATGGTTCCACATACCAAGACACAACCAGAGCAACTGAGCAAAATACAGAAGGTATTGTTGGAAAATGTATAAATTAAGGAGTTGTTTCGATTAAGGGGATTCACTTAACTTACAAACGTACTATCACGGTTTATTTATACAAAACGTAATGTCAGTTGACTGGCAGGCATGTAGACCTGCCTTACAAATGGGTATATTGTTGTTATGAAAACGAAATATTGGGTATGACGTAGCGAAAAAGGAGTGATCAACAGATGTGCCAATGGTAATTTTACGAAAAACAAAAAATTCAGGATTTATTAAAGGATTCAAATCATACCTTTCAGTGCCAAAAATGATCGATATTCATAGTCATGTACACAGCTGATAAATAATTTCGTTAACCCTCTCATTTCCAGGATCGTATTATTAACATCAGAACGACTGTCCTCGAGTACAGCGCGAGAATTTTAGCAAAGGGAGGAGCGACGAATACGCCACGCCACGGGACCATTCGTTTTTATGAAGAATAGTAAGCAGGTTATTCGGCTTGTGATTATTCCTTGGCAAGCTGCTGTACTAACATATCCATTCCTTCGTTTTCTACTGACTCTGAAAGTAAATATTGAAAGCTGGCATATAATATAATATTCTAAGGATAATTTTATCGCAGAAGTACTACGAATCAGGATAATCCTGTGTATTTCATGTAGCATTGCATGTTTTAAACTATACACTAAGCATATTTGAATGGTGAAATTGAATGCTAGTTTAAACAATAACAGATCTTTTTTTTTTAAGTCTTATGTATAAGGTTGCTAAAGGTAATAACGTATATTGTGAGCTATACTATTTTGAATGGTATGGGACCGCATGAAGATAATACCTCCAAGTAAAACAGAAGAGCAGTGTAACACATCATCTCTGGTAACATAATATAATACCGGTTTATTATATTTGAATGTATTTATTTTACTAATAAGCATACTCTTCTTTTTTTCTTTTTTTGTTCTAAAGTAAACTTAGAAACACAAGAGGGCTATAGATGGGCTTTAAAATGTGTAAGTTTCAAGGATCTTTGTACAAGATGGGTTCGTTCATTGTTTTGCTTGTAACTCTAATCGCATTTGCCATGGGAGAGACCCGCTTCATGACTGTCAATCAAGGAGAAGAAGCACACCTTGATTTTGGTTACCCTTGTAACAGCACAGCGGTTACTTTACAGTATAGCATCAGATTACCATTTTACGATTCAGTTAATCCAAATTCAATGTCACTGCCTGAAAATCAAGAACTTATGGTTCATAATGAGACAGAAAGCAATAATTGTTCTCTTCAACTTAAAATTAATCCTGTCTCAAGATCTGATGAAGGTGGATATATTCTTACTTACTATACCGAAGATCGAATTTACCAAGGGGACACAAAAGTTGGTTTAAGAGTTGACTATCCACCGGGTAAGGCGTCTTGCGAATGGACCGCAAAGAACATTGCTGATGATTGGGGGTTGCTGTTATGCAAAGCTTCGGCGGGAAGTAACACTGGGCAAATTATTTGCTATCAAAAAGGCACAAGGCTACCCCCAAGAGATATGCCTACGGAAGTTGGTAATGTTCTGCAGCAAAATGTTTTCGTGAGGTATAACCAAACTGCGTTTTGCTGCGCTTCTCTCCAAGAAACGCCTATTGATAGATGTGCATGTAAGGATTTTGTCTGGGACTCCTCACATAATTGGGGCATCAGAGACCCCTGCGCGGCACCCTCTCCTGAAGAATCGGCACCATCCGGTCCATCCCAAAACTTGGTAGATGAATATTACGACAAAGATTATACGCTCATCAATTTAAGTCCCCAAAATGAGACCGCTCAGATTACACCTATTGAGAAGAAGTATTTTTCAGTGTATTGGGGCGTTGGTGTTGTCTTTTCGACCTTAGTATTACTAATTATTGTGCAGTGTATTGTTCTTGCATCAGCATTTCGAAAGATTCGGCAACTTTGCGAAGATAGGAACAGGAGAAAAATGAAAAGTACCCAGAATGGTGACTATACCAAAGTACCAACAGTAGAAGTTCAACTGTAGAGAAGTCCAACTGTAGACATAAAACTATTTTTTTCGAGCCAAGACATTTGTTTGTATAAAAATATGTATTTCAAAGAATAACGATAATTATAATATTCTGATGCATAATGCTGATAAGGATATTAATGGGTTCCTGTGTGACCAGAAAACGTAATGAGAAGTACCTTTATGTCATCCCGTACCGTACCATTAGATGATCTATCTTTGATCTTGTAAAGTTCCTCTACACTGTTAGAACACGGTTTAAAGATTTCGCTCTTTAAAAGAATGTTGGTGTAAAAGTTAAACATTCTTGTTTAATATTTAAACATTGTTGTTTAAAACCGGAAAGGCGAGGTTTTATAGCCTTAAAAAAGACCTGTTTAGAGAATATAGTTTAGATATTAAACAGTTTTGTTTAAAAAGACCGAGGCAAATGTCACGTGATAGTCAAGAGCTAATGGCATCACCCGCTAAATGCAAGTTAAAAAGGCGCAACATTTCAATTATGGCGAAGGACTTATGCCTCGCACATTAAGTACCTGTGTGTACAGATGTGTTGGCTCATTGGATAGAGCGTCTGCCTTATAACCGAAAGGTCGTGAGTTTGATACCCGGCCGCGTTAACAAAAACTCGGGAGCGTTTTTTTTTTTTTTTTTTTTTTTTGAGAGAGAGAGAGATCAGCGTTAAACAAGACTGTTGATATTTTAAACAACCATTAAACAACAGGTTGTTTAAACTTTTAAACAATAAGAGTGTTAAAGTTTTAAACAACTACAGGTTGTTTAATTTCTAAACAACGCTGTGCGATTCACCCGTTAACACGCAGTTGTTTAAGATTTTAAGCAACTTGTTTTTTTTGTTTTTTTCTAACAGTGTACAGTGCGTCTCGGTATCTCCATGATAAAAGTAAACCCATATTTGAGAGCCTTGTATCAAAAATGTATTGTGGCATTAATTTTTATATCATGACAAAGAGTAACTCATATTCTATGCAGTGTATACGAACTGCAAATAATATCAGATCCTAGTTCTTAACCCTTTGAACCCAATTATCCCCAGAGGCCACTTTCCATCCCTTTCAATTTTCCTTTGAGATTTTTTTTAAAATTAGGATTCACGGTCTAAAAATTTTGCGAGTCTTTCACCGAAATTGGTACCGTTAAAATCATTTAACCTAGTGAGTAAAAACTTGTACATTTCACGAAATGTGCAAATAATTCAGGGTTTAAAGGGTTAATGACACATTTTTAGATAATTCTGTTTTTGACAGTGAACTAAAAATTGATAACTGCGCAAAGAGAGAAAACGGAGTGATAGTGTTTATTCATATTTCATTTCCATTTAATAAACTTAATCACGAGGTATTGAACACTCTAGAAGCGATTCCTTTTGTGATTCCACCTAGATTTTCTAATCCTTTATTTTTTTTAAATTGGTACCGTCCTCCAAACTGTGAAATGGAGGCATTTCATAAATATGAGAAATTTGTCGTCTTTTCTCGATGGTTTTAATTACAATATGATCATTATTGGAGATACAAATTGTGATTTACTGACAACGCCAGTGTCTACCCAATCGAAACGATTAGATGAAATTCATAATTGGTTTACATTGCAGCAGATTAATACGAAAGACTTTACTCGAGTCACTGATCACATGATTACGAATAATGTAGATAATGTGGAAGCATATGGAGTGATAAATGTCAATATGAATGACCATTTTATGAGTATATGGAAATCGAACCACAGACGTAGGGCTAGAAATGTTGTACTTAGAAAGTGGTATTAATCTAGATTTGCGAGTATGAAAATATCAATGATGCAGTCAGCAAATGTCTATGCCCCTGCACTGTAAACATAAATTAGTCATTTTGACTAATAAAAATTAGTCCTGCCCTATGTCTGAAATGACTAGAATTAATTAGTCAGATGACTATTAAACGTTTAGTCATTTACACTTTTGGATTTAGTCAGATGACTAGAATTAATTAGTCCAATGACTGACGTTTAGTCATTTCAGACATTTTTGGATTTAGTCAGATGACTAGAATTAATTAGTCAGACAAAGCCAAATATTAGTCAATTTACTTATTTTAGCTGGTCATCATTTCAAGGCCATATTTTATGTAAAAACAAAAGAAATGAAGCAACTAAATCTCCTCTTGATTTAAAACAGATCTATTTCAACACAATCGGGCTATAGATAATAATAAATAATAATAATAATAATAATGGTTGTCACTGCCGCAGTGTGCAGTGAATTGAAAATCAGTTTTATATGTGCAATTGTATATACATATGATTGTGTGTGATATATATTTGGAAATATTAGTTTTTATTCATGAAATGTATATTCATATAAAATATCTGCAATGTATCAATGTTAGCCCAATTAGACCAGTTCATGCCTGAGAAGTTTCTTTTTGTCATTATTCTATTCATTCCTCAGACAGCTATTGTGATTACTCCGGCCAGTGAGCCTTTTAAACTTGACTTTATAACAATGACCTTTTAGTAAATGTGCACTCTTCTATATAGCCTTGGTATGCACTTTCAGTTGAGCAAGAAAGATAGTAAGTATGTTTTATCGCCATTAGCAGAACATGTCATAGTTGTTGTACAGTGCAGTATTACACCTTAATCAACATTCGATCCAAACCAGCTTCATAGTTTAAAACCCCAAATTGGTAAGAATATTTCATATTTCAGTTCTTTTAATTTGTATGTAGCGATTTTCATAGAACCATTTTTTGTTTTGTTTTTTAAGTATGTTTTTATTTCTTCCAAATAATACAACATAACAATCAATAACGTACATTGTACTCATACTACAAAGATAACTGTTTCATAACACAAATCATCATATCAATTATATCACTATAGATCCATTTACAATACAGCAATGTACAAACAAAATTTTACTCTTTGAATCACATAAAATATTAATTGTGAATATGGAAGAAATATATATGTAAAAAAGAAAAGAGGGACTTAAAAAAGTTCCTCCATTCTTTTCATTTCCTTAAGAACTCTGAAACTCTCTCTCTCTCTCAATAAGAAAGAAGAGAAAAAAAAAACGTCAGAGATCTTAAGGAAAAAACCACCCTCCCCTCTAAAAAAAAAACCCACCCTCCTCCCCCTCCCCCTCAGGAATTCCACTTGTCTGGTCAGGGATACGGATTCGTTTACACAAACAAAAGACAAAAGCAAACAGGTTGATAACTTGGCAATCGCCCTCGCTCTCCCTCATAGAATGATTTTAAGATTTTAAGTGTTCCCATTTCTTAAGGTGAAGAGAAATTGTGTTTCTCTCGAGAGCCAGAGCGTTTTTCCTCCCATTCTTCTTCTTTGAACATACTTTTAATTTCATTGATGGTAATAGGGGAACCTCGTTTTCTTCTCTAAAAATAAGATACTTAACCAAGATTAAAAAATGATTTACTAATTTTTCCTTACCTTGATTTTCTAAATATATACCAAAAAGGATGTCTTGCCATTTTAGATTATTTATGGGAATAAGGTTTAAAATATCATTACTGTTATTCCAAATAAATCTAGCGTTTTGGCATTCGAAAAATATGTGGCGGTAGGTTTCTTCTTCCTTTTTACAATAAGCGCCATTAGTTAGACAATACACTAATTGTGAAATAATAAAGAAATACACTAAGCTACTTTGAGGTGACGTTGTTTTATTACCCGAGCGATGGGCTAAGAGAGCGACCACAGATGGCGCACTTTCACATTCAACATAACCCAATGAATATATTGGCGTGACTACTTTTTCCTCTTTCCTTCAATTTTTGGAAATATAAACAAACGCTATCCGAACTCATTTATAAACTGTAGCCTATATAGACAGTAATAAGCAGATCACATATCAATTCTCTACACCAGGTGAATTATTATGGCAATTGCATAAATCATTTGCAGACAAACGTGCACAAGCTTAATAAAACAAACTAACCAACTAAACTGAACGTTGTAACTATACATTTAACTAACACTTCAAACATATGAAATGAACATATACAGAATGTTATCGAATTGTACTTTCACCCAATATCATTAAAACTATCATAATCACCCTCTAATACTCCTTGTCAAACCCGTAACGGTGAAATATCAAAGAACAACCGGTCACAGTACGGTTGCAAAAATTAAATCACAATTGTTTGATCCATAGCAAATAGAAAAATAGGACATATATCACACCTACTAGAATACTTAAACTGAATAGATGACTTACATAACCATTTGTGGTACACGTTTTAGTGAAAATCTAGCAAACCGTGACAGCTTACAATAGGATAATTAAACTGCAAACCAACATTATTTGTACACAGAATATATGAATAACATCAAATTGTGTATCTGTTTAACTTTGAATTACTAGTACTCAGATTAAACATAAAATAAAAGAAGAATTCTTTACCAACATAGGGTACTTCAAAGAAAACTATGTAATATCTTTACAATCACAAATCAATAAATTACTATTGAGACATAATACCATATACATGTAGCTAAACCACATAGACAGTACTGTTCCAAACCCTAAAATGCCTACAAAAACAACTTGAAAGCAATTATTCACTTTGTCCTGTAATTACATAAAATTAATACATAGTAAACTGATGAAAAAAAAACATTTCAAGTGCAACTTGTATGATCGAAAACAGGCACACATAAAAATACATACAAAAAGTCAAAATGATTACATTATCAAAATATGGCTACAGTAATTCACATAATCAGATCACATGAACAAATATAAAAATCAGACTATTGTAACCGAGTCTCTCACATAAAGGAGACTAGACTGTAAAACAAAAAAAATCATGCATACAGTAATAATATCCAAAAGTCTCTGTACCATAAGGTATGATTGGAGCTGTTAATTAGCACACAGAACAGCATGCTACTGGGGGCATTATGGGTTCAATAGCAGAACATTAAGTCCAAACAAAGCTTTAAGGGAGCGTAGCCAGGTAGTTTTCCGAAGGGGCACATCGGATGGTACGACGCCGTTGTCGGGCATGCTCGATTGGTAAGCTGTCGTCGATGATGTCGCAGACCCAGTCCGAAGGCGATGACGCTCTAGACGTACGGAGTGGTAGGGTCTCCGACCATGGACATCAGCACCTGGGTCGATGGACGCTGGAGAGGATCTCCCATCAGATAGGTCAGACATCGCTCCACGTCTGTAAAGCTGAGCGGACAGATCAGCAGAAGTAAGCCC
>CALNVZ010000674.1:11751464-11775466 GCA_940671915.1 Paracentrotus lividus
TATATCTTCCTTGAAAGTATAAAGGTCAGTATAACATCCAGAAAATAAAAACATAAACCCCTGCCTGGTGTGTTAGACTAACCTTTAAAATAATCAAGGTTTGGCCTTGGCTTTCCCCCAGTCACGCTGCCGCCGCAGATTATGTAATATCCCCTCGAGCTTTCTTGCTCCAGCTCCAGTCACATTCCCACGGTACTGCATTGTATGAAATGGCAAAGACTGTCGTTTTCTACAAACGCTTATGGTCCCGCAATGGGAATATGACTGAATACTAGAGTTCTCACTTGTTGATATGTTAATGGGATAAGCCAAGTAAGTGGACCTATGTGGACTATTATTCTGTGAGGGTCTATATTTTTGTCAACAGAATAGATCATTCTATTCTGTTGACAAAAATATGGGGAATGTCAAACAGCCACCTTGGTGACTACACTTTCTCTCAAAGATTATGGCCCGTATTCTGTTACGGTGTTTAGAGTTGTGCTGTCGCACAAAAATAGGTAATGAAACGAGAATGCAACTCTGATTTGCACGCTTCTCTATGAAGCGTCAGTGAAGCGTGAGTCTAATCGTACGAAAGTAGATTCGGATGACGTCATTCGGGACCAGACTTGTACAAGCATTTGTAAAGAATTCTAAACTAGGGGCATAGGTGGTTTAAAATTTGATATGGCTTTGCGAGTTTTATGTCGGAGGAAGCTTATTTATCAATTTTCTCGTTAACTTGAAGTTAAAGGTTGTTAAAACTTTGTTTAAGAATTAGGTGCATTATAGAACTGTCCACAACGATTACATTAATTGCATGTTAATCATCAAAAATAACATTTCCGACACGATTGAAGTATTAGTTTGACCTGACATATTGAAGAAAGGACAACTGACGCGAAAACGAACAATAAATGGTGGCAAGTCACTTGTCATTATACTGGAAAAAACGGATATGGAACTAGTTTGAGACTAATTTGAGACTGGTTTGAAATGGTTTTGGATGTGTTTTTTTTTGTCGCGCAGACGTCTCAGAGACGTCTCCGAGATATATTTCCCACGACAAGCGCGGCGATTTCATACGACGGGGAGGCAGGGGGGGGGGGGCGGAAACACCAGAAAGTGAAAAAAATAATACACTAAAAATTCGCATACTTCGCACATTATGCAGAAACTAATAAAAATGATTGTGAGCGCGAAGCGCGAGCCCGAAATTTTGCCTTATAATAACATTTAGCATCTTATTTGACATACACTTTTTTTTTTTTTTGGCCCTTCCACAGGGTTCTCTTTATTTGATAAAAAAAATATAACAAATATAAACAATATACATCAACAACATTGATAAATGAGAATGAACCAATACATCAAGATCAAATAATGTTTAAATATGTCAGTATACAATATAGATAGCGTAAATTGTTATAGTCACAATACATTTAAATGAAATCAAACCACTAAAAATATTTACAATCAACTGTCATGGTGCAGGCGTACTGCATTCCGATGGCAAAGTGCAAAAATAAGACACCGGCTGTTACCCATTTTGTATAACAAATGACATGATTGTGCCAGCATTCTGCACTAAAGCCACTGAAAAATCAGTCACCCATAACAATGTGCTGGGCATCACAAAAGACATTAACTCACAGATGTATAAATTTATATTTAGGTCAACTGGTTAATTTGCATTAAAAAAAAAACAGTTTAAATCGTCCATCTTATTAGTTTCTAAACAGTTTTCTTAGTAAAAACCATTTCTTTAAAAATTTCCTTTCTTTGAGATTTGTTTGATATATATACTTTTCCATTTCATAATAACGTCTTACGGCTGCTATAATTTGTTCAAATAAAGGCAATTTATTTTGTGATTTAGCAACATAAATTTCTCGCCTTACAACTATCAAAATACAATTAAGTGCATTGCTGTTAAATCCGCAAAATCCAATTAGCTTATTGAGATTCGAAAGTGTAATTTTTTCTCCTGTCCTATCTAGTATCCAATGCTCTAGCTTAGACCAAATAACGTTAGAATAATGGCAAGAGCAATTGACATGTGAAGAAAATTTTTCTCTTGTTATTACAAAAGGTACAAGTTGTGTCAGTTACAATACCAAAATCTTCATATACAATGCATCTTCAATATATAATTACTGTTAAGATACTATTTATTTGGAACGACATCTCATATTTGTATCTAAAGTAGATTGAAAAGGAATTAGCAATACGAGCACCTCATCACGTCTCCATCGAATAATCTATATATAGTTTGCATTTTTGTTAAACTTTGTACATTTTTGACACTTTAGATTTTATAAAAATGTGATAATAACATCCAGTTTCTGTTTTGCTAGTTATTAGAGCAAGGTCTGTAATTAAGGATCAATTCGCTTTGGATATTCATCTTGTATGGTTGTCTCTCTTCTATTCATAAACCTCTGAACGAATAGAATTAACACAAACTAAAATACTGAAGGAAATTGATTTGTATAGTCATAATGTTAACTTTGAATTTCAAAAAAAGGAAAGAAATGATCCGTCCTTCTTTAAAATATCATTCCACGAACGATTTCCTTTTAAATCCTAGTTTCTGAAAAAGATTACTTTTATCATATATTTTATTTAGAGGGTGTTTCCAGAGAGGTTGACATGCAATATCATCGGCGTAAAGAAGCTGAACTAATTCAGATCCAAGCTAATAGGAATCTTCCAAAATGAGTTTGGTGGTCGTCAAGTTCGTGCCAATGTTTTAAAAATGAACCGATCCATATGATAAAGGCACATTTTTGGCAAGCAAATGAACGTAACAAAATGGAAAAGTGTTATTTCTTCCAAAGTCGTACTTTTTCAAAAATCTTCTGATCCATGATATCTTTAAGGGTTGTGGCAGGATGAGGTGAAAGTCAATCATTTTTACGCTCTCGTTCATAATATATTGAACACGATTGTTTCTCTTACTTATACTAATCAGGTTTGTTTACCCATTAAAATGAATAAAATGAACGATTGTATAATCTTTCATAATTTGCATGCTTTGGTTCTGGAAAGAGAAACAGAGATAATTCAATTTTGGGTACCAATAAACGTTTTAACTACAATTATTCTCCCTAGACTGTTAAATTTCTCTTGACATGAAACTAATCTGTCGTTTGATATCTTTAATTTTTTCACAATAATTATAATCGATCATTTTGACAAATCAACTGAAAGTTATTCCAAGGTATCTAAAAGTAACCTTCAGATACCCAATTTAGAGTGGTGTTCTGACAAAAAACTGTTTCCTTACAGGCCTTTGTTTTTTCCGATCCTATAACTTGAGTTTTAGTAATATTTATTTTAAGATGGACATTTTTTCAAATTCATCTAAATTTTCGAGTGCGTTTCGCAAATCTTTTTTCGGAACCGTCAAGGTGTTACAGCTCTAGATTTGGTCGTCTGCATATTTAATAATTTAATTCCCTCCCTTTAAGTGCAAAGCCAGTTGATATTATTTGAATATCTGGTTAAAATCCTAATATTTCGCTAACAAGTTTTAAAACATAGCATAGGGCAGATAATGTGGTCCCACTTGGCGACACCTCTCCTATAACAAAATTCTCTCTGTACAATATCCATTCCTACTAAAACACTAGAATGATGAATATGCTATAAAACAAATGAATCCATTTTTTTTTCAGATATGGTCCGAATTGAAAGAAATTCAAGAAAATAAAGACGAGAAGTAGAAATCTTGTGTCTCTAATTTGTGACACAGATCAAAAGCTGGTTTTCAAAGTCTCTGATACCATCACCATAAACAGCGAGACTTCATTAAGCGCTGTGTACATAAAGTTATATCATTAAAGTAAAACGATATATTCTCCCTCGATCGCATAAAATAACGTCCCTGTAAGTGAATCCGCTGCTTTTGATTCTTGATGTATATAGATATGTGTATAATTACTTGCTGCTTTATATTTAATGAATTATTGATATCCATCCAGATGTTTATTGTTTGTATAAATCCATTTAAAAGTGATAGGTCAGCTCAATTGTTAACAATTTCTGGGTTTATTCCTTTAGGATCAATAGTAAATATTATGTTCCGACTTTTATGAGGATCTGACATTTTTCTCTGTTAGGTTAAGCAAGTCAGGATCTAACAAGTAAATTAATTTAAGATGTTGCCTAATTAGAAGCGTATAAGAATTAACATCAGTAAAAACCGTCTTGAACCTGGGGACTTGGTATTTTTTCATAGTTTTAGTACTATGAAATTAAACTCTCATTCTGTGGCACTCAAATAGGGTACCTTCCAATATTTCAGGACATATTGGGTGTTAACTTAGGACAGTTATATCATTAAATGTAATAAATGTACCTATATCGACATGACTTCGAGTAATTGGTTTTTCATGATACAGATTGAATAAAGGAATGGTAAAGGATTATCTTTGATTAATAACTGTATCTTGTCGAATGATTCACTTAGTCCAACCTTTCTGCTTGTACAACTTGTCTTTATTCCCTTATATACATCTCGAGTTTGTGTTTTTTACATAAATTTACAAGTTTTTTCGGACGGGTTTCTTCCTAATTCATCCAATTTTATATCTGTTGACTCTCATACAATGCCTATGCATTGCATCAGTTGCTCGGGGAATTTTCAAAGTTCTAGGTCGTTTTTTATTATTTATTTTTTCAGTCTAATACTGGAGGTGTATTAGTCACATTTGATACTTAACTAATGTTTATGTGTCCTAGTTCCTTCTAATCCTTCTCTATGTTTCTTTTTCTCGATTAACATTTTGTTGTTGTTGAAAGAGCATTAATGATATTTTAATCTGATTTCCACCACGTTTCTAATTCATTAATGTTTTCGCAAAATAAACTGAATGGCCATTTATGAAAGAAATTCACAATCTATCCAACTACAATTATCCGTTTTCATCAAATTTCCACATCCATCTCCCTTCGTAGAAATTGACACGTTATTATTGTTATAGTTTTAATATTTGAAAAATACGCATATTAATCTATTTTAACAGAGAGTTATTGAATTTCCATATTCCAGGACCACGTTTGATCTGATTTAAATGTAAACTAAGGCGTACTTATGAATGGTCTGTTCGATAACCGGAAATAATATCCGATTTATGAACAAGTGAAAGTAATTCTGATGATATCAAAAAGAAATCGAGTCTACCTTGTTTGAAAGGATTCGGCTGACGCCATGTATAATACTTATTCACGGAATATTTAATTCTCCAAGGGTCACATAAGTCTAGATCATTTTTCATATCATTTACCTGCTGTCTTGCTCTGGGATTATTTATATGTACATAATTATGAGTATCAAGGTTCTTATCTTGAACCAAATTCCAATCACCACAGATGACAACATGTGGATTCTCAAATTCAATTATAATTTGTTGCAGATCAGCAAAAAATATTGGATTATCAGCATTTGGACCATATAGAGCTACAAGTGTAATATCATAATCATATATTGTCAAATCTAAAAGAACAAAATTTCCACCAACATCTATTTTATACCTCTTTATTTTTGCAGGTATAGTAGTATTTAAAAGAATGGCTACTCCCCTAGAGTTCGAAGTATGATGAGAGAAAAAGCAATCCCCTCCACATTGTCTATGTATTTCGTTTTCTATTTCAGGAGTAAAATGAGTGTCTTGAATAAAACATATATCGTAGGGTTTCGATTTCAAATATAACAAAACATCCTCTCTTTTCTTATCATTTCCTAAGCCATGACAATTCATTGAAATTAAAGTAATATCATCCTGCATTGAATAAGAATTTCTTAACGAAAGAAGATGAGCTACCTGTGGAAGTTTTTTTTAGTTTTAACATATATACAACTAAAACACACTAACATTTAACATAAAGGCGGGCTCATTTTGCGAGCCCGAATAACGACACGCCCGATAAACCCCGGGCAACTGCTCGATTGCCAAACCAAAGAAAGAAACTACGGGATAAACCCGAAATCCCCTCAAACCCTCCAAAATATAAGACACTATAGAAATTCATTTTTATATAAACAAGATGGATATGGCAGAAAATAGATTAAAAAATAACTATAGACTATAAACTACAATCTTTTCTTTACTCGGTTGATACATGTATAAATGCACACAAAAATAAATTGTCTTCAAAAAGGAAATTGATTGATGTCGATACATCATTGAAATAATGCAAATTAGGTGTGCTATAGTGACCCAAATAAAGACCATTGAAAAGAAAAAAACAAAGAAAAGGAAATACCTTTAGGCCGTGCTTGGTGGCATATATACAAGTGGCATGAATTTAAAACATGTGGTAACATTGTATCATCGGGTCCCGTATCATCTGCATTCCTACACATTTTTCTTTTCGAAATAATACAATGAACATGGCCATGTATTTATAACCATCAATGAAGGACCTCTGTAAATAACATTCCTCATATGTTTTAGTCTAGAACCTGCAGTCTTTCCTCTATGAATCATGGCATAAATTTCTGCAATTCACGTTACACATACCACATTGATGAATCTAGATCACATATTTTTACAATAGGAAATATATGAATTTAAAGATAAAGGATTTAAATTTCAAGAACAAATATTTAATAACCTTAGCCATGTTTTCACATTTGTTTCATATAGAGTTTTGTTGGTTTAAGATATTTACTTCTCTTAAAAAAGGATAAATACAATACCATAAAACATAATCAATGTAGTTTCATAAATCCATAAATTACGGCACCAAACAATCGCCGTCACATATCTTCATATCGTGACATATATATTTTCTTTTTCAAAAAGTGTTTAAATTAAGAATTAAAATGATGTATTGATCTATTCTTAAATCCAAAGACATAGTATGCCACGAATTGGAAAAACATATTGACAAGTATATGATATAGTTAACCGTTTGGACAAGTTTACGTTTTTAGACAACTGTCAATGATTATTTGTGTTATCGAAACGTAAGTTTGAATATTCAAAATAATGCCGTGAGCCTCATAAAAAAGTATCTGAGCACACCCAATAAATTTATCAATTGAATGAGATGATTGGTCAAAGAATCAGCAAAAATAATTGTCACCATGTATAGATGTATATAGTAATTTGTTTGTTTTGTAGCTAAAAAAATACCTTTCAAAAGTAATTGCTGATCATTTCCCTATATTCAAAAACATTTCATAATCCACAAACAGTAATGTATTTTAATCACTGATGTCAACATTGATGTACAAGGTTTCTTTATTTTGAAAAGATTATTATGAAAATAATTTCAAGTTTCAATAATAAAAATCAAGCTTCCATATATATACCCAGATTTAAACTTCATCTCTTAAAAATAAGAGTAAAGCACTATCTCACAATACAAGGTTTCTTTATTGTGAAAAGATTATTATGAAATAATTTCAAGTTTTCATAATAAAAAATCAAGCTTCCATATATACCTAGATTTAAACTTCATCTCTTAAAAATAAGAGTAAAGTACTGTCTCACAATACAAGGTTTCTTTATTGTGAAAAGATTATTATGAAATAATTTCAAGTTTTCATAATAAAAATCAAGCTTCCATATACCTGGATTTAAACTTCATCTCTTAAAAATAAGAGTAAAGTACTGTCTCACAATTTTGATGTGATACTCTGTATTATTTTGAACAATGAAACATTGAGTAAGAGCTCATCAAATCATTTCCACATTTACAACAATGTAACTCAGATATTGTGTATCATGTGCATTGTATTACAAGTGATACATAGATCATATAAATGAATATATAATAGGCTTAATTTGGAGTTAATAGTATGCACCTTCACGTTCAAAACTTTTCAGGTTTCTTTATTGTGAAAAGATTATCATGAAATAATTTCAAGTTTTCATAATAAAAATCAAGCTTCCATATACCTGGATTTAAACTTCATCTCTTAAAAATAAGAGTAAAGTACTGTCTCACAATTTTGATGTGATACTCTGTATTGTTTTGAACAATGAAACATTGAGTAAGAGCTCATCAAATCATTTCCACATTTACAACAATGTAACTCAAATATTGTGTATCATGTGCATTGTATTACAAGTGATACATAGATCATGTAAATGAATATATAATTGGCTTAATTTGGAGTTAATAGTATGCACCTTCACGTTCAAAAACTTTTCAGGTTTCTTTATTGTGAAAATATTATTATGAAATAATTTCAAGTTTTCATAATAAAAAATCAAGCTTCCATATATATACACCTAGATTTAAACTTCATCTCTTAAAAATGAGAGTAAAGTAACCCAATGTTGGTAATTAATTTTTGTTAATGCATCGGTGCACTTTTTACATAATTATATTTGTTAACCTTGTTGATTGAAAAAAAAAAATAGTGATCAACTATTTTAGCATCATTAAACAAATAAGAATGTCTTATATTATTAATATGAATTCCGCAAATTTGATTTTGTTTGCTTTTGACAAATAATTTTACTTTTAGGTTGACTCTATACGTGTCAATTCAAATTCGAAAATGCAAGTATCCATTAGGCAGTTTCTGTGGTATCTCATTACAACATCCATTACCGCTAAATAAAATGGGAAAGAAAAATGATTGCAAATGAAAATGATCTATACGATATACATAATATCATAACTAAAACCACCATTTTTTTTGCGTTCTCCCAAGGTCTGTTATTTCTGTGATTGTCACATTGCATTGTGTCAATTATATAATTATGTATAAATCTGTAAATTTAAATAATGTTCCATTATTACTGTTATACCAAACGCTCACACTACTCACAGTTCCAAGGACCAACACATCTGCAGGTGACAAATCTTTCTCTTCTGCAGCACCACGTCTATGGAACAACCTCCCTCTCAACCTACTGACTTTGCCTTCTCTCCCTCAGTTCCAGAATTCCCGTAAGACTCTTTTATTTGATTATTAATGTTTGCTTTTGTTGTTGTACTTGCATTTACATGATTTATGAGTAATTATGTCCAAATATATTTTAATCAATAATATGTAATCAATTAATCCTATTAGTTCATAAGTTATTTTGTTATCAATGTTCTTATATGAACATTATGCGATGTTAGTTATTTTGTTGTAATGTACTTATACAGTCTGTGTCAAATAAAATGGTACAAGTGGAGAACATTTTTTTATAGCATGAAGATAAATCACAACCTGGTATTGTTTAGTACTTTCATAAAGCAGGGTAATTAGACTTTCATCTGCAATTTTTTTCATCACATTTGGAGCATTATTTTTTTGAGATATGACTAATTTTCTACAATCAAGAAAAATCCATTTTTCGCACGCCGTCCCATGCCTTTGTGTATGATTTCGCATAATGACCGTGAATTCAGCGCTCCAGAACAATAGAAGTGCGTAATTTCCATTTGTTCCTTGTCGCACAAAACTTAGCACAACTTTATGATGTTAAGCGCTGTGATACTCAAGTAATGAGCGCTATTTAAATGCAAATATTGTATTGTATTGTATTGTAACTCATATTGATTGATTAATTATTGCTCTTGTAAAAAATACACGATTAATGTTATAATTTATTCATGAAAATAAAAAAAAAATAAAAAAAACGAATGAATTCTTTTCTGCATTGTGGTTTCCGTGGAGTCAGTTTGTACTATAATATAGTATATATAAACAGGAAAGAAGAAGAAGGAGAAAAAAAAAACTTACACTTTTCCTGAAGGTTTGGTAATGAAAATGAAAAATTATAGGATAGAATAAGACGAGACAATGATAGGGAGGGATATGATCAGAAGATTAAAGGAATGATAAGATAGAGGCGAGATTGGGAAGATGGAGGTGGGAATTTGGCGCTGCTCAGCGGCCGCCAAGCCCACGGGACAAGGGCAAAAAAGAATATCCGTTTCGGACAATAAAATTTGGAGCATTTGGAGCATATTGAAGGAGATAGAGAGGGAAAAGAGAGGGGTGGGAGAGGGGATGAGAGGGAGAGAAAGAGAGAGAGAGAGAGAGAGAGAGAGAAAGAAAGAGAGAGAGAGAGAGAGTGGGAGCCGAGAGAGAGAGAGAGTAACACTGAAAACCTAACCTCCCCTGATAGCAGAGTGACGTCTTAAAGACGTCTTAAAGACATCACGTCAGACGTCTTAAAGACGTCAGGAAAAGACATCTTTATGACGTAAATTTGCACCCACGTTTGACGTCTTAAAGACATCGTATTTTTACGTCATTATTACGTCTAAAAAAAGACATCTTTATGACGTAAAAATACGACGTCTTTAAGACGTCAAACGCGGGTGCAAATTTACGTCAAAATTTTTTTTTTCTGACGTCTTTAAGACGTCACTGTGCTATCAGGGATGTTGACATTAATACTGAGTCCTATCCTATCCTATCCTAACCTATCCTAATATTATAACCTACGCTGTCCTACACAAAGGCCCTATTATACTGGCAGTTTGTCCGGTCCTGCTATATAAAGTGCTACAGACAAATGTTTGAAGAAAGACAGTTACTTATTATTAAATTACAATTTTGTTAATGAAATATGAAGAATTGTCATTATGAAGCACCTTGAAACATGATCATGGGTTTTCATTCTACAAGCAGTAGTTAAAAACCGATGATCATGAGTTTTCACTCTGCGTTTAGCAGATAAAACCCATGATCATGGGTTTTCATTCTACAAGCAGTAATTAAAACCCATGATCATGAGTTTTCATTCTACAAGCAGTAATTAAAACCAATGATCATGGGATTTCACTCTGCTTGTAGCAGTTAAAACCGATGATCTTGGGTTTTAATTACTGCTTGTAGAATTAGAAACCCATGATCATGGGTTTTAAGTTCTGCATGCAGGGGTTTCATTCTACAAGTAGTAGTTAAAACCCATGATCATGGATTTGTAACCCATGACCATGGGTTTCAAACCTATGATCATCGGTATTTTGAATGAAGCAACAGTATGGAATGCGAACTGTTTCTTAATTCAAAATACCGATCTTCTTCTTTCGTATGAGTTATAGAAGTAAGTAGTGTTGTAAGTCAGGCTATTTCTCGAAGTTGTGTAAGCCAATTGATTTGTGCACCATTTGGGCTTGTTAGGTCAGTCATCCCATCAGGTGGTTGGAGGTCAGGGCAGCTGTAGATAATGTGATCTGCCGTCTTATTGCACTTATTGTGCGCACACAAGTCTCAACGTAAGTGGCGTAAATATTTCAATTGAAAGCCGAAAAACCAAAACACCTGAATGGAATGATTTTCATAAAATAATCATGTGTATTTATGGGGATGACATGTAGTCTTTAGACCTGTTACCCCCCCCCCCCCCCCCCGGCTATCAATCTCATGACCATCTTAATTGATCTTAATCTTATTTTGAAATAGTATTATGGTATTTATTTGGGAGCTCAGCTATGTCAGGATATTATCGTTTGTTTCCAAACAATAATTTTATGTAATATATTTCATATCGATCATTCTTAAATTACGACTTGAATTCACATACATGTTTTGGTACTGCGGTCAGGAGAACATGTAAGACTGCCTACTTTTAACACATTTTAACAATGTCTTTATTATTATACCTTCTTTCATTTTTATATTAGTTTGATATCATTGTTATTTTGTCTGTCGAATTTTTGTATTTTCTGGACCCCATGGAAGTATTGTTATTTTCACAAAGCTGAATGGGTCATCAAGCCATTCGTGCTTCTTTGAAATTTTTAATTATTTGTTTATATGATAACTGTATTTTTTAATGTTGACAAAGCTGAATGGGTCATCAAGCCATTTGCTTCTTTTAGATTGTTAATTATATGTTTATATGATAACTGTATTTTTATTGCTGCGGTTTTGAAAATAAAATACATTACAATACAATAAGATCAATAATTAGAGAAGGACTCGCGATATAGAACTTTCAATAACTCTCCCATCATAACCAAGAACAAACAGCCAAAATCAAAATGTTTTTCTACTTATTTGATGAATAGGCCTACTGTCTCATCAGCCTAATCGTATTTTTATGAAGAAAAAAAAAGACTCTCCTTGTGTTTCCTAAGTCCATAAAACCCCAATATAGTTCCAAATAATATATAAATCTCTCTATAAGCATTTTTTCCTTGTCCAGTCAGAAAACAGAATGTTAAGGGCGTCAGATAATTTTGAAAATACTCTTTAACAACGTTTCCGTGGTCTATAAACCCCATATACAACTCACTTATAAAAGTAATATCAGTTATGTAAGTTTTACAAGGAAATCCACTCTAACCAATCAGAAATCTGTATTTTAATGACGTCATAAACATTTAAAAATACTCTTATCGTGTTTCTCATGTGTCAAAACCCACTATACGTCCCATTAATCAAAGTAAAATGAATATGCCTATGTGTTACTATTGATATTTGTCTTGTCCAATCAGAAAAGAGCATTTTAATGACGTAATAAGGATTTGAAATTGTTCTCATCGATTTCCACGGGTCTGAAAACCTTAAATGGACTTTTCCTAAGAATTTATTTATTCGTCTTCGGTGAGGAATTAATTTTGTCGCACTTTGAGTTCATTCTGGCACACTGTGCGTCGTCTTTGCAACACTCAGTTTCAGTCTCCACATCTTGAGGTAGTCTGCAAGGAGCTTCATGTCAGCTGAAAGAATTTCCTCCACCTTAGTCCAATTCTTATCTGTATACAGCAATGCCAGATCATCTGCATAGCCATACTGCCGTAAGGCTGTGCAAGGTAGGTCGCTGATGTAGATGTTGAAGAGCATCGGAGAAAGTACTGACCCCTGAGGCACCCCATTCCGTAGGCGGCGTGGTCGGCTAGTTTGCCCATCGCTAGTCTTGGTTACGAAGCTGCGATTTGCAAGGATTGTTGCAAGGAACCGCACTAGGTGACGGTCAGGGATGACGCGGAGAAGTTTAAGTATTAAGCCATGATGCCATACAGTATCATATACCGCAGTGAGATCTACTAGCACGACACCTGCCTTGTTGCACTTTTCGAAGCTCTCTTCGATATCATTGGTTAGCTTGACAATCTGGTGAGCAGTACACCGACCATGACGGAAGCCTGCTTGCTCATCTGGAAGTTGGGGGTCAACAACTGGATTGAGTCGGGCCAGAAGGAGCCTTTCGAGAAGCTTGAATGGTACACACAGGAGCGAGATGGGCCTGTAGCTCTTGGGATTGTCTGCTGGCTTGTTAGGTTTCAAGAGGGCGACAACAGTAGATTTCCTCCAGATCTTCGGGATATGCAGTCCAGTGAGGCAGGTTGAGTAGAATGCACATAGCCAGTCCAGGCTCTTGGGACCACAGTGCTTTAGGAATTCTGGGAAGATGTTATCAGGGCCCTGAGCTTTCCCACATTTCAGTTGGGAGAGGACTAGTGTGAGCTCAGCAGACGTGAAGGGTTTGGAGAGGAAACCATCTACGCCGGGAGCATTCCATAGACTTGAAGTTTCCTGTTTGACAGTGCGGGCGTGGTCTTTGTCCGGATTCTCGAAGTTGCCATTGGCAAGCAGCTGATGTGCGATGGAGTTCGCTGTGACAGGGCAATGCTTTGGACGAGAACTGCGGCCAGTGAGACGGTTGAGAGTCATTCAAGCCAGCCTGCTTGAGTGGGTGAAGTCAATACCTTGCACTGTTTCTTCCCAGTGTTCTCTCCGCTTCTTATCCAGGCAGTTTATCAGCTCTGTGGCCAAGGTTGCGCTTTCTTCATCACTGTTGGCATGCATAAATGCATCGTAACATTCATCACACTCTTCATCCCAGGCTGGTATGTAACAGCGACGAAAGCCTCGAGGGGCAGCATGCTTGGCCGAGTTGATAAGAAGTTTACAAAAGGCAGAGTAGGCTCTGTCCAGGTTCCCGGAAGAAGGGAGAGGGAGGGTGTCTGCCCCAGACTCAACCAGTTCTCTGAACTGATTCCAGTCGACCTTTCTGAAGTTCCACCTCTTTACAGGTCTGGAAGAGATTGATTCAACAGGGTTATCCGGGATGATCAGCGATGGTCTGTGCTGTGACTTGGGAAAGGGTCCAAGACTGAACGGTGCGGGGATGGACCATGCAGGTTGACAAAGGCCAGGTCAGGATTGGATGTTGTATTCCAACGGCCAGAACGAAAGCTGTCAGGCTCTTTCGAGTCATACAAAAGGTGGACACCAGTAGCAGAGGCCCAATCCTCGAGAGTAGAACCATCTGGGGTAGTTGTCCGGTAACCCCATGTCGTACTCTGGCAATTAAAATCTCCAGCATACATGCAGGGTTGGTCAAATGAAGGGATGGAGTCTTCTAGTAGTCTGGTTGGAGGTGGCTTGTAGACGTTGATTACAGTCACGCCTTCCACCTGAGTAGCTGTCCATTCCAAGGCAGAATCAGGGGCGGAAGCTGCTACTGCTTTCCACTTTGCTGAGTTCCGCACAAAGGTAGCAATCCCATGGACGTCGCTTTCAGTGTGGGCTGCCAAGGTAAATCCAGGGATCTTAAGACGTGAGCTGTCGCTCATATGGGTCTCTTGCAACAGGACAACGCTGACTTTGTTGGTCTGCAGCAAATGTTCAATTACTGATATTTTGGCCTTGGTAAGGCCCTCTACATTCAGCTGCAGCAGGGAGATACCAGCCCGTACGGCATCCGCAGGTGCCTGCCCTGAAGAGGGCACGTGCTCCGGGTTGGTTCCAGTCTGTTGTAGCTGATGATCCATTCTTGAAGACGAAGGAAGAAGTTGATTGGTGAAAGTACAAGAAGCTGCTCGTACTACTACTGCTAAACTCAGTTCGTTGCCGTTCGCCTGGCTTATGCCAGTGGACAGGACTCACCACGTGGAGGTCGACAACTTGAATCCCCCCCCCCCCAAAAAAAAAAAAATACCGATGACCATGGGTTTGAAACCCATGATCATGGGTTTTATCTGCCACACGCAGAGTTAACTCTTTACGTGCCGGAAGCATGATACGTAGCCTACTGTTCGGTGCTTGCTAGCCTACTATTGACTGCTTAATCCATGCTTTGTCTCCTACCCTCCCCTGCTTCGTGCATGATTGCGCACATTCGGAATAACGTTGATTGATTACGCCGATTCTATTGTTCTGCACACTCACAGGTTAATCCGCTTTATTCTGCTGCGGGCACATCCGGCTTTTAATTGGCCAATATTCCCTTAACACAGTTTAAATTAAACTTGTTTTGAGTAATATCATGTGTTTGTCAACATTTTGATAGGACCTAGTGCATAAACAATCGCACACAGTAAAAAACAAAATCATGCCTTGGAACAACGCAAGATTAGATAACTGCCCTCTTATTTTTTTTTTTAAACAGAATTTGGTGTGACTGTAGAGACAAATAAGAATGCCACATATTTTAAGTACAACATTGTTGTCGACCGTTCTTTTAAAAAAAGTTATGAGAAAGTATTCAGTTCAGTTCGTTTTATTCAATTCACTCCTAAAAAGTACAGACAGCTGTACTTGACAAAACATATATATTTACAAGACATTGAATCAATATAATAACTTTTACAAAAAAGCCTATATACAAGATTTAAAAAATGAACTTGGGAAACTTTAAAATAAAGCCAAAATAGCCTTGTAAACAAAAGTCCCCATTTAATTGAAAATGAGCTGGAGGCTCTATATTAGTGTAAATATATTCAAGGAATTAAGAAAAACATTCAATATACAGAAACAAATACATGAATACATAGATCATAAACTGAAAACATATTAAAGACCCCCCCCCAAGAAAAGACAAAAACAAAACCTAAATTACATCTTTTTACAATGGAATTTTACAAAGTATTACAGAGTTGCCAACTAAGCATATTTTGAAATGAAATACTGTTTTAATTTTTTTTTAAGAGAAAGAGAGAAGGAAGTGCATGAACAAATATAATTAGGTATGGAGTTCCAGATAGTTGGAAAACTATATCGCACAGACCGTTGTACAAATGTTTTCCCGACTTTCCATAGATGAAATAAACCTCGGTTTCTTGTAACATGAAAATGGATTTCTTTGTTTATAGTGAACAGTTTAAGGATATTTTTTGAAAGGGTATTCTTGAAATAGAAATATCCAGGTAAAATAGTATGAAATTGGTACAAATGGAAAACGTTCAAAGTATTCAGCTTATGAATAATTGGAGCCGAGCGAGAAAGATAATGACTGCCCGTACATATTCTTATTTCCCTCTTTTGTAATTTAAAAAGGACATCTAATTTAGTTTTGCTACAATTACCCCAAACAGTGATACAGTATAAGATATGTGACAATATTAAAGCATTATACAGTGAGAATAGGGCTGAAAAAGGAAGACAGCTTCTTAATTTAAACATAATACCAATGCATTTAGAAATTTTGGTGCTTAAATAATTAATATGTGAATCCCATTTCAAATTTTCATCTACATTTACTCCAAGAAAACATACAGATTTAGATTTAGTGATCATTTTAGAATCAATACTCAATTTAAGATTATTACATGTTTCAGTCGCATTGGATAGCTTATTATGGAATGATATAAAGCAAGTTTTAGTCAAATTAAGTACCAATCTATTTGATTTAGATCATTTAGTTACATTATGTAATTCAACAGTAATATTCTCTTGTAAGTCTTTTAAATCCGGTTGAGTGTTGAACAGGGTAGTATCATCTGCATACATAATAAAATCAAATTTGGAAGAGGATTTTTCAATATCGTTAACATAAATGAGAAATAATAACGGACCCAATATCGACCCTTGAGGAACTCCGTATTTAATTAAGCTACGAGTGGAAAGAGCATTATTAAATATTGTAAATTGATAACGACTTCTCAGATAGTTTTTAAACCACATAAGTGGAAGACCATGAACGCCATAATATTGCAGTTTATATAATAGGATATCGTAATGAACTATATCGAAAGCCTTAGAGAGATCTATAAATATTCCTATACCCAAATTATTATTATTCACAGAAGTGACAATTTTATCTTGTAAATATATTAAACCATGGACATGTTGAATTGTTACCGATAGTCCGCTGGTCCGATAGTCCGTGCCGCGCTGCGGGTCCGGTAGTCCGCAGGGGGGGGGGGGGGGGAGGTAGTGTTCGTTATTCCGAAGGTTCATTATTCCTAAAATAGAAAAAGGTTCGTTATTCCGAAAATAGAACAAGGTTCGTTATATCGTAGTTTTTGTTTTCCGATAAAGAATAAGGTTCGTTATTCCGAAAATAGAAAAAGGTTCGTTATTCCGAAAATTGAGTTATTACTGCCAGAGCGAATGGATAAGATAGTTGGGGACTGTGTTTTGATCACCCATGAAAAACCTCCAGATAAGGGGATTTTCTTTTTTGGGGGGGGGAAGGCTATGGGAGAAGGTTGGTGTGTAGGTGTTCATTTATTTAACAGCATCTGCTGTTAAATTTTGATTTTCGGAGAATTTATTTCACATAATTATCAACGGCGACTTCTACTGATAAAGAATTAGTTTCGCTTCTAAAGTCGGGCCATTTAACAGTCCATATAACTAAATAATTTCTTCCGCAATTGTTTTCGTTCTGTCTTTATTGAAAATTTGAAAATTATTTAAATGAAAAATTTATGTTCAGCGGCGAATTCTTCCGGTAAAGAATAAAGTGTCATTTCTAAAATTGATCCGTTATCACTCAATAACTAAATAATTTATTTCGCAATGAATCCGGTCGTTATTCGTGTGTGTGTGGTGGGGCCGGTGTCGGGGGGGGTGCTGAAGGGCTTAAAATCACGAATGTATTGGCAGGCGCGGATCCGGGAATTTTCCAGAGGGGGGGGTGCGCCCCAATCTTATATATAAAAAAAAAAATCTTTTTGGGTTTTAAAAATCTGGGGTTTTAAAAGATTATAGAATAAAGGGGCTCTTTCTAATATAAGAAATTGCAGATAATTGTGTATAACAGACCCTATTTAGTTTCCGTGAGCGCGAAGGGCGAACTAAAAGTTTTGAGGTAAATATTGGAATTATGTGCATTATGATTTTAGTATTATGATTTTTATATTTTTTTCTGAACCAGTCCTTTTTATGAAAATTATTCATTAAATAATAACATAATATTAATAGATAATGATAATAATAATAATAATAATAATAATAATAATAATAATAATAATAATAATAATAAAAATAATAATAATAATAATAATACCTAATATTTCTATCGCGCCTTTCCTAAATATAATAGGAGAAATAGAGGAGAGCTTGCATTTTTGTTGATTTTGAAGTTCATAATTCTAGAGAGATAGAGAAATAGCGTGTTTTCTATTCTGAATAAATTTACATTTGCATAGAAGTTTAGAAGCTCCGTCCAACAATATTTAAACCAGCCTTAAAGAGAAAAGTAGCATTTTTGTTGATTTTTTTAGCAGTAATGAGGTACGGACGCTTAGTTGGACACAGACACACATACTTGACCCCTTTTTTATATTTTGATAACCGAGCGGTTATCAAAAATCATGGACGAATGTGACCGGAGTAGACTCGTGGCGCGCCCCCTCCACTCCAGTCTCATGCAAAGTCTTTCGCGCAATCTCGCAATACATAGAAGGGAACCAAACAAAGTCCAAACAATCGTCGAAGAATGGAGGGATGGGAGTAGGGAAAAACATTGCTTATTCGAACGGAGTCCATGATGAGAATGATTATATTTCAGACACAATTCTTCCGCAGATCAGATGCAAGTTTTAAGTATACGCGTGGGAAAGCGTGTTGCGCTTTGATGTTGAAGATTAAGAACAAAAGAGACCGCGTTTCTATGATAAATTGCCGACATGCGCGCGTATGACACCGGTGTAAAGTTGGTTACTTATTCCCGGTTACTTATTCAAAGTGTGAAGTTGTTACTTATTCAAAAAAAATTAACGGTTAGTTTTCAAAAAACAAAAGGTACCATAAGGACGAGTAGATCACGGGCAATTAAAAAAAAATATGTCCCGACTCGGGCAAGTGGGGCTATAATGACCTTGAAACTCGCAAAATAGGAAATAACACACAGTAAGCCTATGGTTACTTATTCAAAAAATTTTAACGACTCGTTTTCAAAAAACAAAAGGTACCACAAGGACGACTAGATCACGGGCAATTCAAAAAAATATGTTTCGACTCGGGCAAGTGGGGCTAATGACCTTGAAACTCGAAAGATAGGAAATAAAACATGCACTAATTAAAATTTTAAAACGACTTTTTCCAAATAAACAAAACGTGCCTCAAGGCCAAGTTGGTCACGGGCAAGTAAAAAAAAATATGTCTCGACTCGGGCAAAGGGGCTAATGACCTTGAAACTCACTTAATAAGAAATAACACACAGTAGGCCTATGGTTACTTATCCAAAATTTCAGAATAACTTTTTTTCAAAGAGCAAAAGGTGCCTCAAGGACGAGTGGGACACGGGCCATTCAAAAATGTTGGTCATGACCCGGGCAAGTGGGGATAATGACCATAACACAACCTAAATAAGAAATAAAACACAAACTTGTTCAAAGTTTTCAATAATTTATCCCTCTGGCGGTACCAGATATAAAATGGCCGGACAGGGACTTGTCCCTCGAGGTTTGGGCAACCAAGCGATACGCAACTTGCCCCGGACATATCGTTCTAAGAACCTCTCAGCCCACTCAAAACTTGGACAAGTGATTTATTCAGATTATTGTAAACGGATTCCAAAAAAACTTGCTCCTGGCAAGTACCAGATATAAAATGGCCGGGCAAGGACTGGTCCCACATGGTCAAGGAGGGTCTGGGCATCCCAAAAATACCCAGCTTGCCCTGGCAAAATCGTTTTGAGGACATCTCAGGCCACTTGAAACTGGGAAAAGTGATTTTTTTTTCAGATTATTATAAACGGATTCCGAAAGAACTTGCTCCTGGCAAGTACCAGATATCAAATGGCCGGGCAAGGACTGGTCCCACAAGGTCATGGAGGGTCTGGGCAACCCAAAAATACCCAGCTTACCCAGGCAAAGTCGTTTTGAGGACCTCTCAGGCGACTGGAAACAGGCCCTAGTGATTTTTGAAATTGCTTCTAACGATTTTCGACAACACTTGCCCCTGGCAAGTAGCAGATATAAAATGACCGGGCAAAGACTGGTCCCACAAGGTCAAGGAGGGTCTGGGCAACCCAAAAATACCAAGCTTGTCCTGGCAAAATTTTTTGAGGACCTCTCAAGCCACTTGAAACTGGGACAAGGGATTTTTTAGATTATTATAAACGGATTCCGAAAGAACTTGCTCATGACAAGTACCAGATATAAAATGGCCGGGCAGGGACTGGTTCCACAAGGTCAAGGAGGGTCTGGGCAAGCCAAAAATATCAAACTTGTCCTGGCAAAATTGTTTTGAGGACCTCTCAGGCCACTGGAAACTGGGACAAGTAATTTTGTTTAATTATTATAAACGGATTCCAAAAGAACTTGCTCCTGACAAATACTAGATATAAAATGGTCGGGCAGGGACTGGTCCCACAAGGTCAAGGAGGGTCTGGGCAAGCCAAAAATATCATACTTGCCCAGGCGAAATCGTTTTGAGAACCTCTCAGGCCACTTGAAACTGGGATCAGGGATTTTTTTTTTTAGATTATTGTAAACGGATTCCGAAAGAACTTGCTCCTGGCAAGTACCAGATTTAAAATGGCCGGGCAAGGACTGGTCCCACAAGGTCAAGGAGGGTCTGTGCAAGCCAAAAACACCCAACTTGCCCAGGTAAAATCGTTTTGAGGACCTCCAGGCCACTGGAAATAGGCCCTAGTGATTTTTGAAATTGCCTGTAACGATTTTTGACAACACTTGCCCCTGGCATATACCAGATATGTCTAACGTATTATATATGCAAATTACCTTCTCATTTGCATTAGGTCCCATTTGGACGTATAAAAACGTTCATAAAACGTTTACTGAAATAAGTCTCATTATAAGGTTCAATTAAAAAGTTTTGTGAACGTTTTGATTAAAAGGTTACATTTTGTAACATTCTGAAAACGTACTGTGTTTGCTGGGATGACGTCATCAATCAATCCTCGGCGCGCAGCCTCGTTCGTTGATGTGTAAAGATCATCGTATGAAATGATTTGAAATTACCTTAATAAAATTGAGTATGTAAAATCATTAAAAATGTTTTATTGTTATGTATTTTTTTTTATGAATCGCATATATACCCATATACACTGTCCGTCATAAAGGTGGAATATTTTTTTGCCGCTATAGCGACATGATTTTGCTCTGACTTTAATTTCTTGAATATGTTTGTCCCTGCTTCTACTTTTTGGGACCCTGGCTATATCTTGGACATTCTCCCAACCCTTGACGTGGACCTTTTTCCAAAAGAGTTTTGTCAACCCCCTTGATGCCCATTTTTGTCATTTTTTTCTCATTTTGGGGCCCCTTTTTGTTTTCCCGGCCGATCAAGCCCCCCTCAGTCCTACCCCCAGGAAACGCGACTGGTGTCTATTGTTTTATATTGTTCTTTAAGTTAAATCTATATTTCTGGGGACAGGCTTAGGTCTCTTGTCTAGGGGAGGGGTTGAAGTAAAAAACGAGATTGGTGAAAATTCGGAATATTTTATTCCATCTTTATGCTGAAAACAAAAGAATTGAAAAACCACCTTTAACCCTTAAATATCTTCAATTTCCCCTTAAATTTTGTTTAGCCTTGATGACAAGGCTGTAAATAGTCATTATTGATAATATTTTATTTTGATTTATGTTTGGTTGAGATTTTAGAATAGAATTTAGGGAAGATAGAAATTTTCATGGTGTAAAAATGAATAAAATCAATGTTGAACCCCAATCAAAATACATTTTGACCCCTCCCCTAGACAAAAGAGTCGAGCCTGTAACCATAAATCTAGATTTAATTTAAAGAACAATAACAAATCTCCACCTCAGAAGTGTTTCATTGGGGTAGGACTGAGGGGTGCCTTGGTGGGTCGCGTGAACAAAAAAGGGCCCCAAAATAAGAAAAAATGACGAAAATGGCTATCTTCTGGGGGTGACAAACTTTTTTAAAGAGAAATCCCCGGGAAGGGTTTTGGGAACGTCCAAGATATACCCAGGATCCCAGAAAGTGAGAGCGGTGACAAACTCATTAAAGAAATTAATAACGGAGCAATATAATGTCGCTTGAGCCAGAAAAATTATTCCACCTTTATGACGAACAGTGTATAATGAAACAAACAAATCTCGCTTTCAATATAGAAATCGCCTATAGTATTTTAGTGATCTTTGTTTTTATTTGTTTCTATTTAGTTGCACGTAGAAAACATAGTGATCACTTCTGATATTTGTTTTTAAAAGTTTTAAGTTGATCGATATATTGAACTGGACGTATATAAAACGTTCTGTAAACGTTATGTACAAAACGTCCACAAACGTTTCGTAAAGGTCCTACATCAAATGTTTTGTAAACGTCCTATACAAAACGTTAAATTTTGTGACGTCCAAAAAACGTTTTTTAAACGTTCTCAAAAAACCTAAACTTTGACATAAATCAAACTTTAACGTTTTATAAACGTTTTAAAAACGTTCATTTAGGACGAAGATGTACAGGACCTAGAAAAAACGTTTTGAAAACGTTCTATGTTTGCTGGGTCCTTGACCTTGTAGGACCAGTCTTTGCCCGGCCATATTATATCTGGTACTTGCCAGGAGCAAGTTCTTTCGGAATCCGTTTACAATAATCTGAAAAAATCACTTGTCCCAGTTTCAAGTGGCCTGATAATTTCTCAAAACGATTTTGCCTGGGTAAGCTGGGTATTTTTCGGTTGCCCAGACCCTCCTTGACCTTGGGAGGGACCCGTCCTTGCCCGGCCATATTATATCCGGTACTTGCCAGGAGCAAGTTCTTTCGGAATCCGTTTACAATAATCTAAAAAAAAATCACTTGTCCCAGTTTCAAGTGGCCTGAGATATATGGTACTTGCCAGGGGCAAGTGTTGTCAAAATTCGTTAGAAGCAATTTCAAAAATTACTAGTGCCTGTTTCCAGTAGCCTGAGAGGTCCCCAAAACGATTTTGCCATGGCAAGCTGGGTATTTTTGGGCTGCCCAGAACCTCCTTGACCTTGTGGGACCAGTCCTTGCCCGGCCATTGTATATCTGGTACTTGCCAGGGGCAAGTGTTGTCAAAGTTCGTTAGAAGCAATTTCAAAAATTACTAGTGCCTGTTTCCAGTAGCCTGAGAGGTCCTCAAAACGATTTTGCCAAGGCAAGCTGGGTATCTTTGGGTTGCCCAGAACCTCTTTGACCTTGTGGGACCAGTCCTTGCCGGGCCATTTTAAATCTGGTACTTGCCAGGGGCAAGTGTTGTCAAAATTCGTTAAAAGCAATTTCAAAATTACTAGTGCCTGTTTCCAGTGGCCTGAGAGGTCCTCATAACGATTTTGCCTGGGCAAGCTGGGTATTTTTGGCTTGCCCAGACCATCCTTTTCCTTGTGGGACCAGTCCTTGCCCGGCCATTTTATATCTGGTAACTGCCAGGTGCAAGTTCTTACGGAATCCGTTTACAATAATCTGAAAAATCACTTGTCCCAGCTTCCAGTGGCCTGAGAGGTCCTCATAACGATTTTGCCTGGGCAAGCTGGGTATTTTTGGCTTGCCCAGACCATCCTTTTCCTTGTGGGACCATCCTTGCCCGGCCATTTTATATCTGGTACTTGCCAGGAGCAAGTTCTTTCGGAATCCGTTTAAATAATAATCTAAAACAATCACTTGTCCCACTTTCAAATGGCCTGAAAGGTTCTCAAAACGATTTTGCTAGGGCAAGCTGAGTTTTTTTGGCTTGCCCAAACTTTCATTGATCTTGTGGGACCAGTCCCTGCCCAGGCATTTTATATCTTGTACTTGCTAGGAGCAAGTTCTTTCGGAATCCGTTTACAATAATAAAAAAAAACTCACTTGTCCCAGTTTCAAGTGGCCTGAGAGGTTCTCAAAACGATTTTGCCTAGGCAAGCTGGATATTTTTGGTTTGCCCAGACCCTCTATGACTTTGTGGGACCAGTCCCTGCCCGGCCATTTTATATCTGGT